>JAOXYL010000043.1:13887529-13905503 GCA_028564955.1 Terapon puta | reverse complement strand
TCTTTTGTGTGCTCAGTTTCTGGGTTAATATCAGCTTCCTGTGTGTGTACCTGGCTAGATCCAATCACCTCAACACCACCCCCAGGAGGAAGAAGAGACTCCAAGTAACTTAAGAAACACGTCCATATCTCTTTTCTCCCCTTTCTCACTGAGTCAGTGTTTCTAGGATTTTCAGCCTGAAAGGTGCTGGATGGTGAAACGAGGTTGTCAGGGTGACACAGAGGATGTTACAACTGTACAGTAGTTTAACCACTTCCTCTTCAACAGGAGTACAGTACTAAACCTGCTCCAGATTTTATAATCGTATCTGGCGAAAACCACGACCTGCTGCTGTAATCCTGAAAAGCTTGAAAAAGAAAGAAAAAATCGGGGGAAAAAATCAACAGGTTTTTCTTTCATCGCGTTTCTCTGATTGGAAGCGGATGTTGATAACTATCAGGCCAGCAGGGTAGTCACTGTTAGCTTTACGGACAACAACCACGGCAAGTAAACAAGAGACAATGGTGGATATACTTAAAAAAAAAATCAGAGCAGGAGTCGCGCAAACTTACCAGTTTCCCCGGGAGTTTTCATTGTTTCTCAGCGGAACTGCAAAGTTTGCTGAACAGGGTGAATTCAAACTAAGTTGGTTGTGGAAAGAAAAGTCAAGTCTCTCGGCCTTTTCCTCCCAAAACTCGGTGAGGATACACGGCAAAACTTTTAGCTGCTCCTCCGTCTCTCTCTCTCTCTCTCTCCGGTCCGCTCCTCCGGCTCTCTCCCGGTCAAACCCGACCGAAGGGCCTCGCGCTCCGCCGGGTCAGACTCGCCGCCGGTCGTCGCTCCAACAAGTACGACGACTCTCAGCGCTGAAACCTGCTCCAAGTTACGGCGGAAAAAACGACCGAGCGTCCCGAGCCGAGCCGAGCCGAGCTGCGCTTTTCTCTCTGTGTCTCTGTGTTTTTTGAACAAGTTGCCTCGCTAACTCTTCTCCGGCGGCTGTTTACTCCGTCTCATCCTCGCCGCCGTTTGACATCTCTCCGCCGCGCCGCTTCGCCTCTTCTTTGACAGAAAATGAACGACAGAGAAGAGGAGCCTCTCTCTCTTTTTCTTTACAGACTTTTTTTTCAAGTCCTCCACTCACTCTCGCGCACCATTCAGCACTGTTCTCTTCTCCTCCCCCCTCCCTTCCTCCTCCTCCTCGTGCCTCTCTCCCCGTCCTCGGGGTGTCGTGTTTCGCTCGCTCTCTCCTGCGCGAGGCCCGCCCACACTGACGGGGGGAGGAGGGGGGGCTAACGCGGCGAGTCACGCCCACTCACCACGAGCCGGAGCCCGGGCTGGCGTCACTGCAGCACGCGGCGTTGCCTCGGAGACCGCCACAGCGCGCGGCGGTCGTGGTGACGTCACATCCGAGGTACTGTGATAGCCGAGAGTGGCGCGCGAGAGCGGCGTCCGTCTACGTCAATCAGGGGTCCAGACTCTAATTAGGCCCTTTCATATCGGGATAATTGCGCGTATTAAGGCGGCAAATTGAATGTGAAAGCGTCAGTTAGTGATCAAGGCTGAAAAACAGGAAATTCAGACTCCGTATTAACGCGTGTCTCATCAAACCAGCCACCTTCGCAGGTGTCACTGGACAAGAAGCAGCTCTTGTGTTCTTCTCAGCAGAGTGCCTCTGAAAACAAAAGTTAGCGCTCAGACATGCACTTGATCTGATGTTTGACCCTCGCTGTGTAGAGAGGTGTGTGTGTGTGTGTGTGTGTGTGTGTATGCAGATTTTGTCACCAACAGACTGCTTTCATTTTCATCTGCTGAGGCGGGGGAGTCGGGGAAGTTTGTCTTAAAACCGAGTTTAACGCCTTAATATACAAACACAGGTCTGTGAAATCACAACCAGCTCAGAAGCCGAAACATGCAACAGGTGTGATGAGAAAACTGAATCCTCCACTGCACACTGAGCAAAGCAGGAAATATGTGAGTCTAGCAGTTAAACCTTTGAAATGAAACACCTTTGCATAGATCTTTCAAGCCGGGGGAAGAGTTGATGTGCTTTTAAGGATCTGCAAGTAGAGTACAGAACATTTCTTTTTTAAAAAACCATGCAAGAGACATCACATTTCAAAGGAGATCTTTCATATTCTTAAACCAGAAGGGAATCACTGTTGTGTTGTCACTGAATAAACTTAACTTAAACATCAGAACTTACAAGCCACAAATTAACATTGTTTCATTACAGTGAACTGAATCAAAGTTTTCTTTGTAATTTAACAGAAGGTTGGGTTTCAGTGTTTAATCTATTGTAATTCAATACAATACTTAAATATACATAACATATAATAATAAATTAAACCTTTTTATAAGTTAGTTTATAATGTTTGTTTTTTGTTGCATGTGTCTGAAATATGTAGGTCCGAACCACACTTTTAAATGTGACCTCGGTGCTTAAACATATGATTGAACTTACTTGTGCTTTGAACTGTTGGTAGGACAAAGAAGATATCTGGAGACTTCTTTCTGAACTTAAGGACATCTTATAGGCTGAGATATTGGTGTAAATTATCAAATTAACACTTGTGTGAGCTTTAAATTATGGCATCCCCCAGAGGATGTTATATAGTATAGTAGTTAAACTAGCTATTTTGAGTGCTTTAGTGCACAGGTGCACAATGACAAGTCTGACAAAATGCAGCGCCCTATTGTACCTGGATCAGGGGCGTGCCCAACATTTGAGGACATCCGGGGCTTAGCCCAGACCATTTTTTATGAGTGATCATCTGATCAATAATCAGTATTGAGGTGCTTTTTCGCAGCAACCTTACAGTTCATTTATCATTCTCTACTCTACACTTACCAGCAACATTGAGTTAATGTCACATTGCGCTGATTAGACTCCTGTCCTTCCTGTCCCGGCTCCACTCTACGCAGATGAAGAAACATGAGTATACATACAGTGATACAGCCTCTTGGGAGAGAGAGCTTGGAACTTGTGTCTATTTGACAGAGTTCTTGCATTATGAAAGTCATGGATAAATAGCTTATATGCAACTTACAATTCTATACTCATGAGTTTGAGGTTTCACATTGTCATTCAATATTTGAATTTACATTCGGAATCAGGGCTACACTAACAAAATCAACAAAAACAAAATAACCTGGCAATGTCACTGACCTGAATAGTGTTCTCTTAACGGTCAAAAAGTTCAGTGTGCAGTGCCGGACACATTCTCAGTGGTCTCCATCTTGACCACGTCACGGAAGGGAACATCAGCCTAAAAAAAGGAAGCTACAGTGGTTGCCATTGCAAGAAAGAAAAAGTCAAAGTAGAGTCATTTTTATTTGTTTTGAGTAAAGTTTTATTGAAGAAGAAGACTTAAAAATACAAACATTGCTGAATGGTATGTTCTCATTTTTGCATTTTGTCATAGATATAGTATTAGAACTACATGAAAAGTCAGAATATTACCAACGTTATTATAATCCATCTTCTGAGGACCATAAATGAGTCAACCACATTATGTCCCATTTCATCAGCTAGAGTAAAAGTGCAAGGATAGGCAGATTTATTATAATTCATCCCAAATAAGGTAATCATGAATATGTCCAACAAGTGTCACAACTATGCATTTGATAGTGGATGAGATATTTCATTATAGCCTAAAGTAGAGGACCTGCCAGTTGATTTGAAAAGTACAATGTGTGTTTTCAGGCTGTGATCTCAAGTATTACCTGTAATTGTAAATGATTCTTAATCTTGAATAAAAATATACCATGTAAAGTGAAACTACACTTAACTACTCCCACAGCAGCACCACTTTATACACTAATTTTAATTTCTACTGAAATATGTGGGCCTTAGATCAATGCAGACCAAACACTGCTTCACATACAAACACGGAAATAAAAAAAAAAACAACCTTGTGGTTAATTTGAATATGAACCTGCATCCTGTTCTGTTGTCAGTCTCTCATGCAGCACTAACTCCCTTTTCCTCTTTTTTAAAAGTGCAGCCAACTGTATCCGGCCTCCAACTCTCAATCAAACCCACACATGCACAATGGCCCAATATGCGCATTAGCGCATGCCGTATATATGAATGTCCGTGTGCATATCAAGTGCTTCAGAGCCCAGAGACGTGTCAAATGTAAGTCTTTCACTAGATCAAACATGCAGCATGGATTGTTTGATCGTGGGAGCCGGTGACATGCCCCGACGTGTTTCCTGTCACCTCGAACACGCTGACCTCCTGCTTCCTCACGTGCCACTGATACGAAGCCGCCATGTGTTATCGATAAGTGCACAAGTGGGTGAGGCGTCATACATGGGAGGTGAAGTGCATCTCCTCTTTTGCCATCTCGTGCATCGGCACCTGGCGCTCGGGATGCGAAGCTCTCTGTTTGTCTCTGTGCATTTCTCGACTCTGTTGTTGCATCAGCGATACACACCACTGCCCTCCGTTGTAAACAGGATAAGACAGCGGGTAGTAAAACAAAGTAAACAAAGTCTCCTGACAGCAGCAGCGTCCCTGTGGTGTGATTTACAAACAGGATTTCTCCTCCCTTTGCTGGCCATTCTCTGACAGGCTCAGGAAACCCACTCTGGTCTGCCTGATAAGAAACAGGACCAAAAGAAGAGCATCTAAATTGGATGCTAGGCCTCCACGTTCAGGAAAGCGTTATCCTGTCTTCTTCTTCAGAGCCGGAAAACCACCGGACAGAGCAATGTGGCATTTTCTCACACTAAGGCTCACAATAGGGCAATCAGCTGGGAACAACAGAGCTGTGCCATTCCCCACGTTTCTCTGTTTGTCGCTGTCCCGCACGTGTTGTCATGTGTTTTGGCACGCACCCACCACACATCTATCATTTTCCCGTTTTTCTGACGTCTGTATTTTGCTGGCTGAGATGAAGAGGCTCTTCAGCGGCCCCCGTGGCTCTTCACGCACAGGAAAAGACGAGAGAGAAGAAATCAAAGAGAGGACAAGAGGAGTGATTTAGCGATTAAGTGCAAGGTGGACAAATGGCTTCTCCTTTTTGATATTCCTGTGTGTATTTATATGTGTGTGTGTGTGTGTGCCTGTCTGTGGGCACACTCTTTTGTAACTCAAGCACAGGAGATGACATTTACAGACAAATCTACGGCACAGTACATTCTGAACACTGATAAACACAGTGCCTCACTCAGCACCCTCCCTCTCTCCCACCCGTGTCCTCCTCCTCCTCCTCGTCCTCTTCCTCCCTCACTCTGGTTGCCTATCCACCTCTCCCGTTTCCTCTCCTCCGTTCCCTCTCCACTTTTACCGCCACTCTGTGCGTTGCCGTCCTGTCGTCTTTTACCACTCATCCATCCATACGTCCGTCCTCCCTCCCTCACTCTCACACCTCCTCTGTTCCTCCTCTGCCACCTCTCCACACCTGCATCTCTTTCCCTCCCTCACACTCATCTCTCACTTTCTCTCCTCAGGTCATTATTTGAGCTGCAAGCTTAAGGTTGATGGGTTCTTTATTTGAATAAGTCATAATATTTAGTGTAATTTAGTGGCTGCTTTATATGATCTTTCTTTTATTTTCCATTCTCATTTGTTTTGGCAACATGAGTGTGTGTATTTATTCTACCCAAAGATTGTTACCACTAATTTCAAATAGTCAAGATCCTGTTTCTGGTTTTGGTTGTTTTAGCATATTTTCTAACAGACGGCGGACCTTTGCACCGCGCTTGCCTTGAACAAAGTTAAAATTGAGAGTCTCATTAAGATGTGAGCTCTTGCCAATTAATATTTTAAAGGATTTTAGGTTTTCAGTACAAAAAGAAACACAGTTACTTAGTTATCTTGGCAGGCAAATGTCAGCTTAATAGAAGAATTTCCAAAAGAAACAGTTGCCAAACTTTTAGTATCCCTGGGCACTTTGGCTTATGCTATCAAAATGCATTAAAAAATAGAATAAATGTTTGACATAGTAGTGTTAAAAGCAGTATCTACTGGGTTGCTTTGTGGCTCAGGTTTGATATTTAATATTACATGTTCAAAATGTTTTGTAGGAACATTTCTCATATCTGCCGCACATTTTTTACATATCATGTTTCACATTGTCACATGCATTTGACCATTAAATTAGACCCGGCTAGATGCTTGACGAGTGAACTAAATGATGCGTTGTATATCACAGAATGTATCACAGAAGAGCCTTGTCCTATTGGTTCCACATCTTCTGCAACTCCCTCTGTCTCCCATCCCGCCCTTTTTTCATGCCCTCCGTGCTTTATGTGACTCTGTCCGTTCCTAATCAGAGTGACAGACAGACGCTCTGCAGAGAAAGACGGAGAGAATGAAAGGGAGAGCGAAGATTTTGTCACTGGAGTGTTTGTGTGTATGTGAATGCTCCCGGTTGGGTGGGTGTGGGTGTGAACATCCCCAGATATCCTCCCAGTAGCTTGAAGCCCTTACCCAACCCCCATCCTTTCCACTCTTTATCTCATGTGAACTAAGAGATGTGTCATCTCAAGTGAGAATGGACTACATAACTGAGATCTGTGCAAACAATCACAACTTACACACTGGACAAGTTGTGACTTAAGAGGATCAAAATCCCTTTTTTTCAATATATGTCAGTGCTGCAACTGCATAGCATGCCAGCTACTAATACACACACTGGTTTCTTCTGGTCTGTGCCTCTACAACACAGATGGCTCGGGTCAGTGTAATTACCGTGGACAATGGGTGTGGTAGCCCACTAACCAGTGGCACCACAGGCAGTGCAGAAACAAAAACACACACACTCACACACACAATATCCTGTACACGCAAAACCTGATTTCTGCAACCAGTGGAAGCCGAGGCAGGATTATAATTCCTGGACGGGGCGTTAAACAACCAACAGAGGTGTAATATGTACATAGGGCAGGTGATGATTCATACCACTAATGACGTGTACAAAAGCACACACTTGCATGTGCAATACATGTGGACTGTCCTGAAATGTCTCCTTCTTTTCTGTTTTCATTCACCTATTCTTTGTGAGACCTACAATTATGTTTGACTTGATTTCCAGAAAATGATCTTACATAACCAACTTCAGACGGTATTGCATGAAAAGCCCTGCAAAGTTAAACCCTTGTTCAGCTTTTATTCTTCATGTGGGGAAACCTTGAGTAAGGAGAAAAAGGTTTTAACTTCTTGTGCAACAGTGAAAGGAGAGGAGAAGATGGGTCGCTAGACTAAAAGGCATGTAGGGTGAGAGCAGACCGGATGAAAGAAAAAGCCGGCAGCTGAGGGGACAACAAGTGCAGCAGGGTGGCGGTTAATAACCCCCCCGCCCCCCACTCTCTCACACACACACACACACCCTCAACCTCACTCCTTCGAAACGGCAAGAGGAAAAAAGGACGAAATGAGGGAGAGAGGAAAAGAGAGCAGTAGAGAATAAGGAGTGGGAGAGAGAGAGAGAGAGAGAGAGAGAGAGAGGGAATTAGAGAGTCAATGGGTTCTTTGTCATCAAAGAACTTGTTTATTTTCAAGCTTGCCAGTCCAACCGTCAGGAGACACAGCCAGATATCACTCCTCTGTCTCTAAGACTCTCTTATTCTTCCCCTGTAACTCAAATACTGACATAGGGATCTAACTTTCAACACGTTTTAAAATACAGTGATACAATTTGTGATATCAGTCAATATTTTCCTCTCCCTTCCAGACAAGAGTCTAAGAAAAGGCTCTTGAGTGTCCAACCGTCAATTTGAGACCTGGGGTTTCTACACAGTTATCCTCTGTCCACATTCTCCCTCCCTCCCTTCATCGCTCCCTCTCTTCCCCAGCTGGTATTCGCACATGAGTAATGGGATTACCACAGCGAGTGGTGAGGTGGTGGAGGGGGGAAGGAAGGGCGCGGGGTGGGCAGGGTGACGTTGGAGGACAAGTGAGACAGAGGAAGAGGAGGATAGACGGGAAAGCTGGCAGGGGGATGGCAAAAGTCGGTCCATCTGGAAGAGGGAGAAGAAGAAGAGGAAGAAGAAGAAGAAAAAGAAGACAAATGTGGGAACGTCTTGATGGTGGCGAACCATGAAATATATACACACACCATACAGACGTATATTAACTTCTGACTTGTTTGTGACGGCTCTAAATATGCAATGAATGATTACTCAGATTCAGGGCCACTTAAAGAAACCCATCATGACTTACTATTTTCATCTGCGAGGCCCTAGACAGAAAAACCGCACTCTCTTTCTGTTGGATTACCATGGCAATGAAGGAGCTATTCAAGAACAAAAAGCTCCTTTTGCGGTGGGTAAAGTATGGAAAAAGCAAGTGGCCAGTGCCCATATGAAAGCAGGGTGGTGGGAGTTGGAAAGAGAGGGTAATGTGAGAGCGGGTGGAAGGCACAGAGAATGTGTGTTATATTAAACCAATGTCTGGCAGGGTGTCAAGCTTGTAATATATACAGAGAGCAAGGGGGGAGAGGGGAGGTGAGCAAGAGCAAAGGAAGGGAGATCAGTTAATTTAGCTCTGAGGACGTGACATTGATGGACGGGGGCCGTGGGGGAGGACTGAGAGGGGGAGGTAAAGGAAGAATGTAACCTGTTCAAATGAGGTGGTGGAAAGGGGGGGTGGGAGGTAGGGGAGGCAAGAACGTGAGCGAAGATGGGAGGGGTGTTCGGTAGAGGTGCAAGTGTCAGGCTGGAAAGGAGAGAGAGGTATGCCTGGCCGTGTGACAGTAGCTATATTGAGCACAGCGTGTGTGTTGACACTGTCTCCTGTATCTCACTGAGGAACAAACTCTTCCTATTGGCACAGTGCAGAGCTTCCTCTTCCCCTCTCAACTCCTCGGCGAGCAAAGTGCACGCTCCCTTCCTCCCATCAGTAACCTCGCTTATCTTTGGTGCAAATATATTCTCAGTTCACCCCTACGTCTGTCTTACTAACACCTGTTTCTCTGCAGCACAATTGAACGTGGACTCACTGTACATTTCCCTCGCCTTCCCTTTTCTGCGGCAGCTGAAGTCAGTCTCTCCTTTATTTTGTGCAAAAGACAGACAGCTATTTTTTGCAACAATCAAGCAGTCAGAGAGAATAGTCACAGTAAGTGCTGAAGTTATTAGTTGATTAATTGATTGGCTGATTAACACACATAATTAGTGCAACTATTAATTTATTTTTGATATTTATGGCAGCACTAAATTTTTTCAAATCACTATTAGCTTGTGTTTGAAAGGGGTTGTTGGCAAAAAGCAAACGCAGCTATTGTTATCACCCAACTTAAGTTCCACTCAACTTTTCAGAACTTCAGTGCAACTTTCCACTCACTACTTTGCTTTTGGCCCTTCAACTTCACTGTCTTAGTTCATGGTTGGAGCTTTCACCAAGCACTATTTCATCTTCGGCAAAAATCTCTAAAAACACACACACACACACACACACACCACCTGCTCAGCAGATAGTGGAGTTTTTGGCAGCTAAGATGGCAGATATTTCCCCCAGGAGACCAAAATAGAACTAAAAGGAAAGTGAATATTTGGTTTACATTCATTAAGTGGTCAAAAAACACATCTCCAAATTAATACTGGTGTTGCTCCATATCTGGTGGATGTGCAAACACACAAATGTTTGCTGATACGTTTGCCAGATAAACTTGAAAGAAGACATATGTCAGTGTTTTATTTACAGCCTGTTTCTGCTCCCAAGTGGCCAACAAATCAGATATTGTAGGTTTTCTACATTTTGTAAAATTGTAACTTGAATTATTTGATGGTTGGGCAAAAACAAAACAAGCAATTTGAAGACTCCAGGAAATTGTGTTGTGATGGTGTTTATATTTTTGTAGATATATAGATGTATTTTAACAGATAAAACAATAATGGGGTGGTATAATAATGAGGGTATAGATTTTTTCAGAAGCCCTGTTCACTAACGTGTCCTGGGTGCTCTGGACACAAGTGGAAAACTCAAAATGCTTCACTTCAGTGTCCACATGTGTCTCAAGTAACCACTCTCCATTGGTCCCACTTCTCTACTCTATATGCAAATGAATACATATATGATTTCTGTTTGCAAAGACCAAATGTGTTGTTGCACTAAACTGCCCCTTGTCTGCTGGAAATTAAAATGAGAAGAAGAAAACAAAGATGTTGGACAAACTGTGGACATAAAAATATTTAGATGTCGCCTGTTGAAGTGCTTGACACCATACAACATACTTCATCTTGAGGATGACATCACTTGAGAAGGCAATGCTTCAACATATCCCTGGACACATCCACATACACTGTGATAAAAAATGTGAGCACATACGGCCTCGACTGCCTCTGTATGTGTTCTGGGCGATTTGATCTTAGTGTGATCAGATCACCCCTGACGTTAATGCTCGGTCTGAACGGGGCTGATGTTAGCTCTCAAGACCTACCAAAGATTTTGACCTGATGGTAGCACTTGAGTAAAGGTGATTGGGTCACCAAAGTCAGTAGGTTTCTTTGTTTTGGGAGCGTGGATAAGTACAGCATATATTGTGAATTTACAGCTAACAAGTTGAGGATTTTCTGGAACTGGAAGTCTGGCACTGCACACAAAGTCAGAGAATTAAACCATGTTTCGTTCTCAAATCAGTTCAGCATTTAATTTCATACCATCAGTTTTAAGGTATGCTTGTCATGTACGTCATACAGGGAGGTGATTGCAACATTGATCAGTTGGTAGAGATAACTGAATGATCAATGGTAACACTAAAAGCAGTACAATGACAGATGAGAACACAGACAAATCTTAGAATAGGTCAAAATATTTGAAATTCCTCATCTTTCATCCCGTTTGGTACAAAATTTCTGACTCTGTTTCTCACTCTCATCCATGTGTCGCAGTGAGTCCAGAATTAGATTAGATATCTGGATCAGTCCCTGTCCTGTGTGTGTGTGTGTGTGTGTGTGTGTGTGTGTGTGTGTGTGTGTGTGTGTGCGTGTGTGTGTGTGAGAGGCATGTACTGTATGTGCGGAGGAGGCCAGATCCAGTAACAGACCCGGCTCCTACCTCCCCTCACTCACATCCTCAATTAGTCATCCTCACACCGCACTGAGTCTGGGTCACTTACCCCCTCTCCAGATTGGACCGTCCAGAGGTGCTTGGCCACCAGCCACAGAAATCCCCCCACCCATCCAATACCACACGCTCATCACATACAGAGAATAGCCCTGAGCCCTGGATAGATGCCCCTGTAGCCACATAACGCCCGGAGGCTTGTTTCAAACATGAGTTCACATGTTGAGCTGGGGGGGTGGAACGTAATGACAGATGATGTTCAGCAATGCATTCAGTATCCCAGAGACTTTAGGAGATATTCTTAAAGAAAAAAAGGAAGTTTTAACCAAAACAAGTAATCTTCACACCCTTCCACTGACACATACTGAGCAACTTGCAAACACACACAGACTACCCCCTCTTTAACCCGGAGAACGATGCAGCAGAATCCGGAAGAATCCGTCTCCTTGGCCTGTACCCTAAGTACCCCCCTCCCTCCTGTCATCATCAGCTGGGCATGAAGACAGCAGGCCTGTAGGTGGTTCAGCTATGTGTCATACATTACATGCCAGTGCAGGGGAGGAGGACTGACACAGAGCATGTGTTACACTTGCTCAGTTTGATGTGCTCTGCCCTCGCACAGGCACCACTGTGGGTGGCATAGCTATGTGTCATAATCACCATCATCCTTTGCTTTGTCGGATTTCTCCTCATATGTGCGTGCCTGTGTGTGTTTGTTTTGCGCTGCTATACTGTAGGTCCCTTTGTGGAGGTGCCGCGCAGTGGGCTCATTCACAGTGTGGGAGCTGCAGTTATACAGTGGCACTGATTCATTTTTTCCCGACCCGTGTGTACCATTGTGTATTGTGGCAGTTTGATCACATAAGTGCTCAACTAATTATCTGCACCTTCTGCTGGGATTTACTGCGCTGTATGTACATTATGTGTTCAGTGCAGCCCATTTGAGAATTTCCAAAAATGTTCTTTTTAGTGTGTCAAAGAAAATGCTTAGCTTTTTTTAAGGTTTTCAACTACATCTCATGGTTGTCTTTCGGGGATGAACAGAATCATGGAGACTTTATTGGCTGAAGGAGACAGTGAAATGTCATTTAAAGCGCTGGGAAAGATTTTTGGTGCGTCAAACAACAGTTTCTAAAATCAAGAATTAACGCAAGTCTTAGTTGTGTTACGCAGGTGGTTTAGTCCATTTGTGACCAAACCACCCGCCCACAAAAAAAAAAAAAAAAAAAAAAGCAATCCTAGTTGTTGTCTAGCACATTGGTAAAACTGTTCGGTATTATTAGACTTACATTACTGACCTTCATTCTTTCTTTTTGGCTGGCTCGTCTTTGGTGGGCATATCAGTTAACTTAGGGACTGAGGGGTATCGAGTGCTCATGCATAGCAGCTTTCTATGCCAGCTTCACTGGATGTGGAGAGAGGCTACACCTATTTATTTGCTTGTCTTTTACTGAGACTACCTTCACATGTGTTTACTTTTTGGACCAATCACAAACGGCCTCTGCTTCAGCCGGCCACTGACGCCATGCTGTGCCATGAGGTGAGCCCCAAATAAGAATGATAGAGAGAAAAAAAGAAACATCAATACTGAAAACAAGCCAATTGACAACCATCAGATGCATAAAACAAAATACAATATCATCAAAACTTCAGTACAGCTAGTTTTGGCCCTGGCAGTCAACAGTAAACAGTGGAAACAAAAATGGCATCGTAAACTAATGAAGAATGTTGTACGGACATAATAATTAAAATATATAGTTAAATCAGTTTTTATGGATGTTCTCATTTTGTTTTAGTTATATGAGCTGGTATGAAATAACTGGTATAACTATTTGTTTTCTATATCCTGGTCACAGTAATACTCGGATAGAAAAATGCCTGGTTCATTGCTGAGAGTGAATGTTTATTCTTGACCTTTGAAAGTTTGAGTAGTTTTTTTTTCTTTTTCTTTTTGCATCCCCTCCTCGGTTTTATTTTTGTGAAAGCTGTTTTATTGCTCACTCTGGAAACAGAAGTCAAATCATCCTGGTTATCGTCATGGAGCTTTAAATTGGTGGAGACAATAAAAGTCATCATCTGTAAGACTGTGGGGAAGAGAGGAGGTGTGAGCGTTATGGAGGGTTTCTCTGGGCAGTGGGAGCTCTGGGTGATGTGTCATTCAGGGGGTGGACGGCATCCCTGCTGTGCTGTTCATGTGTGTGCGTTTCTGAGTGACGTTCAGATCGCATAAAAACTGTTGCGATGAGGGAACGGAGGAGGCACTTGTACCAAATGACTATCATATCCTTATCTCTCCCAGAGCGCTCTGGTGTTAATTTCCGTGGAGTGCCGACATCTTGCTTTCATTCAGGTTTTTTTGCATTTTATTGACAAGGTACAAGCAGAAAAGATGAGAGGCGGCGGATACGAGAACAGAGCGGCTGAAACACACGACACATCCATAGTCTTGCTTATTTATGCAAAGCTGATGACACCATTGTTCTAGATATGCCCTCAAGCACTAAATTGTAAATACTTCATTGAAATTGAATGGATGACTGAGAGTCAAGGCATAGCAACGACATGAAATAAGTGTTTGTCAGACCTAAAGCTTGAGAAGGCAAGGCTCACTTCAGACAGTTGTTTCTTTTTTCTATTTGGCCGCAAACTTTAAAGTGAAAGAAGAACACTGTCTCTCAAAAGACAAGGCCGATCCTATCTTCATTCTATTCAAAGAAAATTGTTAGATGAATGGAAGAAATTGATTTGCTGTTTTTTTTTAGTAAATCCTTTGGCAGTATTAAGTTTATGTAACATTTTAGTTTATTATCTTATGAGGATGCTCCATGGCCCTGTTGCAAAAGCATGCAAAACAAAATGTCATCAAAGGACTGAAAAGAACAACATCCTTGCCTTACCAAGTCTTTTTAGAGTGTTTTAAGTTACTCTTTATGTCAGTTTTTCTCTATTAGTTTAGTTTTCTTATTTTGTTGTTGTTGGATTTTTGATATTTTTGATAGCACTACTGATACAGATGATACAGACAGGGGACATGGGGAGAGATAGGGGAGTAGGACATGCAGCAATCACACCAGGTAGGTACAAAGATTTCAATATTTTCTGACTATCCATAAATGATGATCAACTAACCAAAAAAGGAAAGAGAAGAGTTATTAATTGTAGCTCTATATGCTGCTTAACATTTTACGTTTTGTTACAGGCACGCTTAATAAATAACTGACAGCTTTGTTGACTTAAGACATGATATGACTTAGAGGAGGCAATTCAAATTGAGAATTAAACATGAATTATGTGATGGGATCATACTTAAATAAATATGTAGGTAGGATAATTTTTGAAAATGAAGTGAGTTACTCCTTGCATACTTTTCTCTTTAAGCACTAAAACACTTAACACTAATACTTTTTCCATGCGTGGCTTTTGGTAGAGGGCAGGAGGTCGATGGGTGAGCCAGCGATAGCTTATACAGACACACGCATCTCACATACACACACACGCACACACGCACACACACACACACCGCTCCTGCTCAGGGAGGGAAACCAGATCTGTCTAGTGGCACTTCACTGCTGGCACTATCTCTCACTGGCACCAATAACACACGCACACATGCTCTCTCTCTCTCTCTCTCTCTCTCTCACACACACACACACACACACACACACACACACACACACACTGGCAGTGTTCCTGGTTAAACTGACAGCTGGCATTCTGTCTTCTCGTACCACTGACACAGTGAAGCCTTATTCGTACCCAATTCCACCTTTATTGGGATTCGTCCAAAGCCAGTAGAATTACTACTGTGTCAACTGACTCCTCACCTAACCAGATATGTGGCTCTCCGGTTACCCACCTTATGCCACAGTGTGGTTTTACAGCCATGGAGAGTGACTTCACCTGCCTCATTTCTCAGATGATGTTCATCATTTAGCGCTCTAACCACGGCATGCAGGAAGTTATGATGTTCATCAGTGCCACTGGAATTAATTTTCTCCCTCCTATAATAACTATCTGGAGATACCATGACATATTGACTCAGTGCTGTTACATAGCAACAACATTTTATCTAAGAAAAATACTTGTGATTATCTAATTTTAGAATGAAAAAGAAAAAGAAACAGATATTTGGAGACCGAAAAACATCTCACTGAAAGGAAAGAAATCATCATGAATCAGAATATGTGATCAAATATATGCCGTTACGGAAGAACTATGTGGCAGAAAGCTCTTTAAAGGACCTTGAATTCTATTCTAATTCTAACTATGTCCAGGGTCAAGAGATGGTAAAGCTAATCCTGAGGTTATAAATAAAAACTTAAACGTGGTGATTATTTGGATGTTATTATTTTTTTGGACTCTGACCTCAGTTTTCTGTCTTGGCAACAGGCATGCTCAAATCTTTTACTTAAGTGAAAATAAGAATGTAGTGAAAGTTGATTTTGATTTGTTTTAGTTAATAAAAAACACAACCTTTCCTTCTGAATGCGTAACTAGAAGTATAAAGAAACATAAAAAGAAAGTAAAGTACTAATTGAGTAAGTGTACTTAGTTACATTCCACTATTGGGTATACGTGACGAATAGCAGGAAACATTTGAATCAAAGTTTACCAGTGCATCAGCATGAATGGCAGATATATCTCCAAAATGGCTACATTTTGGAAAAGAACAAATATGTCGATGCGACAACACGGCAACACAGATCTACCCGAGTCACCCTGGTGATAGGATCACATGCTCACCACCGCCGTCCGTGACTCAACTCGGAGGTGGGTGTCTGAAAGCTGTCACACTTACACACTCCAGCATCCTACCTAATCATCCACCTACTGTGCCACACAGCGGGGGGAAGCATGAGAGAGGGAGAGGGAGACAGACTGAAGGAGAGGCAGTTAACGAGAGAGGGAGGGCGATGAGCCAAAAGAGGAGGAGGAAGAGGAGGAGGAAAATGTGGAAGGAGACAACAAAAACAGTCAGACAGAGAGAGATAAACAATTCTGGATGAGAGGAGAAGGCCAAGCGTATGCGATGCTGTTTGTCAATTAGCAGATGTCCCCTGACTCAGCTCAGAGAAAATACATGGAGGGAGAGATGAAGATGATCCGACTCCTCTTCTCCCTCCCCATCAACAAGTCTGCCGGGTGAGAACTTATCTCCAGGGTGCAGAGACACAGGATGAGGCTTTGCAGCCCTCGCCTACATGAGATCCTCTCACTCAAAGTGTTTAAAATCACCAGGTTAACATTGATCGATGCTGAGTTAATGCAGCACAGATAGAATAGCGAATAAATGTAACCAGTTCAGTAGTTGGTGTGTCGATTAATTGTTACAGTATGATGATCTCAACTCATCACATGTCAGATTTAATTACTTTTACTTGTCTAGTAAACGTATGTCTTTGGGTTCTTTTTACTACTGCTGATATAAAACAAGTGTGTTTGGACCAAATGGCCAAAATGATAATTGATTCATTAGAAAAGTAAACTCATGAAAATAATTGTTAATAGAAAGTCTAAAATCGGGTTATTTTGACCTGGATGATAAAATAAAAATAGTTGGTGATTGAGATGTTAAAAAACAATCACACAGTGAACCACCTATCATCCATCGGAAAGTCAGCCGACATATGTGTCAAAACAGACGACTGTGTTAGGTTTGATTTGTGCACTAAGTGATTTTCCGCACACGGCTCCTGGGTGAATTTAAGACAGTGATTTAGTTAACTCAACCCTATACCTACTTTCAAATGCCTGATTAAAAAATATATTTTTAATTGGATTTGTGGATTCAGTTTTTAATTTCTGCATTTTCAGATAATGGCCTTCCATTAAGTTTTCTGTTCATCTCTTTTTTTAAAAAAAAAGATTCATATTGGATTCATAAATTTGCTTGTGAATTATTTGTTTGTGAATTACTTGTAGTATTATTTTTTATAGCTCATTCACATGTAAATGCATGAATATAATGATTCAATGTATTTATTTATCAAAGAATGTATTAATGTCTATAACTTTTTCACTAATTGCTGTTACTTCTGGTCAAAGAGCTGCCAAAGTGCCTGCCAGGATAGTTGAGTGGTTAGAAAAGATATTAAGTGTAACAGCGCCCTCCTCTGGCAAAAAAAAAAAGCCACGACAAGGTTGAGACACATTTCCTGTTACGGAGATAAGGTTCAAGTTGAAAATAGGCACAGAGATGAGATTCGATGGGGAAGAAATAAAAGACAAGAGGCAGGAGGGGAAGGGGGGGTGGTCATCTGTACAGTTTTTGTCTCCTGTTTTATTTGGATGAATGAAACACTTTCAGTTACAAAAATGACTTAAAATGAACAACACTGTACAATGAACAAGTAGAGTTATTTTTCTTCCTTTTTTTGGTTTTCAAGATAAATACACTAAAAGGCTAACTTGCTACCACAAGGGAGAAGAAGGGGAGGGGGCGGGGGGCAGAGAGGAAAATGGGGAGAGCAGGGTGGGGCTGCTCACAGGATGGAAGACACAAAGGGAGGAGTGATGGCTATTCAACCATACCTGCACACACACACACACACACACACACACACACACACACACACGCACACACACACACACACACACACAGGGTAACAAACTGTCGTGACAGGGGGAATTAAAGTTGCATGTAGTGGGAAGTTGGCAAACACCACATTACAGTTGATAGCACAGGTCGCGTGTGGGGGCTCGTTGTTGTCCAAAGAACAAGGAATCTTTTTGTGTTTTTTGCAAACTGCTGCAGCGAGCCACACCCGTCCCACTTTCCAGCCACCCCCACCCAAAACCTGTCACGCATACACACACACACACACACACACTCGCTCACAAGTGGAGACGTAACAGACTGTAGCCCTCCCCTCTTTAAACAGCTTTTAAACAACGAGAAACCACTGCCAGAGAAAATCTTTAAACTTCCCCTCGTCAATGTTTGACAGCTTCCACACACACACACACACACACACACACACA
>JAOXYL010000043.1:13859592-13872281 GCA_028564955.1 Terapon puta | reverse complement strand
AATATATATATATATATATATATATATATATATATATATATATATATATATATATATATATATATATATATAATTTCCAATTGTAATATGTTTGGATTTTTTAAATAAAATAAATTTCTATTTCTTCACCTCTAAGACCCTGTGATAATTTTGAATGAATTTATTCCACAATTTTAAGATGAATGGAAAAAATAGCCAAATTCACAGATAGAAATAATCAAGCTGATGAAAATCTATACATACAGTACAGTTCGGTTTTGGTGCATCAAATGTACATATGACATGATATACTCATAGAAGATGTGGAAGATAAAAGTAATGATCACAGATCTACCTGGTGATTTGATTCGGGTCCATTCCGCTCTGAATCTATGTAGGAGGTAAAGGAAAAAGTGACAAAATGATCACGTGTTAGAGCACAAAGTCACACGCAGACAAGTGTAATACAGGGTACTGTTTAAGTATTACCTCTCATTTATAACATTTATGTTATTTTTAAAATTTTACACCACTAACAGCAGCTTATCTTACCTGTGCCCTCCAGTGGTGAGTCAGCCCCTACTTTCTCCACCTCTACTGGCTTTGACATCCTGATATCTGTAACAGGAAGACACGCAGCTGAATAAGTCAGCAAAGTTGATTCCTACACCTGCGTCAGACAAAAGAAAAATGCAGACAGAAGCAGAACAGCAGACATTTACGAAGCAGGTGATCAGAATCTCGATGACGAGTGGGGAAAGAGGACAGCCTAGGGTGCCGATCTTAGATAGGTTGGAGTTGGGTGTTTTCAGGTCACAGACCAGGCCCACACACTGTACACCAAACAATGGCTGAATCATTCACAAGTTGAATTCAGCCCACATTCATTCATTCTTTCCAATTAGTGGTTTAACATTAGAGTAGGTTGACCCAAAGTGTTTGCTTGTTCTAAATTTAACTCTAGGTGTTTACGTGGGTGCACCCCAACACTAAAAACGTCTCACGTTGTGTGTCACTCATGACCACATCACTTCCTGGTTGATACTGTATTGGGACAGTCCCTATGGCAACAGCACTGACGGGAGCGAGGCAAGAAATTTAAGTCTTTAATTCTGTTTATTACAAAAGAAATGGGGCACTTTGGCAGCAGATGGTAGGAAAGGTGAAAATGAGAATGATTTGAGGAGAGTTTTGAGAGATGTGTGTGTGTTTGGTTGAGTTCACATGTATACACTTCTATGTGTGTGAAATTTTGCTTTGTTAATCTTCCAATTATATAATCCCACTACAAGCCCTTTTATTTGTCTGAAACCACTAACTGTAAGACAACTTTTGTTATGTCCATTTGAAACCTTTTTTTCCTCTCTTGTTCTCTCGCTCTCTCTTTCACACACACACACACACACACATACACACACACACGCACGCATGCATGTACGCACACAGAGCTACTTCCCTTTTGTGAAAACATGCAAATCTGCCCAACGACCAACTAATTATATCTGCCACCTGCATAATAAACTCTCAGTCTCCCTCCTCCTTTTTCTCTCTCGTCTTTCAGCCCGTCCTCCCCCCTTCATCTCTTCCCTTTTCATCCTGTTTTTCTCACATTCAGAGAGCACTGAAACACTTTTATCAATATGACACACTAAACACAGAAAATCTTCCTATCTGGCTTTCCTCAATGCCGACGAGCAAGTGGTCAAGCATGGTTTTCACCATTGGGGGGCAGCAGTGACTCACAGAGGAGATGGCGAAGCTGCTCAACTGACCACTGCTGACCTGACGCTTATTCGAAACAACCAAACCATCAGCCCGTTACAGTCTCTGTAAAGGCACAAATATAAAGATATGACGAGCCACTCCCTCATCAAAAGCCCATCAGTAGTAGACAGATATAGGTTTCAGTTAAGCAGATGTGAGAAAAGTGGACTTTGGTACGTGCAGTGTCTTTAGGGGAAGGGGAAGTGGCGATCAACTAGAAAAGCTGCTCTCTGTGGCCGCTCCACTTATAACCCGGGGTCAGGGAAGACAAACTCACTGACCACAGGATTTCCCTCAAATAAGTGGACTTCTGCAAAAAGCTAATTTGGTCACCCAGCATGTGGATGCAAATATCTGGTTAGTGTATTATTAGGATCAATTTGCGGTTATTCCGGCATTACATATAGCTCCAGCTTTGATATTATATAGGCCTAAACTGTCCAGCGTTGCTCAATTTCTGGTGAAACACTGTTGATTCCACATCAAAATGTAATCTCTTCCTCTCCACATACACACACACACACACACAGACACACACACACACACACACACATTTAAAACTTCTTAAGGTGCATAACAGTATCACAAGTTTTAAATCTGACTCTCATCAATGTGTGCAGTGTACAGTACCAAAGCCAAACCTGCCATATAAAATCCAGCTCATAAAACAGCTGTAATGTGAAGTTCACCAAAGCGCTGCCTCTTGTACTGGACTGTCCACTTGCAAGACACCCCTGGAAGGTGTGTATTGATTCATGGTCCAAAATGGCCTACAGACAGTAGCATGGTGGATAATGTGGTCAGTAATACAGTGGTGGGACAGTATATCAAGATGCTGTGTCTTTTTCTCACTTCCCCTCCCGACTTCCCCTTGTACCGGGTTGAACGCAGAGTGCTAAACCCAACACTTACTGTCAGCGTAGCTATTAATATTAGCCTGCTCTCTCTCGCTTGCTCGCTCTCCCTCCCTTTCACTGTGTCTTTTAAAACCTCCCTCTCTTTTATAACACATTGCTGCACATGCAAACACAGCACACATTTCTCTTGACATGCTGCAGCATTACATGTCATGAATGTTTTATTAAAAAAAACAAAAAACTAAACAATTTTAGCAAATTTGTATAAGACCAAGAGGTAGTATCTTATTCATGCTGGTTCATTATTAGCCTTTGTAAATGAAAAAACTTCATTTACAGGAGTGCTCAGAAGCACATTAAGTTTAATTGCCATGTCTGTATGGTCCATCATTAAGATATTACAAGATATGATCATTTCTCAGCAAAGCTCAGGATTTGTCTTTGACTCAGTGAGGCCGGACTCAACGTGTCTTAAAAAGGCCAATTTTAATGCTGCATAATCCTGTGTCATGAATAAGTGATGCAACAGAAAGGAACAAGGAACAACAGTGTCTGTGCTCAGCCTGGCCTGTTTCTGTTATTCTCCTCTGGGTATTTTGGCTGAGATGAAACTCCGCTGCAACCACCCCAAACCCCCCCACTACCCCCACCCTCCTGCACCCCACAACTCCCCCACTTCCTAATTCAGGACACAACCCCAACGCCAAGGGGGGTGTCTGGGAACTGGAGTCATCACACACACTAACTACGGATTTCAAAAACCAAGCAGCGCTAAGGGGTGTCGATTTTGATTGGAAAGAAATATTTTCCATTTTAAACCCAATGAGTGGGCTATCCAACCCGAACAGCTCTGAGCACCTCTGTACGGGGATGAAGTAAGTTGATGTAAACATGTGAGAATGAGATACGAGGGTAAAATATATATAAATAAATAAAAATGAAAAAATTAAGAAAAGTAGATGAAGAAAGAGTTTGAGGAAAAAAACTAGAGATTTTAGAGAGCAATTTAGAAGTAAATTAAGAAGGTGAAGAAAACCATGAGATGTCACCAAAGCAGCACACTGACCATCAAGGTGGTGCACTTCAAAATGGTGTGACGTGTTTGGCTGTTTAATCAGTGTCACGCTACAGTGTGTCTGTATTGTCAAGAAAAATTAAAAAGTCAAATATGAGCTCCTAAAACACCATGAGCAAATGCTGCTGGAATATATGAAGACGTCACTGTAGCAGGCCATTGCCACTGAGAGTTTAAACTGAATGCAGAATTCACTTTGATGCACTTTGAGCAGATGAGTAAGGCTGTAAATGCAGGAGGCAAAAAGACCATATTTACTGTGCTATCAATTAAAATAGTAAAAATAGCTTTGTAGCCAAGGACAACACAATTATTTAATTCCAATTCTTGAACAAATCAGCAAAACTGTTTAATCAAAACATGCCTCAAATAGTAGGATGTGAAAATAATTGTACATGAATCATTTTTAACTCAGCAAAAATAATTGTTACATTTTTTCTCTTATTTTTTCGTATGAAGTTTTACACTATTAGATTAATGTGGGCTTTTGTTTGTATTTGCACTTTGATCCAACAAGGTGTATTCTTGTTTGATACAGTGCCACTGGTCAGAGGGTCACAGCAGAGACCACATCAGGTTAAGAAGTGACTCACAGATTTTCAACCCGTGAATCACTCCTTGATTAACAAAGATTATCAAAGGTACTTGTCAGTTTTTTGCCTTTTTTTCTTCTCAAATCACATCAGTATACCAGAGAAGCATGAGCTAATTGACATTTACAAATTAATTTCTGGTAATCTGTGAGTCAGCTGAGCGCCTGCTGTGCTTTTCACTGAGACTCATCGTCGGTCAAACTGAGACCGCGTCTGCCACTTCTCTTAGCCCGAGCTGTCCACCACAACAAGGCCGTGGGGCAAGAGGAGTCGCATTTTGCTCTGCTTTCCTCTTAGAACAATTTGCAATATACTCAGAATGACATTTATTTTAAGCATTTCCCGTGTCAGTGATCTGTCTTTTTTCATATAACCACCATTGTATCTGAGCACTTCAAATGTAAATTTACTGACTTTAATTCAAATTTGAAAATATGCCCAGAGATAAACAGTGCAACCCCTCCAACACATCACCAATACACACACACACACATAGACATAGACACACACACGCACACACACACACACACCAAAAGTTCACACCGGCATCGAAGTTGCACAGGCACAAACCCTTTGAGCTAAATGTCTTAAAACTGAACACAAATGTAACACTGCCGCAGTGCCAGACAGCAAAAAAGTATTTTACAGTGACAACTGAAAAAAAATACAGAATATCTAAAAATACTATTGAGACACGCAAGCTGCAACACTGACTTTTCATTAAAAAAAATCTTTCAAAAGACATTCTAGCAAACTTTTTAACTGTATATTTCTTAAGCTTTTTTTTAGCATTCAGTATAAATACCAACACTAACACACACACACAGGCATGCTATGGACTGGTGAGGTGTCTGACCTTTCCCTCCGCCTGCGACAGGCGTCCACCCATCCATCCATCATCCCTCCATCCATCCACATCTTTCTCTTCGTACCACCTCTCCCTCTTTGATGTTCTCTAATTAGCTGAGCTTGTTAGACCCAGTGGCATTAATCAACAGCGTAGACACAGCTCTCTTTCTCTTTCTCACACACACACACACACACACACTGCCCTCTCCCTCACGTAAAGCTTAATTGGTCTTGGTAAATGAAGGCCAACAGAGAGAGGGCTGCACAGACAGTCACTCACCTGGCAACCACATACTGGAGAAGTCCTTTGCCGCTATTGCTGCTGTCTTGGTCATATCTGTGTGAGAGTGTGTGTGTGCGCTACGTAAAGAAAAACTCTCACTCTCCCTCTCTCCGTCTCTCTCTAACCAAAAAGGAGGAGTGTATTAAATCATATGGTTGAGAGAATTACTCTCTCTCTCTCTCTCTCTCTCTCTCTCTCTCTACACACCCCCAAGCCCCACCTCCTCCCCACATCCTGCAACACAACAGGAAGTAAGCCTCAAAAGAGTAGGAACTTGGCACAGAGGAGAGAAAAATACAACACAAAAAAAAATAAGAAAGGGGGACACGCAAGAGGTTAGAGAGTGGGAGAGAGTGAGTGAGCGAGGAGATCGAAGAGATAGACGAGGTGAAAAAGAGGGGGATGACGGGTACCGATGGAAAGTGATGGCGTGGCTGGAAACAGCCACTCACACACACACTCACTCACGCAAGAGAAAAACAGCAAGCTTGACATTCTGACCGAGAGTGTATGATACATTTGCGCGATATGTGACCTACTGTGCCTTCAAAACATATCCAAAACTCAGCTGGTAAGAGCGTTTCCCTAAAATTTAAGCTACTTCAACAGGCTCTCGTAGCCAGTTTTTTTTTAAACATACCATGAGTCACAACCGTCTCTCTCTTTGGTCACATTTGGGTCTGTCTCTGACTGTAGGCTTGTTGTCTTTGAGGATGCCGGTGGGAGTAAGGTGGTCTGTCAAGGGAGGTCGCCTCCAGTGACAGAAGATGTGAGACATCAGCTGAGTTCACCAGCTCCACTCTAACCCAAGCGGAAGGAAAAACTCAGTCACAATACTCACTGTACCACTGACCACCCCACACTGTGGGCTGCACACAGTGTTACACCACAGAAAGCCACACCATGAACTGCCACATGAGGCGGGCAGATGAGGCATGAAAGTGGAACATTGCAGATAAGCCAGATATGCGACACTATCAGTGCCACCCACTAGGATTAACGGAGTAAGAAGCTGCTAAATAAGTGAAAATGTGAAGTCGTAGAATGATCTTGAGGGAGCAGAACGGCATGCTTCAGCAGAAATACCGGTTGGGTTTTCAAATCTGAAAGCGTGGATGTGCTGCTCTGACAGGAGGCCGAGCTGACCACAAGGTGGCACTGTTGATTCTCTAATCCTGAAGAGCAAAAAGGGTCCATCCATCGAGGAGGAGAAGAGGCAGACCACTGATCACCCCCCTTCCCTCCCCTTCCTTTTCCCTTGGTCCAAGTTCACTAATTCAAAAGCTAACGGCAGCAGAGTTCCCAAGTTTAACCTTATAAATACTTTATGTGGTGATTTACAACAGCCCAATGTACTGCTGGATAGACGCTCACCGAGAAGTGCATACAGCGCTGCACTAGAGGTGCCCTCTGTTATACAGAGGCATCTTTTTTAAATCTGTCCCCTAATACACACAAAATACTGGCACTCTGACACATGCGAATACACATTTAACATGAGGACAACCTTTTCTACACAAATTTGTCCGATCACTAACCGAATTTAGAGCTGAAATATCAAGTTGATTAGTTGACCAGCAGAAAAATAACTTCATGTAAAAATGCCAAAGACCAAACCTCTTAAATCTAAGGACTTTCTTAATTTCTTTGTTATTTACTTGGTCTTAGGTTTTGGGACTGCTGATCCGATAAAACAGGTTGAACTTGATTATTCTGATAGGAGTTTTTCACTGTGTAATGATATTGCATAGACAAACAATTTATTCAATCTAGAAAATAATCTGCATTTTAATCAATGATGAAAATCATTTTTACAGGTCAAGCACAATTTCGGTTCTTCCTTTTTTTCAAGTGATAATCACACGAGTAAATTCACCTGCAGTTTGACACCAAACAGACTCAATGCAGTTAACATTATTATTGTTGTGATAATTTTTTGGCCTTCATCAGCGCACAACCACTCAGATTTGTCTGTATACATGTACGTTTTTAGCAGAAGGTGAGGAAGTGTGTTTGTGAGTGTGTGCGTGAGTCAACCCGTTGGCCAGGTCTGTCCAAGGACAGTGACAGACTGCACTTTGGGGAGGGGGCGTTCCTCTGGGTCAGGGGTCGTCTGGGCAGGCTGGCTTTGGCCGTGACCTTTGTTCAAACTCCAATCTACCCACATCACCACCACTATGCATCTTCGTATGTGTGTGTATCTGTTTGAGAAGCACCAATAGGTGGCTGGCGTGCTCTGTGTGTGTGTTGTACAGTTCATGGCCATAGGGGGCCTTCCTGCCCCAAGGAGGCCTGAGCCTTGGTAACCATGGATACCAGACCTAGCGACACTCCAGCCTCATCACTTCGATGTTATTGGGCCGATGGCAAATGATTTCAGTTGAGCCTGACATATTAACACAACTGCATAACAAACTGTGGTATTATTAACTACTATTAAAATTAAGATAAAAACAAAAATGAATAAAGTATTACTTAGTAGGTAATATCATTTTTGTAAGGAAAATGACCTATGTTTAACTCAGAGCATGTTTTGGTCACCACCAGAAGTTATGTTTGTAAAGTAATAAACACACACACACACACACACACACATATACACACACACACACACACACAATCTGATAGTGGGACCCCAGGGAGGAGGATGGGGGAGGCTGAGGCCTCTAGAGCGCCATCAATCACTCCACTGTCAAAGAGAGAGGGAGAGGCAGGGAGGGAGGAATGGGGGTTACTAAGAGAGAGAAAAAGAAAGGATGGGGCTAAAGAAGAAAAAGGGAAAGAGTGACGGGAATGAAGGTGGGGGATGAAAATTAATAAAAAGATGGAAAAAAAGGGAAGTTAGCTGGGGGAGAGGAGGGTGTACATATAATGGGTCATTGCAGGGACAATTCAGAGGTCTCCAAGCCAGTTCGGCTTGGTCCTCCTATATCGAGTGCAGCCTCGGGCCTGGAGCACACACTGGCTCTAATTCATATAATCCATCATATTCCTCTTCTTATAGAGGGGACAGAGCACGGCTCAGTGATGGACCCACCAAGGCCCATACACAGGCCAACAGCAAGGCTCTATTCCACAAGGTGAGAGATTTCAAATCCAGTCTAGTCTATAGGTGTGTGTGTGTGTGTGTGTGCAGGTGTAGCCCCATGAGGAGTTGCAGGATTATAAACAGTAGGTCTAGCAGTGTGGAGACTACAGAGGTTGAGGTTTTGTATGAGAAGCAGCAGGGGCTAAAACACCCTCACACTGTTGGCTACCAAGGGACCTGCGCCATCTCACATACACACACGATCGCCGCCTACACCTTTACAACACCTATTCCTCTCCTGTCCTAATACCTCTCAATCGCTCCTTTTCCTCTGGCCCCTCTCTCCCACCATTCCCCTCCTCTCTATATCATCGTGGTAGCCCATAGGGAGCCGGGCTTGTCTAGACAGACAGCACTCTCTCCCACGGCGCTACCAAGGTTGAAGCTCAAATCTTTTTCTTCCCTCCTCTCACCCCCTCTTCTTCCTCCTCCCCCTCCTCCTCCTCTTCTTCTTCTTCTTCTCCTGACACAAAAGCTGAGTCTACTGGGAGGGACTGGTGGCCTTCATCGCTGGCTCGAGGAGCACTAAGGCCACTTCAGACTAACTGTCCACTTATACTGACAAAGCAGACTGTTGTGCAGCATTCATATTCCCTCAATCAAAACATAAAATATGGAGTTATAAATTATGGCAACCGTCTCCTATTTGTGCTCTTTCCACCCTCTCATCCCCTCTTTTACCCCCTCTTACTTTTCTTTTCCTTCAAACCCTCTCATAATCATCCCACTTTTTCTGTGCGACCTTCCCCCTTTTTCTTCCTCCAATTCAAACTTTCTCTTCTTCTCCTCTGTCTCTCTTTCTCTCTCAGACCTGCTGGTCAGCAGCAGCTGTGACATCACTGGCCACTGTTCTGTGCTCGGATTGGACACTCGGCCACGTTGCCAGGCAACAGCAGTGAAAGGTCTCAGTGTGAGCGTGTGTGCGGCATGCGCGTGTATGTGTGTGTTTATGTCTGTTTATAGCTACGTGAGTGAAAGGTGTGTGAGCGATTTTCCTCGCCTTGCCCTTTATCTGTGCATGAAGAATGATCAGAACAGATCTACCTCTATGCTTTATCTCAGATCAAAGCATGTAGATGATTGGGCTGCCTTGCCACTCTCCTCCACCACAGAAGAAGAGGGGTGTGTGTGCATTGCCTTAATGAAAAAGAACGATGGTATGAGGGTGTATGCGTGTCAGCGTCTGCACTTGCGTCGAACCAAATAAATGCGTATGTTTGGGTCGAATACAAGTATGTGTCTGTATGTTGTGTATGTGTGTCTAAATGTGTGTGTGTGTGTATGTATGTGTGTAAGCCCCCGGGAGCGGGTGGTTATTGTATCTGACACAGCGGCTCTTTCTCGCGCCTCATATTTCTGGGCCGATCGATTCCTCTGACTCCCGACAAGACAATAATCGCACCTCCCTCTCTCACTCCATCACTACCATTATTACTGACCTCCCCAGGGAACGAACAGGGTGGAGGGAGAGAGGGATGAGGAAGGAAGGAAGGATGGAGGGAGGGTGAGGAATGAGAGGGGGCCATAGAGTTGACAAAATGAGCCTATGATGATGAAAAAGCAAAAAGGGACAATGTTGAAAATGAGACAGGAAGAGCTGGCCGGAAGAAAGGGACATCAGCAGTGTAGAAAAGGAAGAGGGTGAGAGCGAGGAAGTTGAGATAAGGTGATGGAGGGATGAGGGCCGAGGGAGAAAAGAGAGCAGGAAAGATAGGGAAGTGACATTCGTGTGAGGTGATGAAGTGAAATAAAGGATGAGAGAAAGCAGAAAGCAGAGCAGGAAAGGACAGGAAGTAGGGGAGAAAGAAGGGCGAGCAATATAGATCACGGCAAGAAAAGAAAAGGAGGACACGAGTGAAGGAGTGCAGAGAGACAAACGGCCGAACGGAGGGACAATAACGGAGAGAATTAGTGGAGGAGAGATGAAGGATTCGCACTATCTTCTTCTAATAAAGGAGAGAATGAGAGACAGGGACCGGGGGAGGGAGATGGAGGGGGCAGTAGGGGTGGGGGTTAGACTGAGGTGAAAGAGGGAAGAGACAGAGAAATATATAGGAACACACACACACACACACACACATATGGAGCGATGGCTATAGGACTGTGGAGGTCAGCGCTCAGAAATATTATTAAATTGACAAGAGTACAATAGTTGATTGGCAGGCTGACTCCTGCACTGCTATTCAGTGGAGAAGAATGGACACTCACAAGACATTCACACACCAAACACACACACACACACCACATACACACACACACAAATGCATGCACATCTGCAGTTTCACTCAACAATCAACACAGCATGTAGAGATGTAGCCGCACGCACGCACACACCGCCTTTTGTCTGTTTTGTGCGAGCATGTGTGTGCACGCCGCCGCCTGCGTGAGCCTGTCACTGCTGTGTCTCTATGCTTTGAATCCAGATTACAATTACAGTAATTGGCTCTCAATTCAAGGGATTGCTGTTTGACCCCCTCACCTCTAACTCTCTTTTCCCTCGCACTCCCTCATCCATCCCCGCACATATCAACGCCCGTTCCTCCACCTGCCCTCCTCCTCATCAATATTCCTCCATCTCCTCTCTACCTGTATCGCTAGATCCACCTTTCTCTCCCTCCTGTGCCTCCTTCTCTTTTCTCTTCCTTAAGTCCGCACCCCCAGCCCCTCCACACACATTCACACACTTTATCCCCAGATATAACTATCCTTCCTTCTTGTTTTTCCATCCATTCTTCTCCCTGGCTGTTTTACTTCTCTCACCATCGCACCACCATTTTTGCCACTTTTTCCTCCCTCATCTCCCCCTTTTCCACCTCTCTCCCCGATAGTTGGGGAAGTAGGGAAGCTATTGTATACTTTATTCATGCTGTATTTATTATGGAGAGATAGCTGTTCAGCCATACAGTCAGGGGGATATATTGTGCATTTGGGGAAAGAGGTGAAAGAACGATAGATAAAAAGAAGGAGGTAAGGAAAGGGGGTGATAGAGGTGGTGGTGATGGTGTGTTGGGAGAATGAGGAGGAGGAGGAGGGGGGTTAGGAAATTGGTCTGGCTAGCGGAACAGCTTTTCACCTCTCTCTCTCTCTCTTTTCCTCTCTCCCCCTCTCTTTCTCTCTCCCTCTCTCTATTCTGCTTTGTATTCTGCAGAGATGACAGGGGGAAAGCTTTATTGCTCCGAGTTTGTATCGATCGGGGCCCCTCTAAGGGGGAAGGCCGGGGGACGCGCTGAGCAGGCCCTTTCTCAACGACGGCGGCTCCAGCAACCACCCCTCTCCACCCCCCCACCACACTACACGCATCTCCCTCCCAAGCCTCTCCTGCTCACTCCCCTCCTCCTCCTCCTCCTCCTCCTCCTCCTTCCAAACCCTCCTCTTGCTCGCTAGCTCGCTCTGAAATTCAAATTCAAGGCTCTTATTCTCAAAGGTTAGGAGAGGGAGAGCACGAAAAAGCAGGAGAGAAAGAGAGACAGAGAGATTGAATGAAAGAGAGATGGAGGCGTCTGGCTTCTTCCCCAGACTGAGGCCCTGAATGGAGCTGGGATCTGATAAGCAGAGCCCACAAACAAACAAGGGAAGAAATAGAGAAATAAAGGAGAGCAAAAAAAACCCCACAAAAAAGCATAGAGGGACATATCAGACCCGTCTTCTTCTTTTCTTCCACATCTTTGCGTCTCCTCTTCTCTCTCACTAACTGTCCTCCATCCCATTCTTCTTATGACTCTATCTCTGTTTTTCAGCCAAGGTGCAAATGATTTTGTTGACAGTTGAAGAATGAGCTCGGTCTGAGCATGCATAAACCTTCTCCTTTTCTCATTAGGGGGACACTGGGAGAGCAGGGACCCATGAGAGACACAATGATCCAAGGTGGACCATACTGAATGGAACTGTTTCAATGAATGCTAAATAAAAAACAAACAAACACTCACACTGGCTTGCGAAACAGAAACCTCACCAAAGTGGAGACAAAAATCAGGAAGAGAAGGAACAAATCACTGCGCTTCAGGCTTTTTTTTCACCTCTTCTGTTTGACAAGCATTAAATAAAAAGGGGGCAAGACCTAACGTCAAAGCCGCAGCCAACTGACCAAACACTTGACTCAGACATGGCAGTGTCCACGAACACACACACACACACACACACACACACACACAGCCTATTTATCCGTTAATGGCATGCACAGCACTGCAGTGAGGCTTGGGAG
>JAOXYL010000043.1:13816313-13829922 GCA_028564955.1 Terapon puta | reverse complement strand
CCTGACTAGCTTTCATCCCTTACTTTTGAAAGCCCTCTTGTTTTCTGAGATTGCCTCTCCTTCCTCTGTTCCACCCCACCCCCCCACCCCCCCCACCCCCCCACTAACACCCCTCCCCTCCCGCCTCTGTCATGTTTTAGTTTTCATATGTTGGTTTTGTTCTTCCTCATTTTCCCCTTGTGTAAAAAATGAAAGGCTGAAAATAGGATGAGTGAGGGGGGAAAAGGCAGGAGGCAAACGCAGCGACTGTACATCGCTGAAATCGCTGTCTGCAGGGCTGAGACTGTTCTCTTCTCTGCACTGACAGTTACGGGCTACAATACAGCCCCAAACCCCATCCATATACATCGCTCTCTGCAAACCAAACCTTATCCATAGACAATGCAAAATGTTCCCCGTGCTCAGTGCTGAATTGCTGTATGCCAATGTGATATTCTCACAGCATGACAAGAGGAACAGCATTGATCAGCCACAGGCAGCTGCATAAAAAACACCCTTAAATCGCATTCAGACGTACAAGCTATTTGAAAACCTAAACCCGGCCCATGCATGTTTTTTGAATTAGTTATCAACCATGCACATTGTAGTGTGACAGGCGAGGCAAAGCAAGGATAACTGTCTGTCCTTCCCTATCTCTTTCTTCTTGTGTCTTGACATCCTTTCAGCAATCCTTTTTCACACGTTAAACGCACAGAGAGAATGGAAGTGAGAGGCGTATGAAGTGGAGTGGATTTTGTTTTTTCTTTTCTTCCCTTCACAGACATTAAGTCCTCCACGGTGGACCCGGCATGAGAGGCAGGCAGACAGGCGGGCAGGCAGGCAGGCAGGCGGTCATGGCTCGGCCGACACAACTCTACACTTAGGCCTAATCCAAACCTCGTCCTCCACACTGTTGTGGGTGTGATGGAGATGGCGAGCGAGAAAGTTATGGGGCGAGAGACACAGAGGGCTCGAGCGGGAGAGAGAGAAAGTGTGAAGGGGTATTGTTGAGATGTCCAAGCAAGTCTGGATGCATTGGTTCCGTATAACATTCCTATTTCACTTCAACAGACGGATGCTGCCATTCTGAGAGAACGCAATCCTGATTTCTCGCTTGAGACCCAATATCTGCACCATACAAATAGGAGGATATGGAGGGAATGCGATACAGACTTGGAATATGGCTCTTTCTTCTTATCCTGCTCAGCCATATTGATGTTTTTGAGCCTTTCATTGCTCAGCCAAAATGAAGTCTTTCAGGGCCAGAGCCATTGACAGATTAAGGAAACATATCCTATTTTGTAGGACATGACAGAGGCTCTCTTGTTATCTGAATAATATGAGCAGTGCTGAGGTGGCACGGAAACACTGTTTGTGAAACATTGTGTGGTTAAACTCTCTGGTGAAATTACAGCCTGCTCTCACAACAAAAAAAAAAAGTCGAACCATGGAAGTGAAAGTAGTTTTCCACTGTGGTTGTAACATCAATTTAGTTGTTTTTTCTTGTCATTTATCATCTCGCAAGGGGGGAAAAAAATGCTCATTATACTTGATCATGGAAAGATCAGCCTGTGATTATGCTCCAATATCCACAACTTTGATATTCCTTTTAAGCCTCGAGCTGTACACGGCAACACCGCCAAAGCCTCACACGACACAGAAAGTGACGGGCTGGAAATCACTGAGGCCAAATCACAGAAAATTGATCACATCCAACAAAATGGCTGCAGTGACTAAAATTGGTGTGAGCTTGAGCTTGCTCGGGACAAAAAAAAAATCTGGCGAGTGACCATTACACAGCAGTACAGTGATTTTGTAACCAAAAATGAAATTAATATAGTGATGATGATATTAGTGAGATTTAAATCAGGCAGGAAAAGAGTGAACAGCAAACAACATAATGAAACGTGAGGTTCAGCAGAGGTGTCGTGGCAAAAAGAGGATGCGTGGGTGATAACAAAGAAAACAACGGGGGGGGAAAATGGGAAAAAAAGGGTTCAAGAGATGAAGGAGAGAAAATAAGGTGTGTTGCAGTCATCTGGAGTGTGTAAAAGGGTTATGCTGAGAGGTGGCATGTTCAGATGCGATAGACAGAAAGGAGGAGAGGGAGGAGGTGGGTAACTGAGAGGTACAGGGAGAACAATTGAAAAAGGGCTGGTAGAGAGGGAAGAAGAGATTTAGGATTAAGGAACGAGCGTGGGGTAAAAGGAGGAGGATTAGGGGTTTGGGTGAGAGAAGGACAAAGTGAGGCGGGCGGGATGGAGGAGGAGAAAACAGGAGAGCAAGAGACACAGAAAGAGGAATTGTACAGGGCTTTTGACAGAGGGAGCAGGGATAAAAAGATGTATTTTTCCTGCTTCCTCTGTTGTCCTCCCTCTCCTCTGGGCAACTTCCCGCTGCTCTCCTCCTCTCTGCTGCCTTCCTCCTCTGTCTGACACAGTGGGAAGATAGGTAGGAAACCTAATCGAGCCAGACACACCGGCTGCTCTCTGCTGACACTCACAGGCGGAGGGTGGGCACTGCAAATTCTGCTGACCAGCCCGGTCGAGACCCCCCTCACCTATCTGCCGGAGCGGCCATCAATCCGGCACAATAGCCTGGAGGAAGCTGGGGGAGATGGGATGAGAAGGAAGGGGATGTGGTCCTGCTTTTCTCGATGGGTAACGAACACCGCTAACAGTGTCAAGAATTAGGAGTTTGATTCCTACTAGACATGTGAGGAAAAACATGTTGGTACTGTGGGTGCCTGGAATCCGTCACCATCAACGATGACCTGCTAATATTGGTAAAAAAAAAAAAAATTCATAATAATCACTCTCATAATATGTATCAATACATTAGATCCTAAACTCTTGGTTGATTAATTGATTTGTTGATTAACAGGAAATTGGGACTCGTTATGAAAATAAATCTTATAAAAGTTATTTGAAATAATATGAATAATTTTATGATAAATTAATACAAAACACTCTCTGGCTTGGTTGTCACATTTGTGCCCTGTTTTATATTAAGCAAAATATGTATTTCATTTTTTTTGTTTATCAGAATAAGTTACCAACTGTAATATTAATTGTCTGGCAACTTGTGTTTCTGTATGTGTCATTATTTTTGACATTTTAGGGTCTAGATTGAATTATAATCAGTACTCTTTCTGAATGTAAGGATTAGTTTGCAAAATTGGCAGTACTTGAGATTTAGAAATTAAAGTGCTGTTGTTCTGATCGGATCAGGATTTGAGCAGATCCTGACTTAATTTAAAAGGGTTTATTAGTAAAGAAAATAATACAATAATTTTTAAAAAACATTTCATACATTTTTTGCCATATGATAGCTGTGAATGTTTCCCAGTGTAGCTGGTAAATGCATTTTTATTTTCACAGATTAATCTCTACAACATAGTTAAATCAGCACAGTGCAGAACTATAGTTTAGACTCACAGTATATGAAAGGGAATATCCCACCATCGCTGCTTACAGCCATGCAACTATAAACCAGAGGTTCCATAAGAAAGTTGAGGTTACAATGATTACGTTTTTTTTCCTATGAAATTTCAAGTACATTTCATTATCTTCCTCCACCATTAAAAATTAAACTACCCTAAAAAAGGAAAACATTCTTTCATTTGGTACACTCCGCACAAGCCTTGTTGTGGTATGGCTTCATTTTAAGGAGAAAGAAATCAAAAGGGTTGTAAACTGGTGTGGACAAGTGCTGGGTCATGGGTGTGGCAGGGTGCCAGGGTGGGAGCATGTCCAGGGTCCAAAGCTGTGGCAGTGGGACCGATGCTGGACTACACCCTGCAGGTAAAATGGATGGGGGTCAGTGTGTGGGGGGAGAGTCTGCCTCCCTGGTCATTGTGTGGGGGGAGGTAGTCATTACAGACTGACCGTTACAGTGACAAGCAGTGACACACTGAGGCTTCACTCGGGGGAATTAGATGGTGGACAAATGATGGGATGTGCAAAGGTTGTGTGGACATTGTACGCACGGTGCATTGTTCTTTTTTTTTAACTCTCTATACATTAAGTAGCTGTGTGTACATGCGCGATTGTGGTTCTGTATTGCCATATATGTGCGAGCGGGTGTGTGTGTCCAGGCTAGATAGCACATATTTGCTAATCTGGAGGGGGTAGCAGAGGGAAGGGGGTAGGGTCAGGAGCCGAGGTCAGGTGTTAATTCACTGCTTCAAACCAGAGCCAAGCACCAAAACCAGGGGAGACCGCCGTAGAATAGATCGACAAAAAACACAAGGATATATTCAAGGTCCGCTGTGGTAGCCACCCCTGTCTCTCCCCCTGCCGATTTCCGTCTTTAGACTCCCCTTCACTCTTACTTTCCTCCCTTCTGTCCTAAATTTCACCTCCTCTAATTCCCTCTTTCCCCTTTTCCCCAGCCTCCATCCTCTCCCTGGCCGGTCCGGTACACCGCCTCCTCCCCCAGCTGTTAGACCCCAAAAGGTCAGTCAGTCTGCAGGGTCATCAGTCTGGGATGAAGCTGAACTCTGACCCTGAGCCCTTGATGTATTCCAACCACAAACCCGCAGACACACTCTCATAATGGACATGTGTGGCCTCACAAGAGGCCCGTTTCATTGTGGTCATTTTTGATCAATTTATCACTTCTCTTTTGTCACTTATTGAAGTCCTGTCTGTGCCGGTGGAGCCGCAGTCTGTGCGGCTGCACTGGTTGAGTGGTCAGGTTGGGAAAGACGACGCCATCGACAACACGATCTCTTCGGATGATTAATCCTTCTGCCATTTATCAGCTAATCGATGCGGCGATGATCGTGAACTGCCCATTGATTGTATTCAATAACCACAATTGATACATGACTGTGGGAGAAAAAAAGACACGTTCTTCCACAGGACGGACAGACAAGGCAGCCAGCACAGACATGCAGACCCCAATCCCATAAAAAAAACCTGAAAGAAACCCTGAAAACAAACTAACAAAAAAAGAAGAAAGAAAGAAAGAAAAGAAAAAACCCAACAACACCTACATGAAGGATTTTTGACAATTTCTCTGAATTTTCTTTTCGAGCAAAGTAGCCTCAATGGAAAGATATTGTTGACAAAGAGCACCACAGTGACAATATGTCTGACTTTATGGTTATCCTTGATGTTTTCCCTCAGGCAATGTGTCTTCACAAATGTTATAGTGTGGAATATATCCAATACATTTAATTAAAATAAAACGAGAGTTAGTTCACACCAACCTTAACCTATATTTAAAATACAAAGACGTTATTTTTTTTAAAAATGTAATTCAATATATGTATTTTACAAAATAATATTCAGTAGGGTAGACAAATTATTGTAGAAATGACTGGAACCAGATGCAAAACATTTGGATATCTTTTGTTAATCATTTTGTGAACGTTTTCTATTCAGACAAATCCTATATCAATATATTCCGTGTATACTGGTCACCGCTGGCCCCGTCTTGTCACAGGAACGATGCGTCGTGCAACTGCAATCTTTCCGCCTTAATTGAGGAACTGGCCAAGCGACCTTTGACCTGCGGGTCATTACCGCATTGTGCACCGGGCCGCAGAGAGCAGCCACACCATTTGGGAGGGGAGTCGTGCGCAGAAAATGGATTAATTTTGTATGGCCTGTGGTGCTTGATACCGACTGGAAGAGGCCAGTCACAAAAAATGTATAGAAAAGCTACATCAAAGACTACAGGGACGGTCTCGCTTTATGTGACGCCAAAACTGAGCCAATAAACCGTTTATGAAATGAGCTTTCGGACAGGCTGCATGGACTTTAACATAAACCATAAAATTGAATGTATCGGTTGTGTGGTCTGTTTCAAGTTGATAAGGTGCAGGGCAGGGTGTCAGGGTGCCACTTCTGCAAAAAAAAAAAGCTTTTCACTGTATCACGCAGCTCAATCCTGCTTGAAAAAATCTATAAAAGAAAATATTAATAATGGTTTTCCCTGAACACGCCGCTTTTAAAATACGTGCGAAATTATGAAAAGACAATTTTGTGAATACGTCGGGAACTTGCAGGTTTATGCAGAATTTTACTCAATGTGCATGAGTCATCGCCTGATTAAAGTGTCCCGTTTCTTTAATTTGACTCCCTCATTATTAAAGAAACTTTATAAAACTGCACCCCTGATTGAATGTGCATTTATACACGATTACAATTCAGCGTGACATTTTGTACCTCTTAACTTTTCACATTTCACTCGAAAAAAAAGGAAAAGAAACGTTTTCAAGCAGGTAAATATTTTTTTAAACAGTCTCGATGTATTTGTAACGATTGTCGAATATTTTCCTGACATGTTCGCGTCCCTGCGAGCCTCTGTTGGCTTTTAATGCGACTTTTAACTGTGACTCAGACAGTTTCAGTGTTTTCTGCTCTCCAGTTTTATATTTGGACGAAAGAGATACTGTAAATAATTAGTCCTGTGCACAACAGCTGGACTATTTGTATCACTAAGAATTATATTAATACTATGATAAGGAAAAACGCACGTTCGGGTCGCAGATGGAATAAGGTGCCTGCTGTTTAAATATGAGAATTAGATTTTTGTGATATTCCTGAACTTTTCTTGCAAAGTATTTATCCGAAAAATTAAAATCGACATTTTGAACAACCCGAACGTGCAGATAATGGTTTCTGTTTACCCGAATGCCAACAGAAATACTGCAAGTTGATGAATAAATAATGAAGATTTTTTATTTAAATAATATGCATGCATCCATAAATATACGTTTTAGCGTAAAAAGACCCGCAGGATGAGCAGTGATATTAAAATTGATCAGAAGTCAGATTACTGTTTTACAGCATTCATATGCAAAAAAAAGTCTGCATTTATATTTACATATTTTCCGACGAAACCAAAACTATGTGGACTGTTCTTTACATTAGCGAAATAAAGTTAAACATTTTTTCGATATGACCAATACCGGTGGGTGTTTCTGTCAAACAGCCAGCAGCGGAGCGATGTGGAGATTCAGACTTCATATGCAAAGCAACAGTGTTTAAAGTTCACTTCAGACTGAGATTCAACTCTCTGTTATGGCTTTTCATTTAATTCCAAGCGACTGAAAAATAAGGATATTTTATAAATAACAAATGAAGGATATTTACTGTTAAATTATGTAGATGATTTGGAGCAGCTTATTAACACACACACACACACACACACACACACACTTTGTCTCTCTCTGTCTCTCTGTCTCTCTTTCTCTCTCTCTCTCTCTCTCTCTCTCTCACACACACACACACACACACAAACACACACACAGTTGGCATACTGATATTAAAATCATACTGAATAGTTACAATACTGAACAGATCGGTGTGAGATAAAGAGAAGATAAAGAGGAGGCTACAATTCTAAACACAAATTAGTGACCAGCCTCACCAAAAATAAATATTCATAGTAGAGCACACAAGCTGCAAACACGCATTTTTTTCAGTGTAGCAATAATAAGAAAACGTTTGGACAAATGCAGCTAAAAATAGATTATTATTCATATTTCAGTGCAGCAGGAAGCGGTCAAGTTCTTGGCTCTCGCCTGAATGAAGTGAAAAGCACGAGCAGCAGAATGTGTGCATGCAGCAAAACTGTGACTTTTAATGAGCCTTCCTAAATAAGACTCGTGCAATAAATGCAAACTTGAAATAAATAAATAAATGATCTAAATGCATGCCATGACAAAATAATAAAAAAACTAAACTAAAACAAGTCTTTTTCTCTCTCTCTATGGGTACTGTCTTAACGAGAGCTGTCTGCTGACCAAAGCGCGTGTCCAGGTCTCGTGGGCTCTAAATTCATATGTGCACTGTGGTTTACACTTCACATGTTTGACTGCTGTCTAATGTGACGGCTGTGAGCTGTTCGCACTAAAAGCATTTATATTTTACCCTATTTTTAAAAGCAATGGCACCACTGAATTCATCTGCATAACCATGAGACGCACACACGCGCATGTACAGTTTCAAATTACAGGACAAACTTAAGACGCGCTCACTTTTGCCACGACCCTGCTCTAAAACTGCAAATGGGATATACCTCTAAATTAGGTGTGTATCTCCAAATATCAAAGATGCATCGCTGGGGAAACTCTGGCCTTGTGAAAATGCGAGTGTTTGCAAACAGCACATTTTAGAGCGAGTGTGAGGGTCTGTTTGTTAAAAGATGAGGCACTAATTAGCCTAAATATGAGTTCACGCTGTGCGTATCGCTTTAATGGAGAGCAAAGGTCGAGCTGAAATGGGCAGACACTTGCTTGGAAACCACATCTGAACCAAACCACGGCAGTGATAATAATCCTGGACCCCCTCTGAGCGCGCGCGCGTGTGTGTGTATGTGTGCATTGGCGCAAAGAGCGTGTGTGCAAATCAAATCATCACACTGACCCAGGGATATCTCAAAGAGGTTTAAGCGACATGTTTTGTGCTAAAATAGCATACGGGGACTCTGCTGCACGGTGAAGTCGATGTCGCTGTTTGTTCAATAATGATCTGGCACCGCGCGGGCGGCAGCGGGACAGCGGCGGCACAGCGGCCGAGCAGAGAGGCTGGAGCTGCGGCCGGGAGGCGACCACCGTCCGCTCTCCTCCTCTCCTCTCCTCTGCCGGGGCGAGCTCCCTGCTCGGCTTTTTAAAGCCCGCGGATCCCCTCCTTTTAATTGATTTTCTCATAATTAACTCAGTCTGTCCATCGATTTCCCTTCGGCGGCGTATCAGCCCTCGCCGTGCTGAGGTGTTATTGTGCTATCTGCAGGCATCGGGATACCGACGAGCAAATATCGATCGCGGTGATTAAAAAGCTCAGAGCGCGGGTGAATTTGACCGTAAACTGCTGTGTTACAGGCCACTTTATGCACGCACTAAGACACAGGTTGCCCATTAACGCGCCGGCCCGGACGCCCACCTGTGCGTAAAGGACACTCAAATCAGATGCGGCCCTTCACAATCAGGAATCAAACAACAAAGAGGATAACGACCGAACGGCAGTCACTGGAAATAGAGGCTGAGGTCGGATGAGTGTAAATGTTTCATTCTGAAAACACAAGTTCCAAAGTCAAGCCAAACCTGCACGCCACCAGGTGTGCGTGAATTCAAGCGCGGGCGGCTTTACGCGCAAAATAACCCCACCGCGCTCAAACACAACAGCGACATACACACTCTCAGTCGCGTCCTTTATATGAGGCAAATAGTGTGCATGACAGTCACAGAAGACGGGATAAAGCGTCGCAGTTCGCAGAGCTGCAGCAGCTTTCGTGTATGCATAAACTGAGCATATTCCGAATCAAATATTCCCGCGATAATACCACATGCAGAGCATGCAAGAAGACACAACGCTATTCGTCCGCGGAGCAAAGGAGCAAGGGAGGCTAGGAGAGAGAGAGGGAGAGAGAGGGGGGGCAGAGAGAGAGAGAGAGAGAGAGAGAGAGAGAGGCAGAGAGAGTGAGATAGAGTCGGAACGCGAGGGTTGCCCCCGTGAATTAATTTCTATCTAATCAATAAAAGAGAAAAAAGACCATCCCCGCACAGAAAAAAAATCATTAGGACCGATATTTCTCTAGCCCCTCTCTCCTCTCTCCACTGCCTTTCCCCAGGACGCTACCGGGAGGAATGTCGGACTCCCCTGTAAGTGGACTCAAATCTTTCGCCTTTTGAATTGACACAGAACAGAGAGATTGTGATTTGAGAGGGGGAAAGTGGGGAGTGCATGGTAGAAGAGGAAATGGTGAAAAGACACATGGAGGAAAAGAAGTTAAGTCTGAGAGGATGCATATCTGAGTCACCCAATCGCCGTCCCACAGAATGATTTTCTTGTCTCTTTTGGTTGTTTATCTGTCTTTTTTTTGGTGGATGTGAAGATTTACCAGTGCTTCCATCGGTGAACGTCTCCATCCCCGCCATGCGAGCAGCCTGTCTGGACAAGAGAGGGATGGAGAGCAAAAAGATGGGGGAGAGGGTACGGAGGGGGGCGGGCAGAGGTGCGTGTAAGAGGGGCCAGTGTGTGGGGCGGTTGATCTGGGTTGGGGGCTCAGTATTAAACTGAAAGGGTGGAGGGGTTAGAGGTGAGGGGGGGTGGGGGTGGGGGGTGCGTATGGCTACACCCTAAGCTTTCATGTCCCCCTTTTCCTCTCGCTCTCTCTGTCCCTCCCTCTCCCCCTCTCTCTCTCCGTGTCCCTCCTTGTCCTTCTTTCTCTCTCTTTCTCCATCTCTCACCCTCGACGCGTGTCTCTCAGCGGTTTCCATGGCGACCCGGTGGCGGTGGTGCTGCTGCTGCTGAGGAGGAAAAAGAGGCGCGTGCATGAGAGTGGGAAGGAGGGAGCGGGGCGAGACGCTTCGTTTGGAGGATGTGATCGTGACACATCTAAGGTGATTAGAAATCAGAGGCAAGTCGAGGATTAAACACGACTGCACAGACCTCGTGATATGAGCTCTAGAAAGACGCCGGTGTGATGTTTACGGTGTTTAAAAGGCCCAAGTGTGACCCTGCTGCTGAGTGGGCTGCATAATAATGTCATTAAGTGTGGACAAAATAATCGTAAAGTTCTTGCAAGACTTTAAAATGTGCCTTTGCGTGATGGGAGTTTTTTTTTTGCTCCAAGTTCTGTAACTTCCCGACAGGCCAGACGTTTCTGACGTGACACGGTGGATATTCAGCAGGAGCTCCGCTGTTTTGAATATGAGGCCTCCTCAAATTGATGTTTCGTCTCTATGCTGCCACCTGCAGGCCACAGAAAACGCAGCCCTGTCCCGCCCAGCGTGAGCAGAGAGACCTGCTGTTCCTTCCGTTCACTCACACACACACACACACACACACGAACGCGCTGATTCCCTCAGAAATTTGGTTTTGCATGTCGTGTTTGCAGTGAAGTTACAGCATAATTTGGTCAATGGGAATTAATCTGTTCTATTATGTTTTAAATTACTGAATAAGGAATGCACCCAGCGACATTTGAAAAAAGAAAATACTATCTGGTATAATATTTATACATTTAGTTACTGGTAGGACAAATTCAATTTCAGATTCATGTAGTTTGAAAGATGTACTGTCTTTTAAAAACACCTAGTTTCAAATCAGTTGTGACCGACTGCCAGCTCCTCAAGCACACATAGTACAGAGGTAAACCGAGGAAGACGGCTTTCGAGAAGATCACCTAATGTAATTTTCTCTCCTCAATAAAAGCAGTAGAATTTCCCCCATCAGAGAGATGTACCATATGCTGCAGGGTATACATATAATAAAGGCAGCCCCAGCGGGCCGGCAGAAGGCTGTAGTGTCTATCAGCTTTAGATGACACGTTTCGATAGGAGACTGATTTAGGCCTGAGCTACCGCAAGATGACTTGAGTCTCTATCCAATCAAGGAGGTGCAAAGAACACCTGCGGACAGTGGAATAAAGTTTATGGGAGGATGATGATCAGTGTCCTGCCACACAGTCCAGCAATACATTAGCTTTTGCACCCAATACAATTCGCACCATGGAACACAAACCCAAGTCTGATGTCTCTATGAAGTGTTTTAGGCAATAAACTGAACAGTCACCTCACCAAATGTTCACAGGGTGCTATGGTGTACAATATATATATATATGTACATATAATTTTTTTTTTTCAGCCAGTTATTCACCGCTGCAGGTAATAGAAAGTGAAAACACATGTTGAAACTGATCGATTCATTAAAAACACAATATAGTTTTATTATTTGCAATTTTATCTCCATCATAGTTTCTTCCTTGCCATGGCTTCCCCTGGTTGTATTGTCCCCCAGCCGACTGCATCACAAGACGGCAAATGTCCTGGCCCACCTCCATCACCATGGCAACGGGATCTTTGACCCCCCCGTCTGTGGAATCCTTGACCTGGATGTAGATCAGTGAGGCACAGAGAGATCCTATTGGCTCAAAGCTGCTGCTGTGCTGAAGCCGCAGAGGAGGGGGGTGGACTGTGGCGGTGGTGATGGGGTGCAGGCTTCGAGGGTCAGGAGCAGGCCGGCAAGACGGCAGCATCCTGGGTTCTGCTACGGCTGACAGGCTTAAACTCCGTACTTTCAGACTCAAAGTGAGTCTTCAGATGAGACTTGCTCTACATTGATCATCATAGCTTTGGACAATCAGGGTGTTCTTTAAAGCAATGGTTTGACATTTTGGGGAAAACCCTTATTTGATTTTTAGCAGGGCGTTAGATCAATCAATCAATCTTATGTATGTCGTGTACCCTTGTCTAATTATTATTGAAAATAAGAAAATTAAGACTGAAAATAAGGGTTTACAGATAGCATGGTATTGTCTGAAAATATTGAAATCCACCTTTCAGTACCCCTAACCCTCACTAAGAAAGTCACTGTGCCCGGCTAGGAAATACTACTCCACATGACTGTAAACAAAACTATACACTGTCATAAAAAAACATTTTGTTCATTAGTGGGCTTTAGAGGTGCTGGTAGGTTGGTTTTTATTACCTTCAGAGCACTGTTCTTTGAACTAAGTTAAGCTAAGTATCTGCTGGCGGAAGTCGTATATTTAATGGAAATTTGACAGCTGTATCAATCTTCTCAACACTTGGTGAAAAGAAAATAAGTACGGTTCCTAAAATGTCAAAACATTCCTTAAAGGAAAGCTTTCTGCACCAATCTGTTTTGGGAGACACTTCTGGAGAGAAGGAGAAGGCTCAGTGACAACCACATCAACTGGTGCAGCAGCCGCAACATTGTTTCGATGATATAAGAGGCTTGGAGAGCAGGGTCCCATCTGCAGCAGTCCAGTTGTAGGAGCAGTTGTGCTGCCTGGTGGAGACCTTCAGACACTCAATTCATCTGTGAGAGAGCAGCCTGGTGGAAAGACGGCTGGGACGTGTTGATCGTGATATGCCAGTCCCTTGTCCTTGGATATTTGTGAGCATAATGTTCCTGAGCGCTCCAGATATGCACCCCAATTTCTTTGACAAACAAATTTTTCATAGTGTCAAGGTCATCCAAGAGGGAGCCTGTGTTCAGAGGAGGAACATGGCAGAATCCTTTGAGTTGGATCTTGATAGTTTTGCAGACTTCTCAGACAGAGTGCCTAGGTTTCCCTGTGGGCATCACATCGCTGGTCTAGCTTTAAGGCTGGGTGTGGTGAGAACAGAGCTTTCAAAAATCTCAGTTTTCCCCAAGGCAACCCTGGGGCAGTTTAGTTGGCCATCAAACAAGGCATACTCTGAACAGGGTAGAAACGGCCCTATCAGGTTTTTCCCAGAGGGTTGGTCCTGCTTACTGTTCTCCATGATGGCAAGTCAATAATAAAACTTCATTTGTACACTCGGCAGCATTTTTAAAGCGTGGGTGTGGCCAGAAAGTGACAAGGAAATAACAGTGCACTAAATATGTCAAACAAAAGAGACATGAAATGTCAATAAAAACTACAACTAATCTAGTCTTGGCACACAGTAATGGTGGCTACAGTGTGTGTGCAAATTGGATTAAATGCATATAATAATAGATATAAATTGGGAGTTTGATATAATCTCTTGTCACAGAGAAAAGCAGAACTTTTTTAAGATGAGAGACAAACAGACAATGTTAAATTCACAGGAAAGGACTTTGCGATGTTTAAAATCTAGAGTGAGGTTATGAACGTGTGTGTGTGTATATATATATATATATAT
>JAOXYL010000043.1:13785308-13815460 GCA_028564955.1 Terapon puta | reverse complement strand
TATATATTATATATTATATATTATATATATATATATATATATATATATACATATATATATATAATATATAATATATATATACACACACACACACATATACACATATATATATATATATACATATATAAATGGAATCTAAAAATGTAATCTGTAATCTTAAATTAAAATATTTCATATGTTATTGGTAAAAACTAGAAGGCAAAAGCGAATTTTTGGGATGTGCAGTCGGGGGGGGGGCTTTACAACCACTGTTGTTCCCGGGCCTTCAAGCAGGTGAATAGCACAAGGAAGGAAGGGCACAAGGGTAGTTTGATAAGATGTTTGAAGCACACACCATTTGGGGGTTTCATCATGCTGACAGCTTAGAGCATGGAGAAATAATTAAGGATCTGATCCACGGTGACCTGCATTCGATGGACCACTTCAGACCATTTGGGGGCAGGGAGAGGGCACTCTCCCACTAATACAGGTAGGGAGGGTGAAGAACCAGGAAAATATGACAATTCAGAAAACTGAGAAAAATAACAAAAACAAGGACAACAACAAAATGTGAGACAAAGAGATACAATACAATACAAGACAGCAGGATTTCAGGAGAAGACAAGTGGTGCATAGTTTAAGAGGTTTCTGTTAGATTTGTAAAAAACTTATTTTTTAAACTTCCCACAGGCTCAAGAGATGAAAAACACTATGCTACACATAAGACAGCTTTCTATGCTGTATGTTATTTTTAAACCGATAGATAGGGCAATCTGTTTGATGTGGTCTGTCGCAACTATAAGGCCATATGTGTGTTTTCATGCATTTCTCTTGTACCGCAGTAAAAATTAAAATAGCTGAAATGTTTGGTACAATAAAGGTTATTTTATAAATAAGTCAACAGCATCTAAAAAAACAGCATTAGGCCAAACCTTTTTATTCACCAGAAATAATGTCTAATATATCAAGATTTCGACAAAAAAAATTGCCATACCAAAACAATTTTTTTTTCAACAAAAATGTTCCCCTGAATTAGTTTTTTTCCTCCTATGTACAACACAGTAACAAATAATACATTAACAAATTAGTTTATCAAAACACACAAAATAAACATGGAAATGTGTCCATTGTCCCTCCCTCTGCCCAGCAGAGCCCTGCACTTCAGACAGTAGCAAGTCTGCCTGCTTAAGTCGTGCCAGTATGAAGGGACTTAGAGGAGGGGCCTTATTGATCGTCTTCTACGAGTGAAGTCCAGGCATTAGTTCCAGCAGGGTGAGTCGACAGCTGTCCGTGAGCCACTCTACTGGGCCTACATAGCAGGGCTGAGTGGAGCTGGGATGTGCACTTTTGATTTTGATCTCCCCAACATCACTTCTATTGACCGACGCACTGTCCTGTGCTTTACTTGCTGAGAGAGGCACTTGCTCAGGCCTAGCTGGGAGCCCGGACACAAGCCACCATTATATTATCCGGGTTGCTGTTGACAAGTTTGGGATGATGAATCTTCCATGGTCTGCTGAGGCCTAGCCCTAATCACTGCTGTCATCTACAGGCAACTGCCATATCCACTGACCACAGCAATCACAAGTTGGGTTATCATGGTACACAGGGCTGAGAAACCCAGTGTTTGTTATCTAGGTGTATAACTTTTGGCGAGCCTAGTCCAACCATAGACATAAAGGTCAATCTGTACTCAGAGCAGCCCACTTTTCCGTCAGTGCTCGATTCTTTCACCGTTTTAAAGATCAGAAACTTTTCTTGGCAGGTTTGTGCTTTAGATTCATCTTAATAATGATAAGTGACAGCTTTATCATTGTTATTTAAGTCTAAGATCGATGTAAACTAGGCCACTGTGTAATGATGGGGCATGACTTGTTATGTAAAGTTGTTTTCTTGTATGAGAATTTAAAGAGCCATGATAGCATCTGAATGCCCCTTGTTTATGCATAAATGTGGACAAAATGGTTCATGAATGCTTGGTTTGGAGTTTGGTCAGATTTTGGCCTTTTTAACCTGTATGTGTGCATAATTGTCTCAATTTCGACCGCAAGCATGATAGTGCATCTACTTTGTAGTTATTTGTGATATTTTAATAATAATTTGTGGCAGCCCAGTGGTCTTAATTATCTTAACCTTATAATTAAAGACTGTTAACAGTATGAGGGCCTTACCACTTGGAACAGACTTGCTTCTCCTGTTCTCACTGAGACTAAGACGAAAAATCCTGATACATCTTGCTTCATCCTGGTGTCCTATAAAGTAGCACCTGTGCATGAATCCAAAAGGAAAGCACATTGATCCATTATTATTCATCTTGCTCTCACAAATATTAGTTCCGATTTAACTGAAGAATTATGAACACAAACATCCAATGGTAAGTGCTGCCATCTAGTGGTTATTACATGGATTACAACTAGAAAGAGAGGCTTAAAAACGCTTCCAAATTCGCCTGTTACTACAACCTTCAAGAACATTTAACACAGTTCTATTTTCCAAAGTTGATATAATACACCCCAAAGAGTCTGATCAGCCTATATAGCCCATAGAGTCTCTGTGCGCCCACCATTACTTGATGACAGCATTCTGCCTGCTCTCAGCAGCCTTCTGCCCTCCTCATAGTCATCCTGGTCCACACTGATCAGCAGGCGGACGCCCTCCGTACCTGCTGCCATCCTCAGGGAGTCAGTGATGAAAACTCCCTTCAGGGCCTCCAGCAGAGCTCCGCTCAGGTAGTCACTCCAAAAGGCCTCGAGGTTGTCCAACTCTGTGAACTTGATGTCGCAGACGATGGAACCTAGGTCTCTAGCACGAAGGAGCGAGCTGGCTTGGCTGAACAACTCAAACTGACGCTCCAGGGGCTGCCGCTTGTCTGACGAGACGCCGTCACGGAGTGCCGAGTCATGCTCCAGGTATTCAGCCCGAACGCGCAGGCGGACATCTGATAATGGAAGGAGGAGGAGGAAGCAGTGGTGGAAAATAGGGAAGACAGTGTGGTAGGACAGAGTTGAGAGTGAAATAATGGTGGGGAGAGTAAGGAAAGAAAGTGAATAATGAGGTCAAGGCAAAGATACAGTGAGGAAAGGTTGGAGGAAAGAGAGAAAAAGAAGAAAGTAGTGAAGAGTGAGGAAAGACGAGGAAAAGTTACGAAAAAGTTTCAAGTGAACAGTCAAATTGGAGAGGCCCACGTACCAGAGAGAAAGGGAGGGGTCACGAAGTCAAAAACAAAGGGAAGAGAAACAACAGGAACAAAATCAGCTCATTTAGCTTATCTGCATTTGTGCATTACTTTAAGCAGGGATTTTTTTGTCTTAAAAAGGGTTGTTTCATGAACACAAAATTCTTGAAAGGAGATTATAACCCACTAGGCTAGACTGGAAATGGGCCACTTAAAAACTATTTCTTTTTAATAAACCCCTCAGAAAAGAGCAAACATTAGTGCAGTAGAGCAGAGCAAACTGTTACTTATGTGGGGGACTAGAGCTAAACCAACCAGACTGTGAGCATCTTCTGTGCTAAATGCTGCTGCAGCCCCTTCACCTAGTTTACGTAGAAATTTATTTGACATTTGAGGACTGGAAGAAATATTCTGAAACTGAACCAGTAGTATGAATTCATTTTTAGTAATTAGGTGTCAGATAACTAAATGACTGCCAAAAATGTGAAGAAACTGATGCATGAGACACTCTGCGTGGTCTATGTAAACCATGGCCATACACTTCATGGAATTAATTATTCAAATTAACTCGACACCCAGATCAAATATCATGGTGGCAGTCAAGAAAAGCAACTTGGTGTCATGCCCTGGAGGGGCTTTTTGTTCCAGCACGGTGTTTAAAAAACACCAGATTCATTCAACATGTTTAATGTTGAGAACAGATAGCTGCTGGATCTCCGCAGTAACAGGATTGGCGGTCATGCAACAGCACAGCGAGAAAGATCGGAGGATACATACTGTACTGAACAAGAGCACGGCTGAGATCGTTCCCCATGTCATTATTCCAGAGCTTCGAGCGGAAACCAGCTGCTGATGACTTTTGCTGCAACAAAAATTCATCCCTCCTACTCAAACCTCACAGCACTTACTATGACATCCATTTTGACTGAAAAACTCCAAAAGCATTCCATTCCCATCCCAGAGCACTTCTAAGGTCATAATTGCATCTCTGGATATGCAAAACAAATTTTCTGCTCTCCATCAAACAAACAAAAAAAAAAGGAACTGGTGCCATGTTAATAAAGAAATAAAATAGGTCTTCACATCAATGTGTTAGGCTCATACTTATAACTGATGGGAAAACAAGGACCAAAGTCTCTATTGAGGTACATTAATAATTACATGAGAGCATAAACGTTGCTGACATGAACACTTGTTATGGTCTGTACCTTGCTAACTACACAGTAGCTATGATTGTACTGGTAAATGTTATAAGAATCATGTTTACTCTCTTTCCATTCATTACTTCGTTTGGGGCTATGGGGGATGGTTCAAAACACAGGAGGGATAAAGTTTGGAAAATGCCAAGATTAGAAATGCAAATATTGAATTAAGTCATTGATTCTGCATGTCTTAACATTTGTGGAGGGCGATAACCAAACACTGGCTTTTGCATACATGTTTCATAAGGCTGTAATTAGATTACTATAAAAACAGAGGACTGATCAAAGGAGACACTTAATCAATGAAGTTTAGCAAATGTTTAAAATCTGCAGGGTTGCACAGGAGATCCAACTGAAAAGCCACTTGCAGACAGAGATCACTGAATTTACATTTCAGTTTGCTCACAAAGAATTGTTCTTCCTTTATATTGCCATTATGGTACAAGAAAGTGAAACACTGACATTTTACAGGAAAAAGACATTTGATTGTAACCTAACAAATTATTAAACGCTGTCTATTTTATAATAATATTACTCTTTGTAACCTGTCTTTGAGTCAATCCCTTGACAATACATACAAATAACAATGGTGATACATTATGTATAGATACATTGTCTTACCACCGATCATGATTGTCCTCAGATAATGTCAAGTACCAATACCAAGTATTCATCCCCATTTTTGTCACGTTTTATTATTTTACAACATTGATTAACAGTGGACGGTGAACAATTGAAGTGTCTATTTCACTACAAAGTCTGCTTCATGAAGACGAACATTATAACCAAACTGGCAACTGCCCCTGTATTGGGCCAAGAAGGATACAAACAAGTTCTAAGGGAACAACAGTGCACTACAAGCAAATCTGACAAAAAAAATGACATACTTAAATACTGAGAACCCCACTGAAACTCTTAAAAAGCTGAGATTGGAGACTTTATGCACAACTGTTGGTCAGGTGCAGGTGAAGTCAGTAAGAAAAAGCAAAAACAATTACAAGACATGTCTTAATGACAAATAAACAAGAGGGTCTGTTCTGACAAAGCCCAAATTATTTTTGAATTTTGGAAAGTAAGCTTGGCATATGCCAATCACAGCTCACCAGCACCTTTAATAAAGTGCAGTGGGGATGCTTCTCTACAGCAGACCTGCATCTCTTAATACAGAGCAATCTAGGAAGAGGAACATCTTTTCAGCACAACAATGTGTGCAGATTTGTCTTCACTTTGACCGACTCTTTATCTGAATAATATCAAAACTGTATCCACTGTGATTCAATGAAGCAAAACAACAAAACAAAATATCCCTGCAAACATACTGACTCATCACCAGTGATATGAGGTGGTCTCAGAGTTATCACAAAATGTCAAATGGGGCAATCCTTACTACTGCATTTCACCTGACTTTTTGGACTCTAACATAACAGTCATAATATTAAGTTTAAGTGCTCTTAAGAGTGGACCTTTTGAATCATTACACTGTGTGAGGGCCGTGGCTATGATAAACATCTGCCCTTCATGCAATTACTGAATTTATGGATGGCCTCCATTTCTGCCTTCCCATTTCATACTGAGCAGGATGGAGGTAGAGATAGTGGCACTGAGGAGAAGGCCATTTAAAACCACAGGAACACAATGATAGTCATTTTGTTAGGGTTACAGAGCACTTCACGCTTCATCAGACACAGAGACATCCACTTAAGACAGGACATTAGGAAGCACAGCTTTCATTTTCTCACTTTAAACACCAAGACTGTTTGGCTTCCTCCATCTCACCCCACCAAAAAAAGAAAAAGAAAAAAAAAGAAAAAAAAAAGAAAAAAGTTTAAGTACCCATTTACGAGGAGTCACTTGGCACGGAGAGCTTCAACTCTTTATCGATCCGTTTTTCTGCTGAATGACTGACCAAGAGAGTGGAGAGTTAGGGGAGTATTGAGAGACGGGCAGACAGAACTCTCTCTTTCCCCCATAGACAAAAATCACTCTCTGTACCATTTTGCGTAGTTTGAGCATTTAGTGTTCGTTCTCTCCCTCTCTTTGTGTGTAAGGATACTGTTTTCCTGACACACAGGTTGGTCTGTTTAGAACTGCGAACACAGAGAAAGGAGAGAAAGAGAGAAAGAGACAAGCACAAGTGGGTTGGATATCTGTCAACTGGGTTTTTTTTTTTCAACATCAAGCAGGCATGGCACAGCACTCACTTCTCTTAGTTGTAATAAGGTGTGAGTCAGGGCAATAGCTGGTATTGACAAGTTAATCAGCTCAGAAATGCCTTTACTAGCGCTACAATATTACATGGTAGTGTCTAAGTGGGATGCTTGGGACTACTCTTACCTTGACCAATTCCTTTACCCTCACCTTCACCAAGCCATTATTTAAGCTCCAACCGTAACATTAATCAGATGTATCCATTAAACCACGGAAAGGCCTTCACAAGCACCCCATTTAGATTGCACAAAACCACTACTGAGCTGAAGGTACAAACACCTTATGGGCATTTGTAACAGCAGTTGTCATTGTCAGAATGTAATTGAGACGCTTCAGTGAAAATGATCTGAGAGATGAATCATGACAAGAAAGAGTATTTGAGCTCTGTTTAAATGCTAGGGGCCAGCATTGGACTGAACTGCTCTATCTATCTCTGCTCCCTCTTGACAAACGCACACCCAGGGCTCACACGGGGCACAGAGATAAGATACAGCAGGAGCTTCCTTCAGCAGAGCACTGTTGGGTTATTTTCCTCAGAACTGCTTGAGTAAAGGTTACAGGGACGTTTGGTAGCCATTTTAGATTGTTTGGAATGGAAAACGATCACGGTCCTTATGAATGGACGAGTTTCTGTGCCAAATGAGCCTCAATTTATTTTTCTTCTTTTTTAAATTTTTTTTTTTTTTTACTTGAGCCTGTGTTTTAGTTATCCAGTGTGTTTTGAGTTGATTGGATCTTAAGGCAGATGTTTAGAATCACTACTACTGACAATGGTGAGAGAGGAAAGCGTGGTTAAAAAAGGTTTTCCATATGCAGCAATAACTGGCACTGTCACAAACATGTCCAACATATTTTTGTTGTAGAAGTTGTAGATGAGGCTTTAAATATGTATAAACCCATCAGTGTTAATTCAGTGTCTCTCATCACATTACCTCATATTCATGTATCTGTCCAGAATAACTGACACAATTCTGTGCCAATGTCAACACCTGCACTATTTGTACATTTACAGTGAAGACACACCATGGACATAGATATTTGTTGGCCATGTTTGTGAAAATGTGTCAACTTCACAGGGTTATTATCTGCTGAGAATATCAAGGGATTTCAAAACGACTTTTTGAACATATATCTCCATTATTAGGATTTTAGTGAGATCAAATAAGCCTCGAGTTGTCAGGAGATTTGCGTTGCTTGGCATGCTTGCCTTAAGCGTCATCTGAAAATGCTTTGGAAATATCTGAGGCTTACTGCTGAGGACTCTGTCAGTTCTGTGAAACACTGACACCAACAACCCTCGTCAGAAATAGATAAATAAGGAATCTCAAAAACAGAATATTTTCTCATCCACAGAACACAAGACTAGAGAACATTACAGGATGATTCTGAAGAGCATATTAGGTGGGATAGGGTAGGAGGCAGCTACAGTATGATACACAAGCATCGAATAGAGAGCAAAGTGGCAGCACCAACCCCTGTTGTAACAGGGGGGAGAGCCTCTTTTACCTTAGGCATCGGCCCAGACTTGTGAGAGCGCACATGACTGAGTTGATCACGCACACTGCAGTATGTACGGACTGAGTGGACTGACAGACTTTTTGTTTTGTTCCTCAGTCTCCCCCTCTGTGTCCATGATCCATTGTGTCTTAGGTTACTCGATCTGAGTCACAATCCTGAGTCAACCTGGTGGAATCAAATGTGGAGTCAAGACAGCAACATGTTTACAGTCACAGGCACATCACTCATCCTGAATAGCAAAGAAGGGCTGTCTTCATTGTTGATATTCCCCCCCCCCCCAAATTGAGTCAGAATCATCAGTCCTTTGTTGTAATAAGCATTTCTGACCAACAGGCAATGATGGACGTTCAAAAGAAATGCTTGAGAGGGTGCGTGAATGATTAAGCAAACTTCACACAAAGGGCAACTGATGTTAGTGTTATCTCATCGCGAATGTGCTGAGAGAAACTAGCATTGATTAAAGGGAAGGCAATAACTGAAATGTGAAGAAGAACTGCTCAAATTATTTTTACAGGAAGAAACGTGAGGTCTGACAGTTGACTCATGACCAATTTGTATCAAGCATGACAATCAGGCAAAACAAGAACTGCATCTAGTAACTGGACAACTTCCTTGAAACACAGATAAAAGGAGACAAAAAGGAGAGAGGACAACGCACCAGTCTGCACTCTTGTAAATAGCAGCAGCTGAACACAGTCCAATGGTTAGAGAAAAGGTGAAATGAGGGGAAAAGAATGTAAAGAAGGGCCAGATGGAGAAATGGATAGGGCAACAAAATCTTCCTGATGTTACATGTTGAATTATGGTTGTTATGGCAATACTGTAAGTCTAAGCATATTGAAAGAAATACCACATGAAAAGGTTTAAGCAATAAAGAAGATGTTAACTAACAGGGAAGTGTTTTTTTCATGTGCGTCCAACAGTTGAATCAATTGTTGTGAACAATTTTTTGCTGAAGTTGTAAATCAGAGAGATTCCTTGCATTTTTTAAGCATTTGAGATGTAAAATCAGCATCTGCTGCACAGCTGTGCTAAGCTGTTAACATTCTGGTGTCATGAGATGCTAAGTTGAGTTGTCAGACCAAAGAAAATTATAATTCTAGCATTGCTAACGAGAATGTTTGGTTGTACTCAACAACATAGTACCCCAGTTTTTGCCCACGTAGCAGACAGATTTTACACCCAGGTGATACGATCAGGGTCAAGGATGAGAACTTTTACACACTGGCAAATGTTGCAAAGATGTTCATCATTATGAATCTGTGCAGTTAAAAGACTTTGACGGTCAAAGTGTACTGACATTTTCCAGCCAACTCTCTCAATTGTATGCTTGTTAGATCTGAGTGTGGCTGGTGTACTGTTAGCTGTTATTTGGGATAAATTGGTCCAGATCTTCTCAAGTGTGTTAGTAATATGTAAAACTTTCTCTTGCTCTTTACCCCTTTTTCCTCCACAAAAGAGAGCAAATAAGCACAATTGCAGTGTCTCTGTAACTTTGGAGAAGTATTACAAGTAGGATTCTCTCGAAAAAGATTCACATACAAAAAGGATTCCTCCCTGCAAAGACCCTGCCTTCTGCTTGGATTTTCTTATTTTGCTGTAGTGTGCTGTGGTGCTGGAGCACCTCGAGGTGTCACTCTGCTTTGGGTATGAGGGGCAGGATTCCATAAAAAGGCAATGAGCAGGTTCTAGACGGTGAGCACTTGGGATAACCCGAGATGTGTAGGCTTTGAATTGAGGAGAGACCAACTTTGAATGTTGTGTTTATAAACAAATCCTGCTGACCATACCTTTAAGATTGTCTGCGATGATGGTTTGAAAAGCAAATTAAAATTAAAAGGAGAAAAAAAAAATCGGCCCTGATATAAAAACTCCCAAAATAAAGCTAAGGTCAGTGTAGATAAACATCAGAATTAAGGACACAAAACAGGAAAAGTGGTGATGCAGGAGAAGATATCAATACAAAAAGATTAAGTGAAATCAGTTACCAAAAGATGGTGAAATGATCTGAGACATCTGACATGGCAGGATTAAAAATTGGCAGGCAAGAGATGAAAAGCTACAGGAAAGACAGGTTAAGAATGCAAGGGCCGCACTTACTGCAGGACATTTTATTTGGTGGTAGTGGGCGTGGAGGTAGTGGCTGGCCTGGTCTGCTTGTTTTGTTGGGCCTACGGCTCCAGCCATTTCCCCTCTTCTTCCTCCTCCTCCTCCTAGCAGCTGGCCCAGGCATAGGAGGCTGAACACCTTAAAACATGCATGGAATTAGTTGGATGAATGTTTTTTTTCCTGTGTGAGAATGCTGTTATTTCTGCTCCTGTTGTTGTCAAATACTTTTTCGCTATTGTGAAAGGCATCATGTGTGCATGGAATGTGATCAGGCACCAAAATAACAATTAATTCTTTAATTGAGCATATCGTCATTTTGGCCTGGGGAAAAAAACACTTCAACTTAAAACGATATACAGGTACATTCTTGGCACAACAGGAGGATGGAACAATTCTTAGAAAACATGCCAGTGGTGGCTTTGCAAAAAAAATAAGTACTGTCATTAAGTGTAATGTAGGTATGTTACATGTCTTCAGGAATGATGCCTCTCTCCTTGACTGCCATAAAGGTTTGTGGAAACCCTGTAACCCCTCGCTCCACCTAGCACAACATTACATTACAGTACACTTACCAGTTCTCAATTGCTGTGTGAAAGATGGAAGAGGTATTTCTGTCTGTCTGTAGTTGTTTTGCACTCCAGAGGTGCACAGCAACTTTCTGTTCTCAGTTCCACAACTCTGTTCACGTCTCTCTGGAGAAACTGAAAACCATAAAATTTAGATCAGTAATCGTTACGCCATGCCTATTAGGACAGGAATGTAGTTATGACTGCTGCATTCTAGTAGGCCATCACAGACAGCCAAGGCACCCAACATAATCTCAAAATCTGATAATGAGCACCCCAGTGAGTCATCCTCACCTGTCCTCCTTTTCTTGTGGGATACTAAAGGCAGTAGGTCATGACGAGTGAGGACTCGCAGTAGTTGGAGAAGTGGCTCCAGGTTGCCATCACTGAGGTGTCCTCGCCTCTCCAGCTCTAACAACAACTCAAGGCCACTTGTGGGCTTATACAGGGCCACTAATGGACTCTGGGAGTTCTGAGGCTTTAAATGCCTCCAGGCCTTCAAAAGCTCAGGACTTGGGGACACGCCGGGGTCATCTGCATCACCCACATGTGGCTCAACCGTCCAACCTGCTGGATCAAGAGGGTGTGGTGCCGGGCAGGTCTCATTCAGAAGGAATGACAACACCTCAATGTCAGTCTCCGTCAGTTGAGATCCAACTATTTCGAAGACCTCATGAAGAGACAACATCCCATAGTAGTGTAGGCACTCCGTTTCATCCCAGTAAAGCGTGTCCCTGGGTGGGCACCCCGGATGATGCACTGCAGCCATGGGTCTACCTATAGCTCCTCTCCACCTTCCCACCCGAGTCACGGCTGTTCAGAAATAAGAAAAATAAAAATAAATGATATTTAACAAGCATGCAATACCCTGACTCTCTACTAGTGACACAACAACAACAGCATGCAGTTATGGTGCTTTAGCATGATCAAGTAACAACACTGATAAAAGATGCTATATGTCGCCACAATATGAGTACATTAAACTAATCTAACTTTTTCTTGTAGAAAGCTGTTCCTACATTAACTTAAACATGATTTTGACCTCGGTGGTTGAAATTATACCCCGTATGGTTCGTTGTTTGAAGACACGGGTCCGGCGAAAAAATAAGAAACAGCACAAATAGCAGACTCGCTTCACTCCTCGACAACTAGGAGCCGTGTGTGTGTGTGTGTGTGTGTGTGTGCGCGCGCGCGCGCTTCACAAAATCACCAGCTGCTGTTAATGTTTTCTCAACATTTCAGCGTCCTCACGCTCTGCGGTCCACAGTGTTTGCAGGCCCGTTTCACACAGCTCGGCGGTCCTACCTGTTCACAGTGTCAGCTCGACGCCGTATTGAAGCCTGCGGTGTTAAGGTATCAGTTGTGAGTGTGCTCTGCTGCTTTCGCCGTTGAATATATAAATAAAACATTTACTGAAGCAGCTGGAGGCCAAAGAGACGAGGGCGTCCTCCAGACAACCAGCAGCGAATGACTGCCTGGTCACGTTACGTAATCACGTTTCTCTGAGAGAGGGGGGAAAAACACAAAACAAGCATAAACAAAACAAAAAAAACTTCAAACAGCTGTTTAGTTATATAATGAAACTCGGTTTAAAACTAAAGCTTGAGACGTATACAGTAGACATGTAGTTCACTATGGGCAGAAAATATACAAACAAATAACGGATATAACTTACTAGCCGAGACCCGTTTTAGGGTACGTTAGCTATGAACTAATACTAATTAAGACTCTTAACGACAGATTGAACGAGTATAACCGTGTTTTTAGCATGAAGCATTCTCATGTACCTTGACAACTCCCGTTCCTGGTTGTTGTCGTCGAGCTCCCACATCGCCGTGCACAACTGACAGCTGCACAACAACACAAAGGAACGGACCAATCACAGCGCTCTGCATGCTCGGTGACGTCAGGTCACGTTTGGTGTCACCGATCTGCGGTCAGATTTTGAAGTCCGAGCTCCGCGTCGTATCCGAGCAATTGAAAAATAAACAGCCGATCCCAAGTCGGCCCTTTTAACTCCCCTGTCTCAACTTGTTTCACAAAATAAATAAATAAAATTAAACGCCGTCCCAGCTGTTTTCTCATAACATAACATAGCTTAACATAGTGAATAACGGAAAGATTAATCTGCTCGAGAAACAAATGATTTGTATTTTTTTGCTGAAAAAAATACAAATATAATGTGCGGTGCTCCTATGTGCAGTACACTGATACTCATATTTGTTGGTTTTATTATGTAGATCTGAAAAACAAAACACACATTTGAATAAGAAGTTGTTTTTCTTAATTATATTTTTAAATTCCCAATTGCCTTTATTTTTTTCTTTATTGTAGTTTCACTTTATATTTCTAACTACAGCTTATCTGATTGTTTGACTTTGGCTTTAGTATAGTTAGTTTTCTTTTTTTTAATAAAAATAAATGTTAATATAAAAGAATTTTTAAAATAAATTCTATTCTATTCTATTCTATTCTATTCTAACATTTTTAAGCACTATTAGAGGAAGCCAAATTGTTGCGCACATGACAAATAAAATTTCGATTCTTGAATCATAAACCTCTTTGCTGCACATCTCCCTACTGACTGATTTATGAAGAATGATCTTGTCTTATAACTACATATGAAGATTCGTGTAAACAAAAACAGAGTTTCATGTGAGTGCAAGATCGAATGGACTCTTTCGGAAACGTCAAACATCACGCACGCTCCGGCGCGGTCAGCAGGGGGCGCTGTTTGCCAGGCGGCTGGGAAGCAGGAAGTGAAATAACATCCACATCACATCCGTGAGCCACAACAGCAACAAAGGCTTTGAGGCACCAAAGTTTAACAGTAAGTATATTTACCTAAATCATTTCAGATTCGGCAGCTCAAATAGATCTTCTTTCTTTTTGTTTCGTGTTCTTGTTTATTTAAAGTTATCTTTCTGTCTGACCTGTGTTAACGGACGTGGACGTTAGCGGAGAAGCTAGCTGTTGAACAACCAGTAAACCTGTCTTTGTAGCACGTCATTTTGATTTAATTGTACTTATGTGTAGAGTTTAGTGATACTACGAGAATTGTTATATAAGTTTGATTTGTTATAGTTTTGTGCTGGAAGCAGTTTGATTGAATAAATTGTATGTTGATCGATGTGGCAGTGACCAAGCCCCATGTTGACTAAAATTTTCCACTGCTCAAACACTGACCTGTCTCTAAGCTGTGTCTCTGCACTCATCTGAGTCTGAAAAGTGCAGGCATACTAATGTTTTATGAACGAAATAGTTAAAATCTTCTTATAGTTGCTTGTTGATTCATCTTATAATTTATATTTTTCTGATACATGCAGTGGTACTCTTTATTTTTAATAGAAAAAAAAACATGTATCACATCACTTTGTTGGAGCCTAATCAAAACGTCCCCTGCATGTCTACCTAAAGCTGTAGAAGACAAAGTACAAATGTGAAATGAAAATGTTGTTCAAATGGTATCCATTGTTATGTTTGTATTAGTACAGTTGCCTTGCTGTAGATGCCATCTTCAGCTCCAAAGGGGGAGAACTGTCTCGTAGACATGGACAGCAAGGCCGGAGATCTGTTTACTGCTGAGGATGCTCATCCAACTGGTGGAGTAGGAGGTGGAGCTGGAGTCTTATCAAAGTAAGTGCTGATGTTTCAAAGACATTCAAAGCACAATTCCTTCAGGGCCTTTGGAAATATACTAAAACATCTAGTGTTGTTTATTAGTGATAATGATCCATAAGGGGCTTTATGCTTAGAATATTAGCTAATCACCATGTCTTTGTAGGCTTGTTTGCAATGTTAATATCTGAATACGTCTGTGTGATTCCAGGTCTTAATGTCTTTTTCTTATTTCCTAGGCTCTGGCTCCCCAAGGGCGTCTCAGTCAGTATGGCTAAAGAGTGGATCGACAGGCGCCGGGTGTCCATTCGACCTTGGTCTAGTTTTGTGGACCAGCGCAAGTTTTCCAAACCACGCAACTTTGGAGAAATGTGTCAGAGGGTGGTGAAAAATGTTGAAATTTACAACAGCAACTATACCTTCATCTTCCTGGGTCTCATCCTTTACTGCATGTAAGGCTAACAAAGAGGAAACCATTGATGCTGTTTTGTTAGCGGGAATGTTTGTGCTGCAATTATCTAAGCCTGACACTAAGATTGAATTTAAAAGTGCTGCTAAATTTTGCACCAAATTGATTAGAATATTTCCTCTGCTCAGTATCAGCTCTCCCATGCTGCTGATTGCCCTGGCTGTGTTCTTTGGTGCCTTCTACATAATTCACCTCAAGTCCCTGGAGTCCAAACTGGTTATTCTCGGTGAGTAAAGCTGCCAGGCATGCCTTCCCATACATTGATTGTGTTCTAGTAACTTAAAAATTGCTTTATGTACATGCACGCTAAACATGACCTCTGTGTTTGGTGTGTCTGTGTGACATCAAGCGTACTATGATTAGTGATATTTTAAACTGTACTTGTTTTGAAAATATGTGCTTCGTTTGGTGAAATGTTAGTAGAAAAAGTGTTTTAGGAGCTTGTAAGCTGCCATTTTTTTTTATCTTCTTCTTTGTATCGGTGAAATGACAATTGATGAAATGCATTTCTGGGTAAAGTGTCAAGCAATGAAATATATCCTTGAGCTTCTTATATCCATTACGACTCAAATTGAGCTGACCTGCAAGTGGCAGGACAAAAATATTTCTAATCTCTGACGTTATTTATGTGTTGTTAAATCTGTACTTTTCTTGTCAACCAGGCAAGGAACTGACTGTCCCACACCAGATGAGTCTGGCTGGAGCCGTATCTCTACCTGTCTTCTGGTTAGCCGGGGCCGGGGCTGCAGTCTTTTGGGTTCTGGGTAAGCCATTTGTTCTTGCTATATATTATTATTCTGGGCATGCCGGAATATTTGTTGCAATGCTCATCAGGGCACTGTAACGCTAATTTGTTTTTCTGATATTATTTATGTATTAAAATATTTCCCACCACTCAATAGAAGACTTGGTTGATATCAGCTGTATTGCTTTAATGTAACTGTATATATTGTATAATACGGACAGAAGCAATCTTGCCCAATGTTATTCATTCACATTCCCCTTTTCCATTTGTCACCTATTCTTGCAGGAGCAACGCTGTTCGTGATTGGCTCTCATGCCGCGTTCCGTGAGCTGGAGGGCTCCGACATGGAGGAGCTCCTCATGGAGCCAGTGTGAAGAGGAGGTTGAACTCTCAGCAGGCGCTGGTCAACGATCAGTCATTACTTTGACCCTATAATCATGTTAGTCTGGAGGGGTTGGTGGAAAAACCGCTCGTAGATCTGTTCCTTAACTACGTGTGCATCCTGTTTTCCCTCTCTCTTACCTGTACCAACCTACCAAGAATGCATCTTGTCTTGCCTCAGAAATAATTGTTGTTACAGACTGTTTTGCCTCTTTCAAACACTTTCACACACATAAAATGCCATATGCACAAATAATTAATAATGAGTATTTAAGCACATGATCATGCAGATTATATGCCTTTCTATACATATGTTACACCTTGGCTGCCTCTGGTTAGTGTCAAATAGTCTATCGCTTCCTGTAATGCTCCTAACATGGTGACATATCTTTAAGCTTATTAATATCTTAGGACTATCTGTACTGTATTCTCTGCTGTAAATATCTCTGAAACAGCATCTGTGTCTGGAACTATTAGACCACAATGCTGATTTCTCAAGTAATGATAATGTGTACAGTAAATACATTCTTTGCAATTCCAAACTACTTTGAAAATTATTTATTTTCCAAAAGAAAAGTGCCATTTTAAAGCTTTAAATATGTGTCTCTCGTAATGATCACGCACAATTAAAAAGAAATATTTAAGAGTGTTCAAAAAACAAAATAGGTCTTTTGGGAAGGGTACTTAGCATAGATAGGTCGATGAGAAAACATCTTAAAAGGTCAGTACATAGTAATGATGTTTTCTATTGGGGATAATATGGTACTTTGCTGACTGTATGCATATTTATCAGCTTTACTTACAACATTCAAGTGTGAAAGTCATTCTGGAAACCTGATTTTGATTATTTCATCATTCATTGTTTACATTTTAGTGTAAGTTGGGTGTTTTTTTGTATTTAAATTAAAGTTTAAAGTGCAATAAACCCCTTATGTAAAAAATAATCTGTTGGTCTGGTTTCTTTAAGGCATTTTGATGTGCAGTTATTTTTTTTAAATTTAGCCTCTGATTCATTCAGGTAGTTTGGTCTGTTCGGCCAAAACTACAATTAATTCTTCTGTTCATTTGCAGCAGGAGTTGTGGTGAACTTTGTGGCTTTGTGGCACTTCTTCTGTGCATTTTCTCATTATTCTGGTCTGGTCTGAAAACACAGTGGAACAGGACAGTTCCAACCCTCGTGGCTCCTCTTCTCTATCTCTTGCACACCGAACACTGCAGCACTCACCAACCCCCTCTTGTCCCCCTATGGTCCCCCTCTTGTCCCCCTTTTCATGTGACCCCTGTGACCTGTGCTCTGTGACAGCACAGCGAGAGGACCCCATGCTCAGGTTGCCATGGCGATGACCTTGGAGGGCCCCAGCCAGACACGCACACACTCGTCCACAGACACACTCACTTACACACTGCGGCAAAGGCGAGCGATCGATATTCTATTATACGGTGGCGAGGGTGGGGGAGGTGGGTGGGTGGGGAGAGGGAGAGTCGCACTGCAGTGAGCTCACTGCAGAGACACAGGGGAAATTAGAGAGAGGGTGAGAGTGTGAGTGTGTTTGTCACAGAGAGTGACAGAAAGTGGGCGCGCATGTGTGTTCGTGTGTGTATGTATGAGCAAGAGACGCTGTATTTGTCTTTGGACAGTGGTGGAGCAGTGCCAGAAAGTTTTTGTTTGTCACACGAAGGGACATGTCCTAAATGTTCAAAGTGACCTCTCTGACTACCCAGTCCTTACCCACTCATTACAGAGCTGTATATTGTGTATATGTTATTTGATTTGTGTACAAAGTGGGCAATAATAGGTTCATTTAAAATTGATAACCCCTGTGGCCCAAAGAGGCAGCACAATTACAGTCTTTTCCCTTAAGATAAAGGATATACTGCCTCTCTTTATTTGCAGAGGAGTAAGTTTTGGAAATAAAAAACTCTAATTAATCACAAGTATTTCTATTCCCCCCCGGAACATACCATTCAAGTACTGGTTCTGATATCCTCATAGTCCTCTTGAGTTTTGGGATGTAGCAGAACAGTGGTCCCTTTATCAGACTCTCCTCCTGACAGTGATACTCGCCCTGTGGCTCATCAATGTTGATGTCAGTCGAGGCTGACACATTTACAGAGTGGTTTGGTGCATTACCCTGGGCTGCTGCCAATTCCTCCTCTTATGGCAGTTTAACATTATGCAGTATGCAGGTTAGAGTGCATATGAATTCATAACACTAGATGGCATCCCATTCCCGTAATTCTACCTGCTCATTTCTCTGGTGTTGTGCGCCACTAATGACCGAGGGCACTAGTGTCACGCAGACAAGCATTTTATCACTGTGATAAAATACACAGAGATAAAATAATGTCAGATTGTTTCACCTTGTTTATTATGGGTTGGAAAAACAGTGAGTCTAATATATAGGGTGCTGTAGTTGGCAAATGATAGTTTTAGGTTTCAGTACACATGGGAAGCTACCCAATATACATAGGATGAGGTGATAACAGAAAAAAACTTACATTTGAGAGTAATATGGCCAGAATGAATTAAATATTTTTAATCAAAAGTGTGACATGTTGCAGCGTTCACAAAATCTGTGTTGTGGCATTGCAGTTCTACTATAAGAAATGGCATTCCTTATATTTTGTCATAATATGCAACATAGTAAGTGATCCATAATGTAAACCATTATTCGAGAGCATTAAAGAAAAGCGATGACTTAGAGATATAAAGTGGTGCGGTGTAGTTTTACGTGAGTAAACACAGAAAAAGAAAGACACACAGACAGGTCTAAGTTGTATTAAATGTTCTAGATGTTTTATTGGTGTTGGTTTCATTTATTTGACACACATGTTCTACTAGTCGTGTATTTTTTTCTTCAATTTCAACTCTTGCAGCCATCTGAGACAGACCCAGCCTGAGACCGCTGGCCCTTCACTGGTCTCCAACACATACATACACACAGACCTGGGCTGGACCAGGTTAAACCAGGACCTAGACTGAACCAGGGATGGACCTGATCTGGTCATAGACTCCAGGCACGTGGACTCATCATCACCACTCACCACATCACAGCACACTGCACCACATCATACCGGCACACCTGCAGTGACAGGAACCTGAAAGCCTTGGTTGGTGTCTTGTGTCTTTTGGTAAAAACACAACCTAAAACCCTGCTCTGCTGTTACAGTTTAAGAGGAGCCTCCTGAAAAACCAGCGAAAACAACTGAAACCAAACAAAAAACAAAAAGAGAGACACAGATCTCTTGCTTTTTTCTATCTCACCGATATTGTTGATGTATTTCTTCATGAATGTCTCTCTTGAGCTGTTTTTCAACATGTGTTTTTTTTTATTGTTTCGTTTAAATTCAGTATAGAATTATATAGATTTCCTAGAGCACACAGAAAGATTGAGTTGTATTTACCAACTTGGGGGGTTGGGGGGGGGGTGTACTGTAGTAGTTATTAACAAGGACAATGGTTCACACAGTGCACACAAACAGAGACAAACGGGGCAGGAGGGAGGGGAGGGGAGGGGTGTGAGAGACAGAGGGGGAGAGAGGGGGGACAGGACGCCATGGGGTGTGCTTTGTTAGGTCTAAATGAGGAAAAGCAGCTCTCACATACCCCCCCTCTCGTCTTAGAAATAAAAAATACAAGTAAAATAATCCAAACCCCCCGTACCCCACATATTAAAAAACAACAACACTGTGGCCGTTGAGAACGGAAGAGAAGGAAAATGGACGCAGCGAGAATGACAGGAAGATGACCACTCCGCTGGTCCTCCACAGACAGGAGACGGAGGCGAGAGGTGGCAGTCGAAGTGGTGTCGGTGGTGGGATCTCACTGTGTGATCTTTATATCTGCGTGTGATTGGAGGACAAGCAAAGGGTTGGCGAGGAGGGGAAAGAGAGAGGGATGGAGGTATAGAGGAAGACGGTGGGGGAGAGAGCAGGGGAAGAACGGGGAGGGGAAGGAGCTGGATGGCCCTTTTTTGCAGAGCATAGACACTCCCTTTGTATCCTTAGCTCATTCAAATCTACATACACAATATGCAGCTGCCGTTTGGTAGATATATTGGTTTATGTACACAGCAGTGAGAGAACACATGCAAAGAGTATCATAGGAGATGGGGAGAAAGGGGGCGGGTCAATGTAGAAAGTTGTAAAGGTGCTTTTGCTGTTTTTAATCTTTGGGGCAGTTGTGATGAAAATTGCTTCAAAGCGGTTTTTGTCTTTAGGGGGGCGGGGCATCTGGAGGTGTGTCTTGCCAGGGATGGAGTGACAGGGGGGAGAAATAAGTGGAAGATGTAGGGGGTTTGAGCAAGGATGCTCCATCGATCAATAGTATGTCTCCTTTTCCACCCAACCTGGAGTGCAAATGAGAGGGAGAAAAACACAGAGGAAATGTTCACAGTTAAATCAGTCATGGTACAACGGGTCAACATTTTGTTCAACATTTAGAGAGTTAGATGGCAAAGCTGCTGCCTGCGGTCAATTAGCTTAGCTTAGTATAAAGACTGGAACCAGGGGGAGACAGCAATAATAGATAGATTTACTTTCATTACCCCCATGAAACCACCTTTCCTTTAAATTAACTTCATCTTAAGGGAAGAAAAACAATACTAACCTCCAGGGTTCCGGCGGAGGAGAAGTTTTCGGACTTCATCATAGACAAAGATGAGAAAACTATATGGGAATGCGCAGAACCACCAGGTAGGCCTGAAAGTAGACAAGAGTACCACACAGATGAATAATAATCAAGTTAACGTGATATGCCATTAATAACCGAGCGTCTGCATATTATCCATGTCACCCTTGAGGTGAAGGCACTCACTTTAGAGGATACATCCTGAGTGCCACATCCATGCCTGGGCAGTAGGACAGGAAGGCAGCCAAGGCTGTCTCTTCAAACAGGCCAAAGATCAAAATCTTGTTCCTGGATTGAGAAAGACAAGAAATATTGAAGAGGAGAAATGATGGTACATGTCACCCTAATTGACATTTTTGTCGACTATGATAAACTGTGCCAAGTGTACAGTACAGTTACTAAACTCACCTCATGCCCTGCTGGAACACAGAGTTACGTCTGGTCTTACAGATGATGACATCAGCCCACTGCACTACTACAATACTGACGAAGAAGGCTGTGTGGCATGTGAACTCCACAATCTTCCTCTGCTCGTATGTCTGGAGGCAGAAGACGGCAGACAGACAGTAAGGTAAGAGTACAAAATTCAGAAACTTGCCTACAAATTAAACACTCAAACATACAAAAACTGCACACTTACCCATTGCTGCCCATAGCTGTCTTCCAGGTCGTTGACAGAGCGGTCGTCCCAGTTGAGCCTGATGCCTACCAGCAGACCGGGTAAGAAACCATTTTCAGCCAAGATGACAAAGTAGGAGAAGAAGCCTCCCAGAGCCTGGATCATACCTGAGGAACAACATACACAAACAGTGGTTTAGTTACAGATTTTTCTTCATGTTTTCTAACTTTCTTAATCTATTTTTCCCAAATACATTGCAGATAGGTGCAAAGATAATCTGGCTGTTGTTGTTTGTGAACAACAAAGGGGGATCAACTTGATTTTAACACAAAATTACATTCAGGCAACCGAGATCAAACTTCAATCCAGATCAAAGCCTGGATCAGTGGTATCACTTTTCATTTCACCTACCAATTTGTCCATAGGCAATGCTGATAAGCCTCTCATTCACCAGCTTGTCCCTGAATGGGTTCCTGGGCTGACGCTTCATGATGTCGCTCTCGGCTGTCTCATAAGCCAGTGAGATGGCTGGCACCTGAGGGGAGAGGAAGCGATGTGAACTTTTAGGACAGTGCGACATGCATTCAGTGACGCCGGTGTGCCGGAGAAAAGCTGTATCTGCCGCAAGAGACATTGAGTGTTTGATCGGCTCTCACCATGTCAGTTCCCAGGTCAATACAGAGGATGGTGATGGTTCCCAGAGGCAGGGGGATGTTGACAATGATGAACAACAGGAAGGGGGTGATCTCTGGAATGTTACTGGTCAGGGTGTAGGCGATGGACTTCTTGAGGTTATCAAAGATCAAACGGCCTGAGGGGTGAAAAACAAACAGGTCACATCACATGCCACAATAGGTTCTACTACATCTGTGTCCAATTTCTTAGTGGTGTTGATATTTTTCAGATTCTCTCAATTCTCCAGTGCTTTTAAACGTTCTCTGTCCTGCAGGCCTTTCCGCTGGGCCTTCTCACCTTCTTCCACCCCGGTGACAATGGAGGCAAAGTTGTCATCCAGCAAGATCATGTCAGCAGCCTGTTTGGACACATCTGAGCCTGAGATTCCCATGGCAACACCAATGTCGGCTTTTTTCAGGGCAGGGGAGTCATTCACACCATCGCCTGTCACAGCTACAATGGCACCCTGGGAGAGGAGAAGGAGGGATGAGGTTTTATATAGCATGAATATAAGAATCTTAATTTTAAGAGAGACGTACTTAATGCGTGTTCATGTGTCAAAGCCTGAGATAAGTACTCTTTGGTCATATGACCAGATAATTATTAAGTCTCAAAACTACTGAGTAGGAAAATTTACTGCGACTCAAATGGTTTGGAGCATAACCTATTAAATAGAAAACGTAGGCCGGCTTGTTTGTTTTTACATCTTATAACATCTTTCCTTATGAAACCATTACATTTAGATAACAAAATGCCTTTTAATTTTTAAATGAATAAATGTAATTTGGAAAAAAAATACATTTATTATAAACAAAGCCATTAGGTATTTCAAATCTACCAAACCTGCAGTCAATAAAACATGTTTGATTTATCAGTCTGGGAATCCTTATTCAACATATCGAGCTGCTGGTAAGGCTACTCAAATACAGATGACTAGCGCCATCTACTGTTGTAAAAGTATACTGCCACTTAAGCCTCATCTCTCAAAGTACAGAATGCAATGGGGAAAAACACTACTTCTGTTCTTCTATTCCAGCAAATATAAAACAAAATGGCAGCTTTAAAAAAATGGACTTGGACACATCAAACCAAATATTTATTGTCCATGAAGCATTTTAGAGAAAGAAACTAAAAATGTTCCTACCAGTCTCTGGCAGCCCTCTACAATAATGAGCTTCTGTTGTGGGGAGGTCCTGGCGAACACAATCTCTGTGTGATTCCTCAGGATGTCGTCCATCTGATCCTGAGATAAGTCTTTTAGGTCTGTGCCATGGATCACGCAGGCCTTGGCATCCCTAAATGCAGAGAGTGAAGCGTTGATGTTGGTCTCATATTTTAAAATCTTGTGTATGACCCATGTGCTTGTTTTTGTTTGTGTTTTTCTCTGAACATTTTTTACCTGGGGTTGACCTGACTGACGGGTATGTTGAGACGAGCTGCAATGTCCTCGACTGTCTCGTTGCCCTCTGAGATGATGCCCACTCCCTTGGCAATGGCCTTGGCTGTGATTGGGTGATCTCCAGTGACCATAATGACCTAAGAATGAGAGCAACGAAAATGAGACTGCATCATACATCATGTGTTATCAAATGCAGTTTGAAACTGGACCTCTTCATAAAAAAACAAGAAAGAAATGTGTGTTGTGTATTAGGCCTCTTAAAAAGGCTCACCTTGATACCAGCAGATCGGCATTTGCCAACAGCATCGGGCACAGCAGCACGAGGAGGGTCAATCATGGACATGAGGCCAACAAAGCAAAGGTTGTCTGTCTGGAAATTGACATCATCTGTGTCAAAGGCAAAGCCCTTGGGGTACTGGTCCTCTGGCAGCAGCAGGTGGCAGAAACCTGGAGGGAAAAGAAAAGTGTGATTTAGTGGTTTTATTTGTGATGTCTAAAAAACTCAACCCAGATCTTCTATCTCTATGCCTCTGTCCTCACCTCCCCTTTTTTTATTAGTGCCTCATTTTATTAATTCAACAGAGCATCATCAACATGACCTCTCCAGTTCCATCTATCCTTACCCAATACTCTCTCTCCCAGTCCTCCCAGCTCCATGTAGGCATTCTGGAAAGCTTCCTTCATCTCCTCATCCATAGGTTGCTCCTTGCCCTGGAGCAGGATGGTGGAGCAGCGGTCCAAGATCCTCTCAGGGGCTCCCTTCATTACCAGCAGGTAGCGGTTGTCATTGGGATCCTCTGTCTCATGCACTGAGAGCTGGTATTTGTTGGTGGAGTTAAAGGGGATCTCAGCCACCTTCTTGTTCCTGTCCCTCATCGCCCTGACTGATCCGCAGGACAGCTCGATACACTTCAGCAAGGCTGACTCTGAGGCATCTCCAGCCACGTCACGCTTCAGGATGGGCAGTGAGTCTTGTCCTGCTTTGAACTGAGCACGATTACACAGACCAGCGATGCGAGCCAGAGACAGCCATGTCACTGAGCTCTTGTCAAAAGCGGCACCTGGAGAAGGAACGTAAGAGTGGATATTATTTCCTTTCAAGATTTCTAGTAATCATTTACTCTGAATGCAGTAGCAACATATTTCATCATTATGCGCCTGACTAACCGGACTGGTCCTCGGTGGTGTCGGCCTCGTGGATCTGGTTATCAAACCACATGTGGGCTACAGTCATCCTGTTCTGGGTCAGGGTGCCTGTCTTGTCAGAGCAGATGGTGGAGGTGGAGCCCAGAGTTTCCACAGCTTCCAAGTTCTTCACCAGGCAGTTCTTCTTAGCCATACGTTTGGCAGTCAGGGTCAGACATACCTGCAGACAAATAAATTTATAGCATTAGTTTGTCTGTATTAGCTATGAAGCAAACAAGTAAATCTTTATTTTTACTTCAAAATGAAAGAGAAATACAGCAAACACAGCACAATATGTTGGCAATACCTAAAACACATGACAAAATCTGAAAAGGTGGAACAACAAGCAGCAATAAAATAAGTATTTTAGTAGTATATATAACTATATCAAATGAGGAAAATTAATAAAAATAATACAACAAAGATTGTAAAAAAAGACACCATGTGATACCAAATTATGGTAATTCAGGAACAAGTAAAAAAGGACATAGGAAGTATCTAACTGCTTGTGCACTCACAGTGACTGTGGCCAGCAGACCCTCAGGCACATTAGCCACAATGATACCGATGAGGAAGATGACAGCCTCCAGCCAGGTGTAGCCCAGGATGATGGCCAGGATGAAAAAGGTGACACCCAGGAAAACAGCCACACCGGTGATGATATGGATAAAATGCTCGATCTCTTTGGCAATGGGGGTTTTGCCAGTCTCCAGGCCAGAGGTCAGGGTAGCAATGCGACCCATGACTGTGCGGTCTCCAGTGCAGATAACGATACCACGAGCTGTCCCTGGTTTGGAAAGAATGCAGAAACACGGTATTGTAAAATATGTATTACAGTGTCGGTGCCTGTGTCATCAGTGGCTTTAAATCCACAACATGCATATAAATCAATAATAGCATGTAACATCATGCCACGGTGATCTTACCTTCCACACAATTGGTTGAGAAGAAAGCAATGTTTCGGGTCTCCAAGGGGTTGTCATGGGTACAATCAGGTGACCTGTTCTGAGGTTCTGACTCTCCTGTTAGAGAGGAGTTATCAACCTAATGGGAAACAGAAAATGGAAAACATGTAGTGGCATACAATGAAAAGCAATACTTTGATTGTGTGTGTGTATGTGCACAGTTTGTGTTTGTGTGTGTTTACATGTGTACCTTGCAGCCATGAGCAGAAACCACCCTAATGTCAGCAGGGATCCTGTCTCCTCCCTTAACTTCAATCAGATCTCCGGCCACCACTTCCTCAGCATTGATCTGTACCTTCTCACCCTCACGGATCACCAATGCTTGCTGCACAGATTTATGAATGATGTAAAAACATGTGTTAAGACCTCCATGAATACAGACAGACCTTTATTTAAAATACAAATTTCAATAATAATAAAAAAACACTTCCATGGTTTATATGGTTTCACAGGAAATAGAAAAAAGCTTTCACACATTAGAGTCTCGTATTTACCTGAGGCACCATGTTCTTGAAAGACTCCATGATTTTGGAGCTCTTGGCCTCTTGAAAGTATGAGAAACAACCGGTGATGATGACAACAGCTGTGAGTACGATACCTAGGTACAACTGGAGAGAGAAAGAGAGAGGGAAAGAGAGAAAGAGAGACACAGAGAAAGAGGCAGAGAGTCAGAGAGGCAAAGTAAAACATATGTGTGTGTGGGCTTTGGGAAGGCTGGGTAGAGTATGTGTGAGATTAAAATTGCTTTAGGTGTTATTTATGTCTGTGCTTCAGAGCCAGAAGTGTGACGGATGTGTTAATGAGGTGTAGATGGGCCAGATGCGTGTGCGATATCTGTGTGACTGTGTGCATGCGTTTATGCAGGTTTGTTGCTCACATTGTCTCCTGCAGGTTCGTCCTCAGTGGCTGCCTGGATGGCGTAGGCAAGGAAGCAGAGGATGGCGCCGATCCACAGCAGGATGGAGAATCCACCAAACAGCTGGCGACAGAACTTGACCCACTCCGGGGTGGTGGGAGGAGGGGTGAGAGCATTGGGACCGTCCCTGATCAAGAACTCTGCTGCCTTGGCATTGGTCAATCCCTGGAGGGAACACAGAGGAAGTGGGATGTGGGGTTAGCAGAGGGAGGCAAACCAAAACACACACACACATATTTGTTTTAGCTTCTTAATATTTTTGCATCTATTTAATATTATTTTGTATGATTTTAAGAGACTGCTGAATTGGATTGCCAAACACTTAGTTATACTAGTTTGACAAAAACAATATAAGTACAGTTATGCCACCTAGTGGCCCACTGAAAAAACTGTCTTAAACCGTAGCTGTGCATATTGACAGATATCAATATCAACTTACCTGGACAATGTCAGTCTGGTATTTCCTGCATACTTCCTCTACGGACATCTTATGTTCCGTCTGAATGGAAAAAAAGATATAGAGATAATCAGTATTTTGCACAGCATGTGTTTAATAGCTATTTTTTGCATGCAGTTATAAAGTGTAGTCCAAATTAAAACATGATTTACATGATTCATTTTAATATGTAATGAAAAGGATTTTTTCAGAATATCCATTAACTTAATGGAATACAAGGTAATTAGAAATATACTCCATGCATGCAGTTCACCTGAGAGATATCAAGGCAGCCAGATATGGCCGCCCAGGTGTCTGTTTCTTGCGCTGGGATGTGGGATCAAAGTGACGACCTCCTGATAAAAAGTCGCCCTCTTACCAGCAAAAATGATATTTTTTGGCCTGCATGAGAAAGATTTTCCTTCTCTCCAACGATAGAGTTGCTCTTAATTCACTGTTATTTACAGCATCCTCAAAGAGGGAGTTCTTCAGAATTTGAAAATCATTTACTCACAGCATTAAATGCTGGTATAAAATGATCTTTTGAAATAATAAGGGAATTGTGCCAAATGCATCCACTTTTGGCTGACAGAATTAGCTGCAAACATTATGTTAACATTCAGTTTCTCAAGTCTTCTGAGATAAGAAAAGGCTTTACTTACAATGGGCACTTCCTTCTTCAGGTCATCCATGTCCTTAGTTGCCCCCTTCTTCTTCTTGGGGGATCGGTCATCTTTGTCCTGTGTGGTGGCAACGCGGTAACTGTCTGACCGCCCATACTACAGACACACACACATGTTTTATACATGCCTTCGGACTAGATTAAGGAGATAGTAGCCTGTGCCCCTTTGTGTAATCTTAACTTTTCTTAACTTAGCTTGTACATGTACAGTACATTAACTAAAAACTATGCTAAGTCTCTGAATGCATTAAAGGCTTAACTGTTCAGAGAAAAGTGTTGCCTGGTGTTCTAACAGTATTCACCAGTCACGAACTGCAACAAAAATAAAGCGAACAGGCTTTATTTAATTGCCCTTGATGTTTTTTTTCTTTCACTACACAGTAAATAACAGTAAGTATCCTTGAAGTGAAGTGGCCTTGTGAAGCAGCCTGTATTTCTCAGAAAGTAATAATCTCAGTTCATGAGAAAGGCAATGGATGAAGAGCATTAAAATGAAATCCTACTATCATAAGAATGACTGACAACATGGGTGGAAAATGCCTTCTGAAATAACATATCTGCATTAAGAGTGCATTATCACCACACAGATCAAATAATTCTTGCTCTGAACAGCATGACAAACACATCAAAACCAAATAAAGTATGCTGATTTAACCTGTAGGATCCTGGTCTTTTTCATGTAACTAGCAGCAACAATACGGACATGGGAGTGAGGGAGCAGACATACAGGATTTACACTCATCAAAGACTTTCTGATTAGATTATAGTATGATCTACATTATTAGATCAGATATATCAGAGACACTTTGATGTCAGGTACGTGCATATACACACAGACATATCAAATGTCCTTGCCCTCTTCTGCTTTACTGCACTGCCTGTGGTTCCAGGTATCCACCTTACTATAATCGTCCCATCTGAAAATTGGCTTATGTTGTTAAACTAGACACGAGTAGACTATTAATAACCCTGATTTTCCCCAGCGTGGCACATTCTAGTCCTTCCAGGTCTAGAAATGTAACCCTAGCTTGTTTCCCGGATGGAGAGCAGCATGACTTCTGAGCTGCATCAATACAAATGTCCCTCATCAGAGGTCAGAGGTGACACAGAGACGAAAGAGTGGGTCCCTGTGGACGGGCCCTTCACTGACACAACCTAGTCATCAAGGACACTGCCTTTGGTGGCAGATCAATATAGTCAGATATACATTGATGACTCGTCGCAGGGGTTTGCAGGGAAGACAGAGTAACAGAGTTGCAGAGTCCAGCTGATGTAGATGCCACATCATTTATAGACATTTATCAGTCTGTCAACTGATAATCAATGTCAACATTTCTCTCAATTTCAGATTGAGATATGCGTGTAACAGGTCAGATGATGAGGTCAAATGTTAAGACTGCATTGCATCAATTATATAAGAGGTGCTGGCTGTGTGTTTCTTCACAGCAAATCAAAAACCAGCTGAGTGCTGAAATTTGCTTAAATAAAGCATGCCCCCTCTGGTGGTAGAATCAGGTACTAACATTATCAGGGGCGCAAATGTCCAGGCAACTGCTATAACAACTGTGTTTGCATCTGATTTTATAAAAAGGATATGAATTACAAAGAAGCAAACTGATCTAGTCCTTTGACATAATGCTTTAAAATGTCTACTTCAAAGTAAATTGAAAATAAATCACTGACCAAACATACATATTTACAAAGATACCATTGAGAAAGTATGGATTTATATCCCACATCCTCCACACATTGACAAACTTACACACCCAAACCACACCAAAACACACACACCTGCAGTGCGACAAAATGCGACTACCAAAGATCAACAACAACCGTCCTGCTGTTGTATGAAACTCTTGTGAAATCATGTCTCTGCATATCGAATTTTAACACGCTGACAAAAACCTGTGTTTCTGGTTTGTCGTAAAAAGGAAAAAAAGCCCTCATGAAACAACATGTGGATGACAACTCTCACTCACTCAGACTGTGCGTTGCTCAACGACTGCTTCTGAATTCAAAGCAAACAATGAAACCACTGGTTCAAGCCTGTCAAGCAGAGAGTGACATGTCAGTAGGAGTGACTGAGAAAACACACAAGCATACGCAAACATGCGCAGAGTTCTGCAACAAAAGAGCAGGTGAGCAAATCTCTTGCCGCAGCAAGACCAGGCAGGCCTGCTGAGGCAGAGGCTGCATAAAGCAGAGACTGATGCAGTGGAAAAATACTGCTGCACATCCCCTCTGAGACAGACCAGAATGTGTGTGTGCATGATTGAGAAATAGGATGTATGTGGGTGTATTGGCACACACATGTATGTATTATACGTGCGCATTATTCACTGGAGACTAACTGAAAAGATGGCAGCCTCCTATTCCTATCTACAGACAAAATGTGTTGAACAACCTGGAAAGTTACAGATTTGCCTCCTAATCATAAAGCATCATCAGAGGCACCATAATTTGAAAGATGACAGTCTGATAGGTGTGTATATGTGCATCCATGGTATTATTATACTGCTTTTGGGGTACTGTTTGTTCAGCACCACACCTGTCCTTCTGAGCATATGCGCACAGAAATTAATTTCAATTCTCTCACAGCACACACACACACACACACACACACACACATTAATGCTCAGACAACAGAAGTGGTTGGTAGGCAGGTGGAGATGAGT
>JAOXYL010000043.1:13770997-13785208 GCA_028564955.1 Terapon puta | reverse complement strand
CACACACACACACACACACACACACACACATTAATGCTCAGACAACAGAAGTGGTTGGTAGGCAGGTGGAGATGAGTGCCAAACAAAGTGGCATGTGGTGAAAAGTAGAGACACGCGGAGAGGTGCAGGTTAAGGGGGTGGCTGACAGACAGGACTGGGCAGATGGAAAGGGAGACATCGGTGGGAGGTGAGAGGCAGGGAGAGATAAAGTGCAAGATGAGGCAGGTGGAGAAAGGGACAGAGAGCAAGAGAGAGGGAGAGAGACAGAGTGGAGAGAGAGAGGAGAGCTGCTGTTGTCACCCTTCTCTCATGCTTCTAATTAGATATTGACCAGCAGTCTTTGTCTGCTGGCTCTGTGTCAGTGTTTGACCCACAGTGACCCCACTCTCATAGATTGCACAACCTCACTTATGGTGTGTGTGCGTGCATGTCACCTTTGAGTATGTGTTCTCATATCCTAATAGATTTTATTCTCAGGCTGGGTGTCTGTTTGTGTATGCTTATGTGTGTGTGTGTGAATGTGTGTGTGTACGTTTGTGGATATGAATGGGTTGTTATCAGCATGAGTCAGAGAGAAAAGAGAGTTGGCTGATTTATCTTTGGTCCCTGTTTACAGTATGTCGAGTATGTTAAGTGCATACCTGTTTTGTGAGTGTGCTTGCCACTCAGTCATTAATTCTCTCCTTCACCCCCCCCCCTCCTTTCCCCCACCCCCCATACACACCCTGTTACCTGATAAAATGGGTCTTGCAACATGTGGCACCTATAGTATGTTTCTTCAGTAGAACTTGCGCAAAAGCAAAAAGCCTTTAAACTGTCTGTCTACCTTTAAATTTTATTATTTTATAATTGTCTCATTTGTCAATATATCCGTCTCTGTTATCTCTGATTGTTAAATTGTTCAGCAGAGACAGATGAAGTCTATACGATTTGAGTATCCTTTTTTCTTTCATAGGAGACGTCACAGTGTGCCTGTCTGTGCGCAACTGTGTGAGCGCCCAGCTGTCTCATACAGCTCTGGGTAATGTAATGAGCCCCCTCTGTTCTGAGGAAGGAAACAGAGACTCGTGGCTGGAATTACAGACGCCTGCTCTCCCACAAGCACACAGATGAACAGACTGATGGACAGACACATTGCAGACATCATCAGGAAATGGAAAAACATTGGATGCTCCTCTATGGATTACATAGCGCAATTACTCACACTCAGTTACATATTGACTTGTAAAGTATCTGCTTAAATATCAATAATTCGATGAAGCCAGTATTTCAAGAATCTGGTTGTCTGTTTAATTTTTATCATGAATTAGACTGGCTAGTCAGTTTAAACCCTGCATTTTGTCCCCCAGTGAACAATTCTGATGAGTGAGTGTGTTTGGAGGGTCAGTAACCATGGTGACCAGCACGGACATTGGCATGACGACGAAGCTCAGCAGTGGCCCAGTGCTCCTAGGATCCCCTGATGTGATCCGGGATGAGTAATAATTGATGCATCTGCAACTGGACACTGTATTCACTGCTGTATAACACAGACAGAGAGCAGCAATTGATTCAAGGAATTGGTGTGTCTGTGCACACTTTTGTGTGCTGGTGTGAGCAGAGGTGAGTCATTGTGTTGGCTACAGTCCGTATGTGCAGCATCTACACGCATTGCGGCAGAGAGAGTGAGGAAGAGAATGAAAGAGAGAGAGAAGGAGAGAGAGGAAAAAAACACACACAGAGAGACCCAGTGATTGTAAAGTAATATGATAAGACATTACAACACATTAAAACTTAGAGTCACAGAGTTGTGAGAGGGAAAGAGATGCCACTCTGCATTTCTTCACTGAAATGCAAAGTGGCAGTTAACCTGGCTTTTTCTAACTTGAGTGGACATGTTCAAGGCAGATTTAGACTTCTTACATACTATAAAACTAAATGGTTGTCATTTCTTTGGGCTCACATGGAATTTGGCAGAGTGAAATCATGTGATATTACTTTGTCTCATCGTGCATAAGTTAGGAGTGGCATACGAGAGAACTACCACATCAAGGACGTTAAAGACAACGGGTTGAGGCATGCCCACTGATGGTGGGTTCCACCAACTGCGACTAGGAGGATGTAGTGTTTTTTATCTTCCACTTTAGTCGCACGCATAGGGCCACCTGCTGCAGGCGGAACCGATGCCCAAATATGCACGAATGCAGGCAGCTTTGGGCCATTTTTTTGCTTTGTACGGAACTCATATGAGGAAGTGACCTGTGTGTGGAAGAAATACCACTGTGTTTTACGTGTTGTTGGCATTGTGCAGCCACCCTGGTATTTGTCATACCTACATACGAGTCTGCACTTCCTCTTTCCACATGCAAGAATCTCAGCAGCTGCTCTGCACTAATCATGTGAGACCTAAATCATGGCCTTATTTTCTGTTTTTAACTATGACTGTGACTGTATGACGTACAGCAGGACAGTTGCTCTGGGCAGGTGGGAATGTCTCACAAAATGTCTGAATTTACATGTTTTTATAGTTAAACTTAGGTGGATACAGGCTCTCCTCCATGGGATCTTCTCTCGTAGTTAAGTCAGAGGCCTCTCAAAGGCCTTTTGTCTCCAGTCTACCCCGTTACTAAGTATGCATCGTATTTTCATTGTGAATGTGAGCAGGTCTGTCTGTTCGAGAGTCCATGATTATAAATGGTGATTATAAATGGTGCTTGTTATGCATGTCTTTTTATTATGATCATAAACGTATTATTGAAACTCAATTTATTAAAACTCAATGAATCTCTATCTACTGTATGAATTGATGAATCAAGGAAAAACTAAACTTATGAAATAAAACATTTACAGTACGTTAATAAAAATGGAAAAAGCTAAAAATGCAATTTGAGTAAACGTGTCTGAATCCTGCATGTTCTGCATCTGTTGACATGCTACTGTGCGTGTGGTGTGTATTTGTGTTGCTGCATGTATGTGTGTGTGTGACCTTGCAAGGTCATTAGCCCATCTGCTGTTTCTTGCAGTGGGCCAGAGCTGTGAGCCACAGAAGGGGAGGGGGATGTGCTCAGGACAGGGACCGAGGGACAGAGCTGTTGGGATTAGCTGGTCTGATTACTACACTGGATTAGCCCACTGTGCTTCTTCCTCTTTGTCTCTCTAGCCCTCTTCTCTCTCTGCCTCTCTTCTCTCTCAGGACAAATCAAAGGCATAAATGCAGTTGCAACATTTATCATTAGGTTGTGACTTGGTGAAAGGCCTCTAACAGCACTGACTATGTGAATAGATTAGATGGTTACTTTTAACAGATGATTAGGATTTGAATGCCTTGAATAAGAAACTGTGGCAGATATTTGTTTCACTCATCTGTATCAGGCCTGAGACTGATATGAAGGCTTCTTATCTTTTCTGTGCAACAAAGTGAACAGACATCAAAAGGAGGAAATTCCAGACATCAAACATGTAGAAGAAAAGGGAAAAGGAGGCACAAAACATTTGTGGAATAAACAGACTGTGACTATCATGAGCCCCAGGAGACATTCTCTCTCTGTACCATGAGGCAGTTGAAATTAAGCACTACATGTGCAAGTACAGTTAGTCACATGTATCACATTTACCTACACTGTAGGTGAATAGATGAATGTACAAGAAAATGACTGTGATCACATAAGAGCGCTACGAGAAGCCCTTAATCTCATATAAACACAAAAGGACAGACAGCGATTAACTTGCTTTAGCTCCCAAATAATCTGTGTTGTCCAAAATCTAAAAATAAACAAAAGCAAGAAATGCAACTAAAGACAACCCAAACTGTAAATCCCAATTTAAACTGTAAGCCTCCCTGCCCCCCTCCACTCTGTTCTCTCCTGTCCATCTGTCTGTCCTGTCATCATCTTCATCTGTTCATCCCACAGAGACAATAGTGTAACTGTGTGGCTTTAGTTCTACAAAATGTGCTGCCTGCCCTCTGTAGTTTGTGTGTGTGTGTGTGTGTGTGTGTGTGTGTGTGTGTGTGTGTGTGTGGTTTTGGGCTGGTCTAGATTAGCATTGTAAATCTTGGTTCGTTCACTTGTGGTGAACATGGCATCTCGCCATGGTATGAGGGAGGGTACCTTAGGACTCAGCAGGCGGCTGGTTGCACACAAATGTGCAGATGCACACAAACACACATCCAAGCACACATTTGCTGACTAGCAACTAAACTAAGTAACCATTTACATTTTCAGATATTTTGGGCATGTGATGCTTTGTGATTCCAAACCAGGATCTCTTATGTTCAGAATGTCTGAAAGAAGAGAAAATAATTCACTAGTCAGTCTTCTGGATTATAATGAATCTTAAAATGTCTAGGAGTGCTGGAACCTTTCTACTTAATAGCAACAATGCATGGCGACAAAATACAAACAAATGCTTTTGTAATGCTTTTGTAAAATGATCTGCTCACAAGCCTTTGTCCATTCAGGCTGCCCAGTCTTACACTTTATGCTTTGTTGTACTCTCACAGGGGCACACACACATCTACAGTGACACACACTTCACAAACATACACACATCACCAGGACAACACCCTGAATTAGTTATGTCGATGTAGTCAGGCAACCTAACCCCTCTGAATCGCTCTCATAATGGGAGACCATGAACGTGATAATGTTGGAAAACTGTTATACTGCCGAATCAATCACTGTGTGTACTGTAATCTTGTTTTAAAGCAACGTATGAAGGAGACAGCACTGACCTTTAGAATTTATTAGCATTACACAAGCTGCTACTGACCTCACTGCTCAGGCTTTGTCCTGTTAGTCTCACACTGGAGCAGGCTAACTCCTGTTATTTGTTTGTTTGTTTTTTTTTTGCTGAGGCTCTACAGAAATCTTCACTCTGTCCTTCAGCATTACTCTCTCTAAGGACATAGTCCTCATTACAGTAGATATCTATTGATCACAGACCTACAAGAGGCTTGAGGGAAACAATGGGAGATCGTTTGAAAGGGTCACCATATTGACCTTAATTGACCCCTGGGCCACAAGGCCAAAAGATCCCATCTGGCTGTGCAGTCAGAGAGATCACGCAGCATTAGTTTCTGTATGAACATGCTTTTCTATTGGTCCCTGCAAAGCGTGGGACAGATCAGTAGAAGTATAGTGCAGCCTATCAGCATCAGGCAGCAGGTGCAGTGGGGAGGGATGTGCAGCACTCTGCACCAAACTGAGGGTTGGGCCTCTGCAGAGGCCACACTCATCTTAAACTACCTTCCATTAACACCTTCTAACTTCTTCTCTATCACTACACACACCTCACTAGTGCCAGTAAAAAAGTACACTGTGTCCTCGAAACCCTTACATCACATGTAGCAAGTCTAATCAAAGTCTTACAGGGAGTTTGACTGTAACAGGAGCTTCTCCTCCACCATACTGCATTCAAACACACACCTTGTCACCAGCCTGTATGACCTTCTGACTAACCCTCAGTGCTACCACTAGGCCTTCATGTTCTTTTAATCTCCTATTTCTCCTGGGACACCACACCTTTCCAATACCACACTCATCCTTTGGTCACTGTCCCATAAAGATCATCCTCCCGACCACGTCCCTGCTTTCCCTATTCCATCTGTCACCTGTCCCCCCTGATAACCAATCCCACAATGCGCAGCGAGAGGAAACAGGAGCCATGGTAATGTGAGCCTCAGGTCATTATCCTGTAACAGGATATAGAGCCAGGCAGCCCTCCCCCTCCATACTCCTCATCCGTCACTTTAAATCCCTCTCTCTTTCTCTCTCTTCACCTGCAGATCAGTCACTCCCTGCCCCCCCTCCCCATCTCTCTCTCCCTCTCTCTCAGCAGTAACATGTGTGCAGACCTTCATCAATGTCCTGCTTTACATTCTTCCTTTAGTTTAATCAGACATCAGCCACTGACATGTATAGCTGCATCAATGCAGGGAACAGGATGACCATGGAGAATTGATGTGTGTGTGTGCCTCTGATACATTTTCTTTAGAGATGATCTGCCAAATTTGGACAAATTGTGCCGGTTGGCTGTCTTGTATTTCTGACACAGGCCCAAGCTTTGCTTTACAGCATCAATAGCATCCTAACCCGGTCCTCTCTCCGTGGCTTCTCGTGCCAGCCTATCACAGCTCTTTACAGGGAATTTCCACACCAGAGGCCCCGCCCCCGGTTTGACGCAGAAGGCACGTTGCAAGCGAAGCACGTCGCAAAGCGATGCCCCCTGCGGCCTTGGGAAAGGACAGCTGGCAGTGCCACCGCACAGTGCGCCAGTTGAAAATTCGCGGAGGAATAACAGAAAATAAGATAAAGGGACGTGTGGTCCACTTGAGTGATAAAAAAGACACTCAGTACCCTCACCCACACCCCACCCCTCCACCTATCCATCCATCCCTTTCCCCGTTCAGGGTGACCTTAGCACGCAAAGGGGGGAAGGCAAGCAAACAACCTTGACAGATCGCCGGGGACGCTCAAGCTCTGTTTTATAATCGTGATCTCTGGAGAGCCCTGGCATCTTCGGAAATGACACACCGCTTCCACTCAGCTCAGCCTCCCTCTCCCGCATGCTGCTTTAGCAAACTTCCACACGGCAGCAGTACATGCGTAAGCACTTTCTGCACTCTCATCCCTTTTGACGCAGTGCCCGCTAATGCTGCCGGCTCGGCTCTCTCAGCTAAATGAACCCGGGGCTCTCTCTCCCTCCGTATCCCGCACTCTGAGCGTCGCTCTGGGCAGAGAGGTGTGAGGATGCTGCCGGAGGGGCTCGTCAGCTGATGTTACTGCGATGACACCGGCTTGCACGGCCTCTGCAGCGGCTGATACCCCTCAGCACCCGCACTGCACCCCCCCTCCCCCGCCCCCCCTCCCTCCCGTCCGCATCATCCAGCACACACACACACACACACCGCGGTCGCAGATTAAAAATTACAACTCCTTCCGCAGGATGTTGATGGGGCACAAATTGCGCAATAGCCCACATATCGACCGTGTTTTTCCACCAGCCTCCTCTGATTCATTCGCACGGCTAATAATGTCTCCACATACCCGGAAACGGAACAGATGTTTTTTCTTTTTTTTTTTTTTTTTTGGTGGGGGGGGGGGGGTCTAACAGTGCGCAGAGGAGCCCTCTGAGGCGACTGACACAACGAGCCGGATCGCGGCTGCCCCGGGCTCCATCGTTTTTTTAATCTGTAGTGGAGATGTGTTCACTGCTGACGATTATCGAGTCCCCTGTTATGTCACAAATTAAAGGGGGAAATAAGCTGGTGAGGCGCTTATTCCCGGTAACCGCATTATGACGCATGGGTCATGGAGGGTGCTGAGGATGAGACTCCTGCGCTGCCCGCGTCCACTGCAACAAGGACGCGGCGCGCTCAGCATCCGCCTGCCCGGTCCGCAGCCAGATGCTTCTCCTGTGTGTCACCGGCAGACCGAGGGAGGGGGGGGGGCAGTGCCAGCAGGGGTTTAATTTTTTTTTTTTTTTTTAAGCGGGGGGGGGCACGGAGGGGGGGGGGGGGGGGGGGGGGGGGGGGGGGGGGGGGGGGGGGGGGGGGGGGGGGGGGGGGGGGGTGAGGGAGGTCACAGTACACCGTGTTCATCTATCACTGAGAAAGTCATGCAGCAGAACTATGCTGCACTTCTGCTCCTTCAAGTGGAATGAAACTGATTCACCCCCCCCACCCCCCTACCCCCCTCCCTCCCTCACGCCACAGGCTCATGATGGGTGGACAGGATAGGTTTCCAACACGTGTACCCCCCCCCCCTCCCTCCCTTCCCTCTCTCCCTCTCTCCCCCTCCCCTCCCTCCCTCTCCATCATCCACACGAGAGCTCTCGGTAAGAATAAACCGATTAGGCCTACCATGCCTGGCAAGGTTATAATCAAAGTGTGGCCTGTCAGGCACCTGAAACAGATATGACACTGACAAAGCTCCGGCATTTGGCCATCAACTGTCACTCACATTCAACCCCGGGGCCTATTTACACTGGCCGAAGGGGGGGTCAGAGCAAAGGACGTGAGCCGGTGTTATTCTGATTCAGGTCCGAACCGGGCTAAAGTCTAAGCCGGTGCGGTCAAACAGCCCTGAGCCTCCCGGGGCCGCACAGACAGGAGCCGCTGCCTCCACCAGTCTGTCGCAGTGGAGACCGGGGCAAAAAAAACGCGGTTCCGCATTAGAGTCAATGTCACTCAGACGAGAGGGATTTCCAGAAAGGAGAAAATGACATCACGGCTCGGTTAGACGCCCTTCCTCATCAGGCTCACTTCTCAGGCCACTTCAGGCGGACTACAACGCAGTTTAAAAAAAGTTGGAATCGTCGGTCTTACCCCCATGTTGGCGCAGTCACTCTTCTCCTCTCAGGTGATGCACGGCTTGAGAGGTGTCAGCCCCTCGCGTTGACTTATATCAAAATGTCTTCGCCTTGGAAGAAAAAAATAAATAAAAGACAATATGCTTTTCAGGGCAGCGTTACTGAAAAATGAGCAGAGTGAAGGGGAGAGACGTCAGGGAAGTTATCAATGGGTCTGACAAAAGATTTTTTTTCTCGGGTTTAAATAAACAGTCTCTTCAAACCTTCAAAAGATTAGGCTACGGTCTTTTCCCCGTGAGACGTCTTTCAAATGAAATGTTGCGGTCTCAAGCGGAGCATCACGCGGGGATGCGCTTCCTCCCTTTGCTCTCTGATACTTGCGGTGAAAGACCGGCGGATCTAACGAGCCGCACTGCTACCTCGTCAGCGCTGGATCTCCCTCCGCGGCTCTGCCGGCTACCGCAGTACTCCGCTCCTCTAGCCGCAACACTCCGCCGGTGAAGGAAGCGCCGCCTCAAGCAGATGAGCGAAGCGAGCGGCCAATTAGGCCCGCCCATCGCTCACGCAGCGGGCCAATCATAATTCCGACCGCCTCATCGCTGATAGGATCGCTGGCCAATTGTCTTCGTCTGAGCCTTCGAGCGGGCCAATAGAAAGCCAATTCTGCCCCTCCTGCTTTACTGCAGAATTCCAAGGCTTGCAGCCAGCAGCATCGCGAGTCTCTAGGCTGAAATTTTGTATAAATGGACGCACAAGGTTAGATTCTAGTTGTCGTGATTGTGTCTGTTCATGGTGTGATGGTTTTTATGTAACATCAAATAGTGGGTTTGTGTGCCTCATTGCATGTGGTAAGCACCCTCGGATGTCTCATCGGTCGTGTTGGTCCTGTCATGAGCATGTTTTGCACCCCCATATGTCACTTCAGTAGTGGGCCTGGGCGAATCAGACAGAGGAGACAGCCATGCAGCCACAGTGTGCGTGTGTAAGGGGAATGCAGGGGAGAGATGAATAGACTGAAGTCAGAAGCATATTTGATTCTATGACTTCACAGCTCATTTATCAATATATCTCTGCACACCAGCAGACATGGTAGGCTGCAGACTGCAACCTGCCAGGTGAACAGCTTAGACAATGCAGAGTCAGCTGCTTTAGCTGATGACATGGGCGTATCTCTGTGGAAGTAAAGTAAGGAATCAAACCAGGCTTGTTTCAGCACTATAATTTGGGGACAGGGCTGTGACATTTATGAGGTCAGTTGTAAAAAAATGTCATAAACGGTTGACATGTGGGAATGACAGCTGCAGCACGAAAAGCTGAGACGGGAATGAGCAAGTCTAACAAATCAGACATCATTCTTTAAACACTGGACAGCCAGAAAGAAACAGTGAGAGAGACAACAGAAAAGACAAAGGTATACTAAGGGGAAAGGCAGTGTATATAAGGGAACCAAATATGAGGAAGGGAAAGGAAACGGGTAGATGGACATTTTGTATATTTTTCTGTAACTGTGCCGTGCCAAAGAGATACAAAAACAGGATGCTTGAAAGAGACAGACAGAAGACATGCGAGCAAGCTGGCCAAATATGCAGCAGTGAATTGCCATTGCAGGCCTATGGTCACGTTTTACCCTCATGCTTTTCACGGAAGGGACAATGCAGCAGTGAGAGCAAACACGCATGGCCACATACACACACCAATGCACCCATACATGCATGTAAAGCCATGCCTGATTTGCAAGGGAAAGCGGAAAGTCGCGCCTGCTGTCCCTGCAGCAGATTGCTGCCATGCCCCACTGCCTTCCTTGCTTCAGGCCCAGACGATGACCATGCAGCACCACGAAAGCCCAGAGCATCAGAGCAGGGTTAGCTCAGGGTGAGAGGACAGTCAGCTACAACTGTCATGCTGCTACAGTGCAGTTGGTTCTTTTACTTGAGATATCTGAAATACTGAGGACTGACTAGCAAAACAAACATACAAATTTAATTCAGCAGTGAGTAATCATGTTTGTGTCATTTGGTGTTTTTGTTATATGCCTTGTAAGCTCCCTGAACTGCCAGATGGGTGGGGTAAAGTTTCAAGTACACAATCTGTTCCCAGTTTGGCAAATCCCATCTCCACAGCATTCATACGATGAGAAGGTGAATGTTTACACTTATACTTGCATTGCTGCCCAATCCAGGTTGGGTTTCTAAAGAACAGTTTGCACAGTTTATCGACTGGCAGGCTACCACATGAACTGTAAGATTAATGCGAGTTGACCTCTGCTCTGCACGTGTGAGAACTATGTAGAAATATCTGCTGGTCGCTAATACCATGGCAAGAAGTGTGAATATGTACACACACAGTAATATATAGTAAATATTAATGAATTAGATTTGACACCTGGCACTTTGACAACACGACAATGTGATGATTTTACTTTCAAATTCAGTGCAAAGTTCTAACAATACAAAATTAGTTTCTATTTGCATAGAGCAACTCCCCCAGAAATGTTTGAATGGATGTTAGGCTTAAATTAAGCTAAAACAGTGGATGTACGAAATAACAAAAACAACAATGAAATACAAAAATCAAACACACAAAAAACAAAAACCCTATTAAATATCTTTGAACTTGGTACTTATTGTATTATTTCTTTTTCTTTGTCTGTCTTAATATCTACAAGGTTGTTTCTGTCCTTGATTTATATGACTTGTCAATATTGCACTTGCACCTGCATCACGTCTTAAGAGCTGTGTACTGTATATAGGAAACATACAGTAAGGATACACAGATTGAATTTGATCCTGAGGCCCACAGTGCTGCTCATGAGGGTGACTTTGTCACAGTGGTGGTACTAATAAAGTTATTTTCAATCTCATTCCAACCAAAATGGCTGCCAGTGGTATCCTTTCTTAACCTCTGTCATACCTTCATGGTCCTCATTGCTTCCTGCTCCCCACCACCCCATCACTCACTCCTTGTAGAAAGGAGGGGAGGGAAAAATCCCCCAATTCACGGTCTCCACAGCAACAGCAGTCAGATGACCTTGTCTCTGACTTGTTCTGCTGAGTCAGAAATGGAGGGTTGGGTGAGGGGGATGCAGGGAGGAAAGAATAGCAGGGAGAAAAAAAGACTGAAAGAGAGCAATGACACAGAAAAAAAGGTGGTTCTTATTGTGATTCTAATTGATTTCAGCTCTGCGGATGCTGCTTGTGTAGACAGTTCTATGTTATATTAATTTATATGGAACTGATTTGGGTGTCTTGAAGAGTTGTTGTCCATACAGAGCTCAGCCAAGAGAGACAGAGGACTCTGTTTATGAGTGATAGTAATTGTCAGCGTCACTGATTTTGGAAAATGTTAAGAAGTAGCACGTGAGTCAGAGCTGCAGATGAATTATATATCATGAGGTTTTACTGTCATGGGCTGTGGAAAATCTGTGACTGAAATGTGGTAGTGTATCTATATATACATGTGGCCAAAAGGATGTGGACATGTAAATATACAGCCTTACTATATAACTCATTCCAAAAACCATGGACATTATTGTGCTGTTATAACAGCCTCTTCTCTGCTGGGAGAGCACGAGATTTTGGAACCTGGCTGCTGGGTTTTGACTCCATCCAGCAACAGAGGCACTAAGTGAGGTCAGGCACTGAGACCTGGCTTCCAGTTAAAGGAGACAAAACTTAGGGGTCTTTGCCTGTTTTTCCACACCAAATTCCGGGGAAACCATTCCTTGTTTTGTATATGCGTCCTCTGCCATGCTGAAGAAGGAATGGCTCTCACCAAAACCGTTCTACTATTTTGGGATTTTGTCTCAAAATCTAACCCATGCCACGAGAAATAATAGCACCACACTAGTACATAAAAGTCTGTTAAAAAAGGTGCTGTCCATATATTTTTGGTCATATTGTATATGGACAGTAGAAATTAAGGTTGTGTGTGTGTGTGTGTGTGTGTGTGTGTGTGTGTGTGTGTGTGTGAGTGTGTGTGTCTGTGTGTGAAGGTGATCCTAGCTAATCCGGTTTTATAAATGTGACATAATCTGTGTTTGACTCACAGTGTCCAGAACAGGGAGAAGGGAGGAAAAGAGACAGGGGCAGAGAGAAGAGGGAAGGGGAGAGAGAAAGAAGAGGGCTGAGACCGTAGGGGATAGATGATGGACAGTCAGATAGGGTTAAGGAGGATGACAGAAATGAGGCGTGAGAAGGGAGGGATGAAAGAAAGGAGATGAAGAGGACAAGAAATAAAAACAAGATGAGAGGAGGAACAAGCTAGGTGGGGGGTAGAAAATTCCTCTGGGATTTAGTGTGGAAAGAGTGGCACAGGGCTGTCGACGAGGGTTCAGTTATCATGAAATGGCAGATGTGTGGTAAAGGGCAAGAGATGGTAAAACACAGTCTGTAATGAAATTTGATATGGGATGCAAAAAAGCACAAGAGAAAACAGGAATCTGATGTAAAGGAATGTAGCCAGAAGTAGCAGAGGTAGAAATATTTATATTTATCAGTTCTATTAATGTATGCTTGGAGAAAAAAAAAAGACAATTAAATCAAAGCTACAAAAAATGTCAAAAACATGTCACAGCTTAAGTGTAAAAGAACGAGTGGAACAACACGTGAAATTGCACTGAGCTCTGCCTCTGTGTTTTCACTTATTCTGGTCCAGGTACAGTTGAGTTGACTTATGCTGGGAATAAAGAGGTCACTCAAACACTGCAATACTAAGAGAAATGAAGGTGTCCTTTTCCCACAATAAAATGTGCAGCAAAGCTACCTCAATTCTTAAAATCAATAAATCAATTGAAACAGCCCTGTAGTCAAATGGATCTTTGTCAGTGCAGACATTTTAACACGTCATTGCAGGAAAAGAACAGTTGTGTTAATAATAACATTCCCGGTGCCTCCACGTCATGCGAGTGCCCCGGTAATCCGTGGTGGCGAGCCAAGTTGTACAACACACTCAGGACACCTAGTGCGGCTTTTAATCACATCATTAATTGCACCCGTGCTTTTCCTACTAAGACGTGACAAAATGTCTGCCTTGAGACATTTGAATTTAAGAGAGTAAAAGACTGAAATTGAGGAAACATATAAAGGAGGGACAGGAATTCATCAGTTCCAGTATTCATCAGTTTATGTGATAATCAACGCAAATATACATATGACTTCAACTTGCAACGATTGTAAAACATTTTCAGGCACCACTTCTTTCATTTTGTCTGTACACTCAGTTCTGAAGCATTTTCATTCCTCCCTCTGTCCTCCCTGACCCTTCCTCCTCTTCTGGTAGCTGTCCTTTCAGCACCACCGCCACTGCAGCAAAACCCCACTCTACCTTTTTTTTTACTACTCCACCTACATCTTAGCTACATAACACCACTTATAAGCCAGTCTGAGTAATCTCTGCAAACAGCAAACAAAGAATTCTCCTGTTATGTTACAGTCGATGTTTCAGAAACATTTGCTGACTTAAGTGGATTTGATTGTTGAAATATTCATTGTTTTCAGGTGGCTTTACTAATGCACTTCGCCAAAACATCATCAGCTGCTTATTCCTCGCAATCAAGTCAGTATTTTTTTAAGCTATTTTTATACACACACAGTTGTGATTGAAAGGCTTATGAGTGAAACTACACGGCATTTAATTAAGCCTCCTTTCTGTGAGGCCATTAGAAGGCAAACAGCCTTCCACTTGTTTTCCATGTTATGTAACTGCTTTTAGTTGGTCTTTCATCTCAGTACGCACTGAAAGCACACTTAAATTTCCATTAAGACCTCCTAAATGCTAATATGCTCACAGTCTACCATTCAAACTTTGAAACATGTCACTCTCTGAGTAGTACAAATACGGAGGGATCTGTCTTGACAGCAGACTGTCATTCAACATTCATATACAATATCTTTTTTTAACTGTCAAACTTGTGTTCTTTAACTT
>JAOXYL010000043.1:13750213-13767836 GCA_028564955.1 Terapon puta | reverse complement strand
ATGTACACACACACACACATGTGTCTGTGTGTGTGTGTGTGTGTGAAATTTTATACACACAATCAATATTTTGCCCATTCCAATCTATTCCTTTCAAGTGTCTTTTTTCATTCTAAAGACATTTGTATTTACATATTTTTACACGGTTTATTATTATTTTTTTGCATCATTTCTATATTTTCATTTATGATTCTTCTACATTACTTATTTTTAATAGGTCTTTTCTTCTTAACAATGTTGTTATTGATATTGTTATATAGCAATATACCACGGCAGATGTATATAAAGATGGACTACATGACAGCTGAACAACATCAAGGCCAAAACATCTTGATCAAACCCCCGGGGGCTGGCTCCAATACGTCATAAGTCATAGGTCCCGCCCTCTCGTTGTTAGCAGTCTGACATTGGCCAGACTAAAAAATCTACATGACAAGTTTTTTCAGAGATGGTTTCTATCATTTTATACAGTTTTGTTTGCTGCTTTCATGTTTGTTTAAGTGTTCATCTTTCAATGTTTCATGTGTACTTTTAATTAGTAACTTGCTTACAGAGGTAAGCATCCAGAGTATTATCAGTCTTTTCATGTAGCTTTTGGCATGAAAGAAGATAGGAGTATTTTTTCCAAAAAATAAAATTTAGATTACATTAAGAGCAATTCAGTATTTAATTAATTTATTTATGTAACTCTGTAATCTTAACAACAGACTAACAGTGAGTTCACCTGCAGAGTGTTGAGCTAAGTTTCGCGGCCTTCTCCATACGGCGTGTTAGCAGCAGGCCCAGCGGTGCCCCCACATGAGGCACGGTGTGTGTGTGTGGCCCCATTCTGTTCCAGATGACAGAGTGAGTGTGTGTTTCCGTGTGTTTTCATGTTAGTCTGTCTGTGTGTGTAAGTAAGACAAATAAAGACCTCAGTATGTCTTAATATGTTGCCTGTGTGTGTGCACCATCTGCGTCAGTATGTGTAGCCCTGGGACTAGCAGTGTGTGTGTGTGTGTGTGTGTGTGTGTATGCACGCGCGCCTGCTGCTGCTGTGCCCAATGAGTCAGTGTGATGAAGTGCTAGCCCGACGCTATGCTAGCTAGGCAACCTCAGCAATGTTTTCATTACCGCTGCACCCAGTCACCTCGGATGTGATCCCCACTCTGTATCGCAGTCCCTCTCTACAGGACCAATCAAGCACACACACACACACACACACACACACACACACATGCATGTATGCTCTCTCTCTCTCTCTCTCTCTCTCTCTCTCTCTCTCTTTCTCTCTTTCTCTCAAAAGATTAAGCTTGCAGAAAAATAAATATGCCTCCACTGCTTGCTAATTTTGGTTGTTCATTTGTCTTCTTATCATGTGTCAGTGAGTGAATAGCTTTAGGCGTATGTGTGTGTGTGTGTCTGTGTGTGTGTGTGCGTTTCTGTGTCTTCTGTCCCCCAGGCTTGTCCACCGGATGTGTATCCGTGCCCTTATCCTGAGCTCTGTTCTGACAGAAAGAGGCTGCTGTGTGCTCGTTACTGTAAGACTGTTGCAGACATTGTTCCCTCAGTGGGAGTGTGGAGTGTGTGTAAGTGACTGGGTAATTGGCTCTCCACTGGCCACTGCTTTGTTCCCTCTGTGTGCACTCACACGTACATTACAGGCTCTAGCCCAAATCTAAGCCGATGGTCTATGAGAGGCATGCTATCTCAATGGCCTCTACTGTACATATGACAAGACTGTGACTGTGCTCGTCATTCAACAGCTGCAGATGGTGTTGTATTGAATAGGAAAGGGAATGCTGGCTGTCAGGGTCACCCCCCCTGTCAAGTGACCCTGGAGACTTGAGGAGGTTGCCCAGGCAACTAACAGCCCTCCTCCCTCCCATCCCCATTTCATTTCACTCCTCATCACATTACTCATCTCTCACAAAAGCAGCACACACGCATCCACACAAGATGCTTGTTGTATGAGGGGATATACTAAGCGCTCAGTGTAGCTGGTGCCAAAATTAAACTCCGCCTGAACTGAAAAAAAAGAAAGGGGGGTGGTTGCAATCTGCACCAAACACTTCTGTACAATCCTCTTCGATCATCTCAAGAACACTGCCAAACTACATCCCATTTTATCCTTCCCTGATGCAAATAAGCTGGTCCATTCATCTCCTCAAGGCTGGACTACTGCAATGTACTACACCTTTGGACCCCTGCCAGGATCCTCGTCTGCTGGCTGCTCGGATACTGATGAGAGAGAAGTTACACACCACCAATTTCTTCCACTAACTTTATTGACCATGAACCTGTCTCCTTCATGACAAACGATTTTTTTTTTTGTAACCAATCAGTGAACTATCTACAGACATACACCTGCCTACTTGGCTTGTAGAAATGCTGTTTATGTACGACTTATTTGTATTGCCAAATGAATAATTGCTAGGGGAGAGGATTGATTTTCCAACCCCTTATCAAGCATTGTTTTGACACTTTACACCCCCTTGATTCATGGTGGGAATCAAGAGAGTGCAAAGTGTTGTAAGTATAGTAAGAAATAAGACATTAAGCTTCACCACATCCCAGACTCTGAAATTAACTTGCCCACATCTATGAATAGCATTATTATAATAATGGCTATTTATAGTACAGTATAGGCTTTTAGTCATTTTAAGTTCATCCTGCATGCTCTTGCTCCCAAGTTTAGATTTTTTTATTGTGCTATTTAATTTCTATATTTATTGCGCTGACTACTTTATACAACAATCCTTCTTCTTCTTCTTCTTCTTCTTCTTCTTCTTCTTCTTCTATACAAGCTTCTACAAGTGCTAATGGGAGAAAAAAGCTTTTGTATGTCACCCCATCGTGTGTCCTCTACAGACTTTGTTCCCTACACTCCGTCCTCACACTTGGCTCCCTGTCTTCTTCCTCTCATCCTTCCTCTCTCTCTCTTTGCAAGCAGACTCATTGGTGTTTCTAATTTTAGCTGTAACACGCCAGTTACACTCGACTTTTATTGCCCTAGATATTTGCGTCTTACATATGCATTTTCACATCGGACATCTTGTGTGGATGTGTGTGTGCAGCATGTGTGAGCAGATCAGTAATGTGATGAGGACTGAGATGAAAGGAGAGGAGGTGCAGGGGGGGTAGGCAGCATGTCTCCAGGGTCATTTGACTGGGGTGACCCTAACGGCTGATTGGCTAATTCGCTGTCCTCTGAGCCATCCCATGATGCTTAGAGGAAGGATAGCTCCCAAGGTTATGTATGCAAGTGCATTGGGGAACATGCAGCTCACAACAACTGCACACAGACACACACACGCACACACTCAAGTGAAGCCTTATCCTCGGCAAAGCCTAGGAGATTGTCACATTTCCATTTAAACTGCTAGAGACATGTTATAGAAGTAAATTGCAGGTCATTCACATCCTCAAAAGACCACGGTGAGAGACACACAGAGGACAACCTGGATCATCTATAAACAGATGCTTATGCAAGCAAACCTGTTGGGAAGAAAAACACCTGTTTTCTCTACAATATAATGCTGAATCATCAATCCACAGAAAATGATTCACCAATAAATAATAAATAAATCATTTTATAATGCTCATAAAAGATTAGTTATCAAAAGAAAAATATCTATTTAGTGGTTAGAGCTTTTCAATCATTTTCTTTTTGTAGGGTTAGGGTTTTTATCGTAATAACTGACATAAAAACTGAGCATCTCAATCTATTGTGGATTCTTGGCTACCCATATTTTGACATTTTATAGGTTACAATTCACATTTGTCCATATGTGTATGATGAAATATAATTTGAAAAAATGCACAACATGCACAACATAAATAGCTGGCAATTCATTTTTGACTATGGAAATATCAGTTTGAAGACTAAAATAATAACTGTTTTTTTTATTTCTTGGAACCTTCTACCACATTGAATCAGCATTTAGTTTCTGTTCTGTTCTGTTGTTATCACGTGAAACTGAGAACAACTGGCAACTGCCAAACTTCTACTATCTACTGAATGAAGAATATAAGACGCACAAGAAAACACTTAGTAAATGGAGTTTTTTTTTTTTTTTAACATGAGAAACATCAGGTGATATTTTCCAGAATGAATCGGTGTATACAGCCCACAAGTCAGGACGACTTGTCAGCCATGTCCAGCTGTTATTTAATGCTGGTGTATTAGCCGCTTTATTCAGCCTGAGGACTCTGGCAGCGGCAGAGGTCAATTAGGATCAAGTTCTGCCATATTACATGCTGCTGACCTACAGTGAACGGCCGATGTTAAGAGGTTATACTCAGTCTGCTTGACAACAGAAGTGAGGAACAGACATGAATATAATTAGGACAGATGTCTGTGTGTCCTTGTGACATCTGCTGACTGAGCTTGTTCCATCGATAAACTTGAACCATGCTGTTTCCCTAAGAACTGAGAACGGTGGGTGTATCTGTGGGCTTGATCAAATTGAAACAAACATCTGGACACACCCTGGCAAGCCAACAGGCAGGTGTTCACACACACACACACACACACACACATGCACGCACACACCTCATTAACTTGAGTAGCTCTAACCCACAAATAAGTCATGATTCATTAGATTATGCCATGTTAGCTAGCACATGCTAAAATGTCGCAATACTAAATCAAGCCTTGTTTACTCAGATTGAATGATGGATCGGGCCATTCATCACTCCATGGAAACATGTTGTTATTCCAATGTTTCCCCAGCAGCCATTTGAACATATTGGTGTTTTCTGTGTCCGAGTGTGTGTGTGTGTGTGTGTGTGTGGGTGTGTTTGCATATGGGATGGCAAGGTTGCACGTGTGCCCAGAAATGTGATTTCGGATTGAATGAAGTGAGGGATGATGAAGGGGAGGGAGTTTGGATGAGTACCCAAGAGGCACTCGTCGTTCAAATGTTGTGTCATCACTGGGGAATGAAACATCTGGCACAGCAGTGGTGTGTTGGCCTTGACTGGCTGGTTTTACTCATTTACTCACTCAGTCACAAGCACACATAATCAGGCACAGGGTAGCTCAGGCTGATTGAGAAGTCTGTCTCTATCAGTGCAGGCGCAGCTCTATTGTCATTAGTCCTGATTAAACAAATGATCTGCTTAGTGTAATTTTATTTGACTAAACAGCCCTTATTCATTCAATGGCTGTTTGGTTATGTGTTTTTACTGACTATACTAGACGACAAATAATAAGATGGATGAATGAATGCAGAAATATAATGAATGCATATACTTGCTTGCAGAGAATGAGGGTGTATGATGAGTTTCACAAGTACAGTATAAAAATTGCGTAAGCCACTGTGTACACTATGACATTAATCAGATGTCATCAGATCTTAACCCAGACAACACTAATAGGGGAAAGTAGACCATAGTCACCATCAAATCACCAAATTATAATATTCTTGATATCTATCAAGGAGTACTGAAGCTGTCCTGGCAGCACATGCTAGCCCAACATATTTAATTTATCACCCAGCTGTATGTTCCATACACTAATAAGCTACCACTGTTGTTAAATAGTCAATGAGTTCAATATTGGTTGAGGCAGTTGATGACCAGTATCAAGAGCAAAACCTACAGAAAAGAAACATTTGTTGATAAAACGCAACATCCAAAAAAATTATCTACCACTTCCTAATGAGGCACCTTTTAAAGCTTCATATGCTGTAACTTATTGCATCTGGACCAAAATCCATTTAATAACAACTTTACTCAAGTTTTAGGCCAACATCCACTTATGAGGACTGTGAGATATGACATAAAGCTCTGAAGAATAAACTAAAATCAGCTTAAAAACATTAACAATAAAAGATTTGTTCACCATTTATCAGGCCACTAGTTACAACTTAAAAACCCTTAAGAAAGGGGGCCTTGCTACAAAGTGACACCCAGCATTTTATTTAATTGATTCAATGAATCTGGACAATGTTTCCATCCACACCATGCAGTTTATAAAGAATCCCTTCTTTAATGCTCGATCAGTACTGCATTTATTGCATCATCGTGTGTGTGTGTGTGTGTTTGTTGCATATGACTGATCATCGTCATACGAGAATGACTCACCACTGTGTATATGAAAAAGTAACATGGAGTTTTATGACCCCATCACTTGCCACCTCATCCTGCTGATTGAAGCACATTTCTCCTCTGCTCTAACATATTCATATGCCGTATATGACGACGTCTCCTGACAAATGAAGGTCATAAAACCGCGTCTCTGCTCTGTCTCTGCCTCATCCTGCCCAGGTGATGCACCTGCTTAAAAATGCAACCAGAGCATCCACATCTGCGTGCACCATGGGACTGCCTGCATCTGCAGTGCAGGCCTAATGGGCGTGATTGTAGGAGACATAAGACACACCCCTGTTTGACTGGACAGGAGCTGAGACTCAGCACAACGTGACTGAATTAACAGGACTCTCATGTTGCTGGGCTTCTTTTAAAAAATGTCTGCTCTTTCTACTAACACTATCTTAAGAAAATACAAATAAGGAGAAAATGAAATGAGAGAGTAATGTGGGGAAAAAAACGAGAGGTGTTACGAGGAAGCACAGGACCCACAAATCAGGAGAGGAGTCGAAGACTGTGTAATGTAACAGCCACCTCTCTCTTTCTCTCTCTCTCTCTTTCTCTCTGTTACACTATCTTCTCACACATACATTTCAGCACAGGAAGGATATTATCCTGCACCGGTTGACAGCCCTCTGCCCAAGATAACTAAGTAACTAGTTACAATGGGTGAATAACGTAATTTTGGGGTTAGTTCTGAGCTTGGAGAGACCTTGGAAGACATGTAAAGGGCATGTCGGACACCCCGTCCCTTTAAATGAGAAAATGTGGAGATAGTTAAAGGGAGTCATTCAGCAGGTACAGGGGAATGATGCAACCTGAGCTGATTGCATTAAATATTAACCACCATTTTAAACCAGCTGGCATCACGACTGCCCCAGGGATGCAAGCTGCAAATGTCACACAAATACACTCACGCACCCATTCCCTCACACATAAACACACGGCTGAACCCATTAAGAGACACTCACAATTCACCTACAAAGACAATTCACTGCCTAATTTATTTGTTATATTCAGTTTATATTTATCTCTCACCATTGATACCAGATTCAAAAGATGTAAATGTAAATTTATACATGAGACATTATTCCTCTTACAAATAAAAGGTGAATTCATGGACAATAAAACACACTCTTATTGAGTGCAACACACTCAGAGGTACAACATATATTTGAAGTGTTGACATTGTTAGAAGTGGTTTGAAGATGGATAGACATTGTTATTAATTAATCTGCACTACTTTGAGCATTATGACAGCAGCCATCTAAATGCTGTTGTCACCTTTCCATGGACACATATTTAAATTGGGTTCAAATTCTTCAGGACAAAAAATTAATTACTATTGATTTTATTTTATAATAATACAGCGCAAAAAAAAGTTACAGAGTTACAAGAGTTACATCACTGTGTAGAGAAATTCAAAACATAGTGTTGCTGCATTCAGTATTTGTCAGTACTGGTCCAGCCTGAGGCAAGTGGAGAGCAAAGTACTGTATATTGAGTAGCTCTGTAGGACCATTATCACATCGGCCTGTCCGCTGGATGACACTGCTTGTTCTGGTTGTTTGTTTTTGTCATCGGATAATAAGATTAATTCTGCATACATTAGCAAAAACAACACTAACAATTTATATAATTACAATTGGGTTGAGTTTTCACTTTAAGCCAACTCTCACATCTTCTGATACAAAGCATGTGTGGAACAATAACATGAGCCAATCAGATAGTTTAGTCTCTCAACACTGCAGCACTTGCAGTCCTCTGACAGATATTTATAGCCTTACTTGACCCTGCGTTCAAAGCTGTTTATATTTGCATTATTTATTTGTAGGTTTATACATTCCTTAAAAACATTACTTTCATATTACAGCATGCGACTGACCGATTTCCACAACCCACTGCGTACGTTTCAAAGTGAGAACATTGGGGCAGAGGCAACATACAAATTTGAACCAATCTGAGCCTAGCCAGGCCTCTCCCAGCTGTCAGCTGGCCTTGTCTGCCCTCCACCTTCATCTCCTCTTTAATCCCCAAAGCCTCTCTTTCTCTTCCTCCTTCACAGCCTGTGCCCCTTATCTACTCTACCCGCTCTATCAGTTTCTCTCTCTTTCCATCCCTCTCCAGACTCACATGCCTTCCCAATTTGCGAGGGCGTCTTGACAGTGTCACTCACCATGGTGCCTGAGTTTGTGCCTCCCTCGTCCTCTTGCTCTTCTCTCACACAGTGTGTCCTTCTGGCCTGGTGTTTACACAATTAGTCCCATTGAGACATGGTGGTAGAGCGGGTGAAAACAATAAAAGACAGGGATGGAGAGAAATTAAGCTGAGAGCAGGTGTGGAGCTTTTGGGTTGATTTTTCCAGTGGAAACAAGGCTACAATCATGAGTATTGTGATCTATTTAAACAGCCACTATATGTTTTCACAATGGAAAACCACAAACACACATGCTCCCTCCATGGAGGTCCAGCCACGTGTTCATTCCATCCTCCTACATGCTGTTGAAGGTTTAGATCTACGTGTAAAGAGCCAGCTGAACCAGGTTGCCATTATTCTCTTTGAGGAGAACATGATCCAAGTTGTCATATTGCTGCTTGATTCTAACAGCTTTCTTTAATCTGTATTTTCTTCCAGCTCCAAAAATAGACATCCAAGGTCAATCTTAACGTTGTCCTAAGCCTTGTCAGGCTAAAACAGACCTGCATTTATAAGTGACGTGTGTGTCTCTGTATACTCACCAGCCAAGCCAACAGCATACAGCCAAACATGCTCATCATTGTCATACACATGATGAGCCTGAGCAGAGTTTTTCCAACAGGTCAGGTTGCTGGTGGCTCAGCGAGCACTCGGTATCAACGTGGACACATAATGCATGTTTTAACATGCATTTGTACTACTGACAGTCAAGGTCACTCGGCAAATCCCTCCTCACCTACTTTACTGGGAGTCAAATCAGTCGTTTCCTCCATCCCCCATCTTTTCTGTCCACCCCTATTCTCTCAATCCTACTCTTCTGCCTCTATTTTTAACCAGCTTAGCAGCACTGAAGGCATGAGAGGTTTATTCTGCCTTCTCCCTCACTCATTACCTGGCGATTCACAGAGTCAGTTAATCCCATAATGCTGGCAGCGCACAGATCACTGCTAGTTTAGAGAAAAGTAACAGAGCAAAGCGTGAGAACAGCTCTCCTTTAAGAATGTACACAATTTGGTTCTGTTAAACTCTGTTTGATTCTTTAATTTCAATCTTCATGTCTCCTCTTTGTCTACCTCAACATCTTCACTGACGGCGTGTGCACTCCCACGATACCACTGTAACCCTCCTTAAATCAATACACACAGAGCCATTAGAGAGTCCCAACTCCTGCTCCATCCCATCCCAAGTTCATATTTATTGATCCAGATGTTTATATAGTGAGCACCCTGATGTACATTGTAAAGTCAGTATAAGGTACTGCAGCTCAACTAAAATTAGAAAGAATACATCAATAGATAATTATGTTCACAGAAACCATTTCAAGCTGTAGGTTAAAAAAAACAGTCAGATACCATATTGTTTAGAGCAGTGTGTGTTTTCAGGGGTCCTGCAGTGTGCCATCCTTGGTGTTAAATCTTAAATGGCCTTCAGCTGCAAAATCCATAATGTCAGCATTAAACCCCACACACAACGACCGCTTCTCAGAATCCCCATGTACATATATGTGATCAGAATACAGGCAGAGGGTGGACTGCAGTCACAGTGGGCTGCTGGTGAGGCCTCACCTTCATCTGCAGCACCAGAGGCTAATCTGCACCAGGCCTGGCTCATTCAGGACACTGCTGCACTTCGTACCAATTAATATGGATAAGCCTCAAGACACAAGTGGTTTAAACATGTGAGTCAGTGATGCAGGGAAGCGACGTATGTAATCCTTATATTCCGCATCTACAAGGCACACTTGGGCTTTTTTGGTGCAGTCTCTGTGCAGGAAATGAATCACGCTGATCTAAAAATGGCCCTCCTCTTATGCCAGTAGACTTTTCATGGACTGTGAGTACGGGATTGGAGGAAATGCAGCTTAAGATAGAAAGAGATGAGTCAGACAAGGGGAGAGGAAGCAGAGAACAAGTGCCTGCCTCTGTATCAGGTGTGCTACAGCCTCGTGCAGTTTCAGCTTTTAAAATCTGAAGCCCTCACATGGACATCTGTAGGTACTGCAGCTGCAGCAATTTTTGTTCTTCTACACTACCTTATTATGTACTGATAACATTTATGAAAAACATAATTTAATTAAAAGAAAATACTAACTAAAGCACTCTTATTTTTCCTAGTATTCAGTGTTCCCTTTATTATAAGTCAGCATGTGAAAAGCATTGATGTAATTCTCTGCTGTGTAAAACATGTCCTTTCCTTTCAGTCCATACTGCAACCACCTGGCGAAAAGATGGAATTACAACTGAAGTCAGAAATACCTGCAGCGGCGAAGAAGCAAGAAATGAGTGACTCCTGTTCATTTATTCAACCAGATCACAATTTAAAGGTTTATTGAAACAACAGCTGTTAAGATGGCTTTGAAAATAAAATTCACAAAGAGTGAAATAGATTTGATCCAACATCATTTCATAAAAGAGAAAATATCAGGTAAGGCTCTCTAATAAAATAAAGCACTTGGCACTAACACACAGAAACACATTTGGATTTACGCTGAAGTAGAAAAATATCTGACTAAGTATTACTGACCTGTTTAACCCCTTGACCCTGATAATGGACGGGCATATCAGCATACTAGCAGGCTCTGTGTCAACCCCCGTCTGAACTCCATAAAGAACTATTTAATCCTCCACTAGAGAGATGAATTGCAACAGATTTCATGGACATAATCCAGATTTACCCTAATCCCTCTGAGCATGCTGTTAGACAAAGTGAATAATAAAAAAATAGGCACAAAAGTTTTCAGTTTTTTATAGTAACAGATATCCCCGAAACACAGCGCTGTGGCTACTCACTGTTCGAGCAACTACGAAATGTATTACTATGGCTTTAAGGATTGATGTAAATAGTAATGATAATAAAAAAAATTCTAAAAGTCTAGAAGGCTCCAGGCCAGTCAAGTTTGATCAGTCAGTAGCTCTTAAATTCTGTTCCCTTCCACCTGAGGTGAAGTAAGTGTCAAGGAATTTTCAAAAGGGACAAGAGGACATAAGAAAAAGACAAAAAAACAACTATTCAAAGCAAACACAAACATTAACAAAAAAACGTGGTGTTGTTCCAGCAGTCAACCCCCCTCACTGCAGTTTACACCCTGATGTCGTCACGGTCTGTGAGTCTCGTCTCGGTGCTGCCCGATTAACTGCAGCTAATAGCTTCTCCACAGGGCTCCTGTTTTACACCGACTCCATGCCAGCTGGGTTTGTAAACCAACAACAGCAGACAGATAAGACCAGACAGAGGAAACGTGTAATACCCACATATTGTGCTTCTGCTAACCAAGCCATGTCAGTAACCATAATGTGTGTGACAGCTCCACATTCAATTATGCAGAGCAGTTTGGTGTCAAAACATACATCTGCTTCATGTTCTCGCAATGCAACAGTGTATTTAAAATGTGTTCACATCTTGACTGTGATGAAACATTCAACAGTCAGCATATGGTACTCAAAACAAAGAAGTCTTTCTCTACGGTTTAACCTGTACACTGCTATTGTGTGCATAGAAATATTTTGCATCTTTCTGGCTCAAGCTGATTGGGATTTAATTAAAAATCAAATTCTTAAAAGAGCAACATACGACTGAACCTGATTGTTTCATAGTACAGACTACTTGTAACCCGAATCGTAGATGAATAATATTCTAAAATGCAAAGGCTGAGCAGGACTCTGTGCAGCAAATGCATAGCAAAAAATAAAAATGTTCACATTCACAAATCCTCACATTTCATTCACAGGCCTCACATGATATCCTTCTTCCTTTTGGCCTGCCGATATTTACACTCACCCAATCATACACCCATGCATGAGCACATATTTACACACATACACGCAAGTGTTCTCCCCGTCCTCTCAAACAAACATGGCGGGTGACACAAAGCTGTCCCCGCGGTTGACATTGGGGCCCTGATGGTAGTCCTGGGGGTCGCTGTCTGTGCGCATGTAGGGAGGCGGGACCTCACTGTTCCCAGGATCATCCCAGCCAGAAGGGGCAGCAGAGTAATAGTGCTCCCTCTCATCTTCACCATAGTCATCATCATGGTAGGCATCCAGGTCCTGGCAGCAACAAGATAACAGTAAACATGTCATCCTGGATGTACATCTGTGCCACTCCATGGCAAATACTGTGTGTCTACTTGTGTTAGTAATAAATAACCCGAGTCTCATCCCTCAAATGTCTGTTTTCAAAGCCTCTGGAGCACGCTGTGTTTTTGCAGAAGGGGTTACTGAAAAGCCAGACCGTGATACAGCAGTTTTCTATGCATATTTTAAGGTATTTTTTTTATCTACTTAAGATCATCAGTCATCGGGAAAGAGCAGAAACCTATTCATTATTCTGCCAAAATCCAATAAGAGGAACCACTGTTATTGTGTCCTCTTCAAAGTAATCAGTGTATTTTATTTTCAAACACTGCTGCTGGTGTAACACACCATTACCCAGTGTTTATCAGACTCCAGTCACTGATGTTTGAGATTATCCTTTTTCCAGACTTGTGATTCACTGCCCACCAACAGAGCAGTGACTAAATGACCATTCAGTCTGAATGTCAGTGATGCTCTTCTGTGAAACAATGATCCACAGTCCTCCCAATTTCATGCCAGAGGATGGGATATTAAAATGGCAAAACAATATAATTAAAAAAGACACACATGTTAATTTGACCATGAATTCACAAATTGACTAGAGATGAATAAATGAAAATGTTGAATTTTCATTAACGCTTTCAACCCTTAAAAAAAAAAAAAAACTTAAATGGAATTACAATTTATTCCACATTTTGCACCAAGCGTGGTGTTAATCAAACACTGCATAATATTTTGAGAAAAGGCTTGTATTTAATGTTATGTAAAACTGCTCTCTCCCTCCCTGTAGGAAAAAAGAACTACTTTCTAGATTGACAAAGTCTTGACGTGTAACAACAGATCCACTGATGGAGCCAGCGGGGTTGTAATTCATAAATGGTTATTAGAACTGTTACATATTGAATAATTGAGTATTGCAGCAATGGTAAAGCTGTCATGTTTGTAAAAGTGATTAAAACACCAGTGTACCAGAGGTGAGCTGCGTGACTTTTCATTTTGATAGAATCTCACACTAGTCCACACTGGGCTCTGTGCAGACTCAAAGTAGAATAATCTACATTTTAGTTATGGTAATCAGTTTGTGTAACGAGAATGTTCCATTACAGTGACTGGCTCGGCACTCTGGGTGGAGTAGTATTCATTCTGCAGAGGTCTGTTTTCGTCCACCGGGGCATGACGGTTGTTCGGCTGCAGAGGACACACACGTCAGTCGGTATGTATCAGGAGATAGAATCAAATGTGTTAGCTTTGCTATGCGTATTACAACCTGGTACAATCTGTCAGTGGTGACTCACCTGGTTAGCAGAGCTGTTGGTCTTCTTAGGGGGAGGGGGCTTGTACTTCGGGGGACCGCTGAAAGACAAACACACAGCTGTCTGGTGAGTCACGAAAATATTGGACGTGTAGCGTGGCATTTCATCTAATGGATCAATTTGCAAATAACACACAGGACAAACACCCAGACGTGAAAAAAACAAAACAAAACAACGGCGATGTGAACTGAAGTGAACTGTTCTCATCCACGCTCAATGAAGCAGATACTCACTCTCCGTTGAGTTTGTTGTTGCGGTGTTTGCGGTACATGGCTATGGCTGTTCCAATGATGGCCAAGATTATTATGACTCCAATGATGGCTCCGATGATGCTGCCTGTAGTCGCGCCCTTCTCCGGAAGACGAGTACCTGGAAAAATAAGAAGAGGATAAGAGGTAAAATACGATTAGAGAAGATCAGAAGTGGGCGTAAACTCCCTTTTTGACTGGAGGTCCATTCCATAACACTTAAAATATTATTTAACATGATTCACAAGCTTTTTGCCATATGAGGCCTCAAAACACAGCCACATGCACCTGGAGCCTCTTACCACTTGTTGTATATGTAAATAAATTATGAGCAATTTGAAAGATGACTCAGATTATAAAACCAGAGGAGAAAACCTGTCCAGTATTTCCCAAGAAAAAATAAATGAAAGGAACCGAGTTTGACATTTTAGCTCTTGCTGGTGTAAAAGTAGATGTGAAGATCATATCATTATTATGTCTGTCTGTTGAAGATGAAGTTACCTCCAGCTATTTGTTGGCTTTTCTTAGCACAAAGATTTAAAACCACTAGGCTGGAACAGCAGTTTGTGTTCAGGGGGTTATGGGATGTACTATTTCTCAGCTGGGACCTATAACTTTACTAGTTGTCTGTTAACTGCTCAGAACCGATAAGTGGTGTTGATCTTTCTGAATTATTCCTTTAAAGAAGAGCAAGAGGAAAGCCAAAAGCTTTGGGAGAGCCAAAGTAAGTTAAAATCACGAGTTCAGATTTTTATCATCTTATATACACACAGCATATATATTCTGATGATTAAACATTTATCTCAGCACATAAATAAAATTAAGGGCTGAGAGAAAAATACTTGTGTGAAGCACATCTGTGTTTCATCACCCTTTCGATTCTGGTAATCATGTTATGACCTCTTAGATTTATCTTGTGACCCCCTCTAAGGGCCTCTAAGGGAAGTCTCATAGAGAAAGACTGCAAGTAAAGTAAGATAAGTTTCTCCACACTGTGAGACACATGACTGAAGTTGGCCTCATAAAAAAAAAGAGACTCAGCAATGAGGATGAGTATTTAAGTGTGTGTGTGTGTGTGTGTGTGTGTGTGTGTAGGTGGGGGTACGTGGTGCACTGTGCTGGTGAAGTACAGAGAGGGTCTTGATTAGAGTGTTGAGTCACATGGGTGATTTAGATGAACCAGAGAAATCATGCAGAGGTCCCACTAATGAACCATGACCACACTGAGCATGAACTGACACATGCACAAACACACACACACAGCGCACGCACACACACACACTGTGTGTTTACTGAAGGTGCTACCCAGCTCATTATCCCCCGTATTCCCAGGGGATTATGCTAATGAGGGGGCGGTAAAGGGCAGAGAGGATCTGAAGCTCATTTGATGAGAACAAACTCTGGTCCTAGTAATTGGAAGGGTCATGATTGAATGTTGTTAGTCCTCTAATTACAATTCTCCTCTAACAATAGGACTGCTTTGAATATCTCCTAAAATAATTTTCATTCTTTCACACATACAAAAGTGTCCTAATGATCATCTCTATCCCTATTACTTATTACAACCCAGCACATCATCTTTTACTGCTGACCTTACATGTTCTGCTCCGTACACTAGCTTTGGTTTGCCTCGCTCTTTTATGAGTTCTATTGTGCTAGAGAATTCATAAAGCCCATATTTTCAGATTTCTCTGTACCATCCACACAATGGGCTTTCTGAACATTAAACTTGTGCTGTGTTATTATAATTTAGGGGTTTTGTTGTACTTGATTGAGGTCATTGAAAAGCAAAAACATGCAAATTACAAAATGAAAGACATGGAATAAAAATAAAAAATAAGGTGAATAAGAACCTTAAATATCAAAGGCACAATGTGCACCTTAATCTGCAAAGTCACAACAATAATCACTAAGCTTTTCAACTATTTAACAATGAAACAGAGGCGTTCCCTGGATGTAATAAATGGAAAACCTTCTTTTGATGGGGTGAGCTGAGTTAATTATGTTGTTTTATTCTGCAGGAAACAAATAAGTTTTACATTGCCCCCAGTACAAAACTTAAATGGCTACTATCTTGGGACTAAAACCACCATGCGGTGCCCTCATTGCATTTAAAGTAGATTTATTTTTCTGGAGGGACGCAAACTGCCACAACACTTGTACATGGAGTTAAATATTTGCTTCATTTATATATGTCATGTGTTCCATTTTTCAATAAACCACAAATTATACTTTTCCAGTAAGTACCTCTCCAGTATTTTTTGTGAACCAACTACCCAAACTCAGTTCAACTAACTGTTTTGGAATAATATTACATACAATGAACAATAACCTGTACATTTGGGACTATTTTAAAACAATATAAATTATTTATGTTATGGATTTAGTAGATTTAACATATAAAAAACAGTACAAAGAAGCATTAAAATACTTTTGATGGAGTTTGTTTTACAGGGAAATTAAATTTTATGTAAGAAAAGGTGACTGGGATGTTAGAACTGTCACAAGAGAGGTTGATTAGTGTAATGTTATGATACTATCAACATATTTACATAATTAAAAGGTTGTATTAAAGTTAACTTATAGAATTCTCAGTTATTTTGTCAAAATGGGATTTATTTTGTCGATATCATCGAACCATAGATTTACAATAAAAAGGTTACTGAAGGATTCTCTCAGTAATAAATGAGGACAAGCAACTATTACATGCTGGAGAGGAAATTCAGGCTGGGCTGCAGGAAATGAAAAACTAATTATTCATCCAACCGTGGAGATCTTAAAAGTGTCAAACTAGGGGCTTGTAAAACATACTTTTCTTTCAGTTCACCCATAAAATGCAGACTGGGTTATAAAAGAACAAAAAATATGACCTTAAAAATGAGCAATGCTAAATAATTAGACTGCCATGAAGGAGGGAGGAGAACATTTTACTGTGGTATTTTCAAAGTCATCTCAGGTCTGTGGAAGGAGTGTTTTTCTTTGAGAAATCTAATAGGAACAGAGGGATGATCAGCATAGTAAAACATGGAAGAATAAAACAGTGGGGTGTCACACACGGATGGAAACACTGACATGAGGCTCTGTTAGACTTCCAACTGTCGCAACTCAAAATCAGCATTAGGCACAATTCATGTAGTGCACTCTATCTGCCACATGGTGGTGCTGTGTCTCTTTAATACCATAGCACTGAGCAGCTACGGGGCCTTTTCAAACCACATACCTGCCTCGTCTTTCAAATGTTTTTGTGTTACTGCTTCCTCATTCCAGAGCCGTGTCTGTTTATCATCACACTTCCCTCCTCCATTTTGGCTCCTGGGATTTTTTTTTTTTAGAAGTCTACAGAGCACCCCACCCCACCGCCCTCTTTTTCCTTGCTTTATCTCGTGGGTGTCATTATCCAACCAGAGTCATTTTCACTCAGCAGGTTTCAGATAGAAAGCTGTTCCTTCTTTGCTGATAACCTCTGATAGAAAAGACTGAGCTGCAGGAAAGGGGGCCAATTTTAAGGATTGAGGTGCGGTGCTTGTGTGTGAATGACTTGACTCGAGAGCGTGCCCTCTGTGTTGGCCCTGGACACCAGCCATGTCTTCCACTAATGAAATATCCCAGACACAGAGAGAGAGAGAGGGAATGTGTAAGAGTGTGTGTGTGTGTGTGTGTGTACGTATACTGTAAGTCTGCTGAGCCTGTTTAAATCCCTGAATCTCTTTGCCAAGG
>JAOXYL010000043.1:13698653-13708728 GCA_028564955.1 Terapon puta | reverse complement strand
ACTGTCACCTATCATTATGTCTTTAACACCCACATAATGTCCATGCACACGCACATGCGCATGCACATGTACACACACACACACACACACACACACACACACACATTATGCTGATGGAGCTGCGACAGCCCTGCCATATTAACACAGTCTTCTCTGATCCCCTGCCTGGTCACGCTGACATTTCCATATTTCCCACCATTCGTCTGTGAAGAGGAAAATGAATCAGGAAGGAAGGAGGAGAGGAAGTGTGCTAGGAGGATGGAAGGATGAAAGGAGGAGACAAGAGACAGCCTGGGAATGCCAAAGTGATAGAGGATGAGAGCAGAGGAGAGGGGTGGGGGAGGGGTGTAAGGAAAGTGGGGATGAAAGTGTGCAAAGAGAACGCGGTGCCAGGAATAGAGAATGAAAGAGGGAGCGAAAAGAGAAAGTGGTGAGAGAAGAGGAGAGGGAGAGGAGGATCTCGGGGAGGAGACGGCATAAGCTATAAACAAGGTTAATAGGAGACAGCTGAGGGACAAAAGAGGGAGACATTCAGAAGAGAGAGATAAGAGGAGTGAGAGAGGAAGTAGGTGAAAAAGAGACTAAGAGATGCGATGGGAGAAACTAAAAATGGAGAGGTGCGAAATGGGGGAGGAGTGGTGGTACAGGTAGAGAGAAACAGAGCGAGGAGAGGCAGATGAAGGGAAAAGAGCTGGAGGTGTTGAGCGGTGAGAGGCAGGATAGACTCCACACCTGACCTTGTGAGAAACACTGTGGCTGTGAAAGGAAAGAAAGAAAAAAAAAACACAGAAAACAGAGTGAATGAGCCAGAGGAAGTGCGAGAGTGAGTAAAAAAAGAAAAAGAAAAAAGAAAACCCTCAAAATCCTAATTTTCTCTGCAGCCCATTTGAGCCAGCCGTGGCTTATAAAACGAACATACGCTTATCAGCCTGTGTCCGCCTGCCTCGCTGCCTGGCTGGCTGACTGCGACGCCTAATGGCATTCATGTCCTCTGCCTGATCCCCACTATAGTGGAGAAAAGCACAACGTCAGGGGGACAGGGAGTGCAGGCCATCACCTAAAATATCTAATGGCCTTCAGAGCTCACTGACTCTCCGCCATTTCATCAAGCTAGTGGCTATGCACTGTCAGGTGGGCTTGAATGAAGCTTTCCCATTCTCACTGTTCTTGAAGATTGCTTCTTAGCCCATGCTCTGTCTGTGTGTGTGTCTGTGTGTATATGTGCGTGCGTATGTGTACACGTGTTTCTGAGTGACAAAGAGAGAGAGAGAGAGAGAGAGAGAGAGAGAGAGAGAGAGAGAGAGAGAGAGGAAAAAGAGAGAGAAAGTGTGTGTTTTTCTCTGGCCCTTTTAGTGCACCACTGTCTCAATAAGCATTCTGGGCTTTCATTATTCTTCTAGGTCTCTGTGAATTTCTCCATTTCCATTATTCTCTAGTTGTTGTTATTGTTGTGCCCACCCTCTCCACTCCTGAGGAATAATGGTTTTGATACAGGCAGAATGAAGTGCAGGGTGGGTAGTCACTGTTTTGTCCTGATGGAATCGATCTTTGCATGCTTGCACTCTTCAAATTTTCCTCCTCAAACTTATTTCTATTGCAGGGGAATTAGGATGATTTCAAGCCCACCTTTGAAACACAATGTATGACATGCTGAGTTTTTTTTTAGTCTGGAACTTGTGAAGTCCAACCAAAGTGGGTTGCAGTATCAAAAAAGCTCACTTCATTACATCACAACACAAAGAACATCTGCACGGTATATAAACGCCTCTGTGGGCAAAATAACACGAAAGTCACTTGAATTTACAAACAGCTCTTTGACCTTGGTACCCAGTAAATGTCTATCTATCTAACATGTTTAATATATAGATCTATAGGTTTTAAGTCACAAATTAATGACATCCCTTTAAACTATCTATGGAGGGCTCATCATCTTTCAGCTTACAACAAATGGCGTACTTTGGATTTGCAAGATGCCATAAAACCTCCTTCCTCATAATAAATGCATGTTGAGTGTCCATGTTGTAACATATTCACCGTACATTTAACAGCAACCAGAGGACACTGGGGGGAGTTCAAGGATGGTTTCCACTCGTAAAACATGAACCTGAGTGTTGAAAAATGGTTAAGTATGCTCTATCAGATCGTGTTACTTTTTCATTGTTCAAGGGTCTAGGCTTTATTCTCAGTACAACAGTTCCTGCGTGTTTGTGCACTGGCCTTGGATACAAGTGGTTTCTAAATGAAAGCTCTGCCAAATACCAGCTTTGTAAGGCTCCCGATGTGCAGTTGTGTTTTTTTTTCTTTTTTGGAGACATTGGCAGAGAGACACGGATTCAATTCCACAATTATTACTGGGGTTCTTCTTTTGTACAGTGCAGCATCTAAGTGTGGGGACAGTGATACATTTTTCTGTTGTTTTGGCTCTGTACTCCAGCAAATGGACTTGAAATGAAACAATTACCGAGATTAAAGTGCTGACTTTCAGTCTCAGAGGTTTTACTTCCATGCTGCTCACCTTCTGTATCAGAGTAACAGGCATTTTTCTACACAGGCCCCCTGTTTTTGAATGCATGACCGTGAATGTCCACGTTTCCTAACTAACCTGTCTATCCCTCATAAAGAGCAACAGCTTGAGGCCATTGTTCTGCCTCACTAAATCCTCAACGCAGCTCCCTTTTTCACTTTAGATACCTTTTGTGTGTGATGCAGCTGTAATTTTGGCACCAACTGCTCATCTCTTTGGAGCACTGTTAGCTCGTTTGAGCAGCTTTGAAGGCTCATGAGCAAAGGCGATAAGATGTGTATTAAAGTAGACACACGCTAGCTGACGTTCTAGTTAAAATGGCCTGCCTGTGTAGCTGCCCTTCCAACTGTGTCTTCTGTGGGATGTGGCCATTATTATACCCAAACAAAAAACAGTGACACTGCTGTGGCAGCGTGTCATGTCCAAACTGCTGCTGGTGTGTACTAATACCGTTATCAGCTGCAGTCTGGAACAGCACCAACCTGAACCTGCTGCTACCCGACACTGTTGCTGCACTGGTTCCTCTGACCTTCACACACGTGCATACACACACAAATGCGGGCACACGTACATACACACAAACCTACAATGAATGCACAGATGCCGCGCAAGCGCACACACACACATTTAGATGTGGATACTTTGGTATGCAGGGAGCAGAGTGGGAATGTAGCTTAGCTTTGACAGGCGAGGCAGCTTGACAAGCCAAGAATAAAACTAGGAAATGAAGACTTGAGATGTGCCTCGTCTTCTCATTGACCTTTCCACTGGGCTCTCTATACAGGGCCAATCGATAGCACATGGGAAAGCTACATTTAGAAGGAGCCACTGCTCATTATGGACTTCTCAGATGACATCCGATTATAATCCATTCATGCTGTAAGCTCTACTAGTGGGAGAAATCAAGTCAAAAGCACCTTGGTTTGATAAAGAAGCGCTCTTCAAAAGACTTCAAGGCCACCGCGTGACACCTGCACTCAAAAATCACCACAGATGTTCAATCAATTTGGAAATATAACAGAGACAAACAGTTGTAAAAGAGAGTTTGGTGTTACAGCGAGGTTGCATGCAGGAGACAGGAGGTAAAAATGTAAAAAAAAAAAAAAAACCCCGTGATGCAACAGAAGTGGAGGAAGAAAAAAAGGTGCAAGAAGAAGGGAGTGCTACATTTCACTTTGTTCACAGTGACATGATGAAATATTTGATAACTGACTCTGAACACAGAGTGTGGAAAGAGAAGAGGAAATCAGACACACAGGCAGAAATGAGGAAGGGAGGCAGAAATGCATAAAATGTAACAGAAGGGGAGCGAAGGAGAAATAGGGGTTTGGAGGGAGGGACAGAGGGAGACATGAACAGGCTTCAAAGTGCCAAGGAGAAATGAACAGCTGGAGGAGAAATCTGTACAGGGAGGCATGTGTGTTCGGTGTGTGTGGTGCATATACATCTGTATACTGATGCATATTCGTATTTAGTTGCCTGTTTATAACAAACATGCCCTAGGACGCAAGCGAATATCATTTGCAAAAATAAGCATTTGCCAATTCAATTAAGTGTATCATCTTAATGAAAAAGACCCAGCAGGGGAATTTAAAAACCCTTAAAAAAATATACACTCTCAAAACTGCACACTGCAGCTTGAAATGCCAAAACCTCCAGCATCCAAAGCTGGACCATGACCTTAGTCTTGCTATGAAACAACATCTATACAGTATGCATGAGTTCAAGAGTAAGAGGAAACTGGCAAAGTAGAGGAATTCACAATAGGATCTCCTAGTCATTTAACCGCAGGGGCACTTGACATAAAATTGTGCACACAATAGCCCATGCATTCATCTCTCTGTGGACTTCTTTCTGTCTCTTGATGGCCCTCTATCTTCTATTCTCAGTTATGTACATACCATAAACAGAATACTTCATGTCTAGCTGGCTCATGTGGCCAAACAGGTCTGAAATGGAAATCGTGTTTGTGTGAATGAAATTGGAAAAAACAGGGGTCATTCATCAAACGTACATAACTGTTTATTTTGTTTTACTGCAGTCGTATCACCCCTCACAACAGGATGAACGTTACAACCACTAACATACACAATTCACTTAATCATTTAACATCTGCCAAGCTAAGGGAAAACCATGCATAAGAGATAAAAATGACTTGTAAAGCAGTCAAAATGGTTTGTGTGTGCCTGTGTGGTCGCAGTGAGGCAAAAACCCATTTCCACACGTGCAACTTCTGGGTGAAGCGTAACCGCGTTCAGACAGGCAGGCATTGTGCATACATGATCGTACACACACTGGGTGGAGAGGCACTCCCCTCCACTGGGTGAATAATTCATCTTCGGGTGAGAAAGAAAGCAGTGTGCTCTCCTCCTCCTCCTCTTATCTTTTCATTATTGATAAACACCAACATCTACACTGTACCTGACCCAGGAGAGACAGAGAAAAGCGGACTAGCGAGGCAAGGAGCAAGATGGTCAAAGAGAAAAGATGGTGATAAAGAATAAAGACTCAGAGGCACGAAGAAATACAGCCACCGTGTAAACATAGGTATATAAAGCATAGCGCAAAAAAAAAAAGAAAAGACAGAAATAGAGAATGACTGAGGCAGTAAGACATGAGTGCGATTTTATGTTGTTGCATGTTTTCATCTGGCGCTGGGCCCATTTAGGGTCAGTAAAGTCTGGCTTGTAACACGCGGTTTACTGTGGACAGAAAGGACACAGCTCTCCTGAGCCAAACAAATAACCGCTGCCTCTGTACTGCCTTGCTCCCACTATCGCTCCAACCCACTGAATAAGTGACTGAATAACTTACTGGCTGGATGGCTGACAGACACCCAGCTCCCCTGCGGCTCCTGGCTCTGCTTTGTCTGCTCAGGCCCTGCACATCATTCTACCTCCACCACTCTCGGCTTCTCTCGGCATCGCTCACTTTTTTTTTTCTTCCCCCTGTGCCATAGCCCTGTCCTGTCTTTTCATTTTGGAATAAATCCTTTTCATCCCTCTGGCTCATTCTGCTCTTCCTTGACTACTTTTTTTTAAACTCTGCTAGTTCTTTTTCTGTCTGACTTCTTCATTCTAGCCCTGCATGCCATCGCTCCTCATGGTAATTGCACCCGGCATGTTATTTCAGCCCTGTATGTAATTTGGGGTTTTACTGCCGGGTGACCATAGTGACAGATCTGCAGTCAGTGAGCAAGCATGAAATGTAAATCTGAGGCTTGGGAAAAGCATTTTTCAGACAGGTCTAGGGTCAGTGTCTAGGAAATATCTTGATCCATTCCCTATTATGCATGCCAAGGCCTTGCACCTCTTTATCAGGTCTAACAGTGTGTTCCCCCCAAAAATCCTTCAGACATCACTCTCTGAATGACTTTGGAAGTGTATGTGTGTGCGTGTGTGTGTATCCATTTCCAGATTCTGGCAGCATCTCACTTCGGAAATAGCCATGAATTAAAGGATCAGACTAAGTCAGAAGTGCACAGCTGGAGGAAAAGTGCCAGGTACTTCTCCCAATGTCCAAGGCGGGCTGTGCATGTCTATCTCTTCATCCATCAATTTGTGCATGCAAATTTGTGTGTGTATGCATCCATCCCTCAGTGTGTCAGTTGTTAACATAATGTGATTATGCGTCCTATTTTCGCCTCTATAACAACACTTGGATGTGAGAGTCTACCGAGGTGTCAGGGAGGATATTTCAGGCTGGGTGTGATCCCTTCCCAGAATTAAAAACTGAGCCGCCTGTTAAAGTGAGAGGAATTCCATGACAATCCCGCCTCCGGACCCAAACACAGCTGTGTTTCCAGGTTTTGTGGCGCCAACGATCACCTTTACTTCACCTTGGGGCGGCTTCATTTCCCAGCTGCTCTTCCCACAGTGTCAGGGCTGCCACTCAGCTGGCTGCTGATGAGCCCATTGGTCAACAACGCTGTCAACACGCCGCTCATTCATAGTTGAGGGGGTGAGAGACCAATCCAATTTATACTGCACATTAAAGGATTAAAATGCAGTACGCTGATGTGAGGGAGACGGTTATTAGCACAGTCAATCTGTCAGGAGGATCACACAGCATGTTACCAAATCAATGCCGGCCATATGGAAGACAGAAGGTCAGGCACCACAAGCAAACAAACAAGGAGGTGTGTACCAATATTATGATAAACCGATGACTGCGTCCGTCTCAACACCCAGTAACAACCAGCTGGATTGAATTACTGATGGCAAGTCTGTGTGGGAGCACAGGAAAAGAAGTCTGCAGGGGAAGATTTGAGAGGACAGGCGAGTTATGATCCAAAATATGACACCCACCACAAAAAAAAAAAAGTAGTCGCTAAAGTATTGCTTACACAGAAGTTGAAGTTATGTTTTATTATGATTATGACTAAGCACATGAAGGACTTCTGCATTTTGAAAACAATCTGACAGTTTCAAAATGAGAACTTCTCTTTAACATAAGGATAAATAAGAGCTGCAATGAAGTGGAAGACAGCGACAATTAAACTTCAGGCAGGTAGGAAGTGGAAAGACAGAACAAAAAGATAAGTGCGGGAGACAATAGATAACTGAAGCATTTAAAAGCGTAAAGAAACCAATCTTTTTGTATCAGAAAAGCTGCATTGTATGCGCTGCAGTTTCCTTCTCACAAGTCTGCGGTGAGCTGTGAGGGTGGAGGTGAACGGCTCATTGTCTTCAAGCCCCAATAGTAGGCAGGTAAGATGAAACTCGGCACTTCAACACATACCTCCTACCGGTTCCCCCATAAAGGAGGAGGGGAAAGGTGATACTGAGGAGGGAGGGGAAGAAACCGGGATAGACAGGAAAAGAGAATGAAGACTTGAACTGTAGTTTCTATGAGGCACAATAGAGCGGAGGAGTAATAAACAGGGACACATGAGGGGGTTGTGTACAGGGTTGTTCTCTGGCCCTCCCTCTATCTTTTTTTCTTTGTACTGAATGTTAAGATCAACTTTGATTATTCTCTGAAGGACAGTCACTATGACAACTTGCCTTGGGAACATGGTGTATTGTTTTGATGCTGACGGATGGATGAACTACTAATAGACGGACAGACCGACAGCTCAAGGAGACAGATCAAAGAGGGAGGGGCGCATAACCTGATATTTCCTCTCAAGTCAGTCTGTGGAATAAAACTGAATAAAATTAAACCAAATTTGCTGAAAAGGTGTTGCTGGCTGTATGGCCGCAGGCAAGGTCAAATAGTATCAGACAATCTACACGGGATGACACAAAGCAACTTCCTTGAAATAGGCGATTGCCTTTTTTTTCTCTGACAAATCAAATACTGACAAATACACATAAACCAAACTACCCATAAAAAGAAAGGAAATAAACAAAAATGATATACCATTAATTAGCCAGAGGAGATACTTAGAAAAAAAGAAGCAAGTAAAGCCTACCAACACCCTGATGACAACAGCAAAAAAAAAAAATTAAAAACACTTTCTTAAATTGTCTGTGAATATTAATTAACCTTGCAATTTGCTGGTCATGAAGAAATCCAAGCCTTTGTGCTTCATTCCAAAAAACCTTAAAATCTGTGAGCAATACTCAGGCTGTTTATGGCCTTTAGCAATAAGCTATGAAACCTGCAGATAAAGGAGAAGGTCAAAATACTTTCATAAAGGACGGCAAAAAGTGACTAAGAATAACTGTGCTGACTCATCTTCAATAAAGACAGGTTCTGGCAACACTGAACCATTACTGTGTTTATATCCTACCATGATTGATTGTCAAGTACTTAACTGGACTGATTTGTTGATAAATGTACCCTGTATTATGTCATGTTTGTTAAATCTGAAATTAGTTCTTTAGCTTTGGATAGATTAACAGGGATTAGTTGATTAAAATCTCTCAGTAAATCAACATAGAGAAAAAACAACCAGTTTGATAATCTATTAGCTATTTAGGTCATTTCCCAAGTATTAATGCAAACAATCTACGGGATCTAGCTACTCAAATGTAAGGATTTGGTGCATTTCTGTTTTATGTCATTATAAATTGTATATCTTTGTTTTTATGGGCTGTTGGCCTGATCAAAAATGCAATTTTAGAGATGTCAGCTTTGGCTCTGGCAAACTGTGATGGGCTATTTTCACTACTGAAATAAATAACAGTCTAAAATCAATAATTAAAATAATAGTTCCAGCCCTATAGCCCTATATTATAACCACGATACTCCAGTGGACCATAAAACAACATCCTGTTCTGTTCTGTACCCTGAAGGCAACAAAGCAGCATTAACCGAAACAATTACAAGATCACAGCTTCTGCACTAAATATGATGAATGGTAAAAGGAGGTCGACCAGTTCAGTGCCATTCATAGGAAACCTCTGCTGTATGTCAGTCAAAAAATGTACAGAATACATCTATGAGACAATTAGGTTAATTAACGAGGTTAATTAGAATAAAAATGAAAGAAAAACTAATCAGTCTATTTAAAGATACTGCTGCATATTAAGAGCAGAAGGTCTGACATCACTAACATCTCTGAAGGTTAGTATTGGGGATAAACAACTTGGCACTTTTACTTGTCTGGGAAGCTAACGGCAGTGGATCGAGCTTCCCCTCAATAACAGTAGGAACCCTGGTTTTAGCCTGTAATGGCTCAGCAATCACAATGATGCTACAATTGATCCGACTTTCAGCCGATTGAAGCCACTTCCAAGAGATCATAAGGAGGAGCTCAACAATAAACACACACAGACACACATAACAGAAACCACAAGGGCTGCTAGAGCCGTCCCCGTCAGGTCACCATTACATTGGGTTGGAGCCGCTTTTGTTTACCATCTACCCCCTTAAGGCAGACTGACAGATAAAGGATTGAAAAGTGAGGGATAGATAGATGGGGGTATGAACAGGCCGAGATGGCCCTGCCATGCTCCAGTGGCCAGCTTCAAGGACAGACGAGCCCCTCAATATCACCGCCTCTGTGTAATTAGACAGTGCTCTGTCACGCACCAAAGAATTGCTTCTATTTGTGTCATATTAAACGCAGCATGGATATCCCCTACTGTGCTTTGCCATTGAGACCTAATGCAAAAGGGGAGCAAAGGGGGATTTGTACAAATTTAATTACATTCATAATTCGCCCATCTTTAGCTGTAATCACTCGGGGTTAAGTTAAGTAAATCCACTTCTCAGCTAGCCACCCACACCCTGTGTTGCCTTAGTAAGCACAGTGTAACGTCAGGGTTTTTCAGGGGAATTTCATTGACAGGCTGAAACTCTCTAAGTGAAAGTAAACATAGTTCTTGGTATGCAGTAGTGAAATATTAACTTCTCTACTCTTTATACTGTGTGTGAGCGCTGCATTCCTTGGTGTGGGGCACTGTAGCTCACGTGTGTTTGTGCACGTCTGTATGGCTGCATGTTGGACGTATGATACTGTGCCACTGAGGCCACCTGCAGTGTCTCAAAAAGGCAAGAAAAATTGTTGCCACTGTGTACATCATGAGTCTTTGTGTGTCTGCCCGAGTGTGCTTGGGCCACTTCACAGCCAAATCGCAACAGAGGCAGGCAGCCTTTTCG
>JAOXYL010000043.1:13671972-13685150 GCA_028564955.1 Terapon puta | reverse complement strand
GTGTGTGTACGTACTAGTGCACGCAACAATCATAACGAGACTTTCTCTCTCTCTCTCTCTCCCTCTCTCCCTCTCTCACTCTCTCCCTCTCTCTCACACACACACACACACACCTGACCTTTTCAAAATCCTTCTGACATTTACAGGGCCGGTGCGAAGGGGCGCGGACAGCTAATTTACATAATGATAGGACCTAAGTGCGACAGCCATTAACACAAAAACCAAACCAAGACCGAAGCCCTTCGTTCTACCAGGACTAATGAGGTACTAAGGACATACTTTTTCTTTCTTTTATTAGGGAGGGGAAAAAAATAAACTCCAGTCATGATCCATCAACTATATCCATCTTAATAGACAGAGGGTGATGCTCTTTCTTGTGTTGTAATGATGAATGCTCTGAGGCTTGGCAGGACTACACTGTTCACACAGAATCTCTCCATGTAGAGGGAAAAACCTGAGCTAATAGTTTGAGTTATCGCACAAGTACGACAGCCAAAAGAAACATCTCTTCTTCAGAGTTAGAGTTCGCCTGAGTGTGTGTGCCTTTGTGGAGGGGCAGGGTGTTGTGAAAGCGCTGGAACATCTCCAGTCATTACAATATTAGCTGCTATGATTATGAGGATGAAGAACAGACCATTTCAGAGGGGCCAGCGGGGATCTGGCTGACAAGAAATCCTAGAGCTACAGTGACCGTCAGTGACGAGGTCACATGCAGTTTATTTTCCTGTCTGTCCGCATGTTGTTCCTGTCATAAACAGCACGGCCTTCAGTCCAAAGAGGCAGGGAGACGGGTTAGGGAGGCCATTCAAAGAATAAAACAATGCCTACCGTCACTCAAACAAAAGCAGTGGACGGGGAAGAAAGAAAGATAGCTGAAAATAAAAAAAGATGAGAACAAGGCCCCTGTATGTACTCAACAGCGGGGGGTGGGGGAGGGAGCAAGGGATGGCGGGAGAGAGGAAGGTTTCAAGTGGCGGGAGGGAAAGAGGGGAGGTGGGGCGACGCCTGTCTTAATCAGTCGCTGCCTGTTTAGTTTTCCCAACAACTCCTGAAACTCAACAGCAACCCTGCACACTGCAGCGGGCTGCCCAAAAGCCACCTGTTTCCTCGAAACTAAAAAAAGAGAGCCATCAAGAGTAGCTTTGCATCTGAATTAGCTTTGCTGACAAACAAAGTGACAAAGACAATCGTTGGTTTGTTTGTAAGCAGAGAAGGAAGCAGCCTCCTACCCCGGCCCTGACCCTATATATCCACCAGTTTTCTCAGGCAGCCAGCCAGCCACCCCCTGCACGCACACACGCAGCTTACTCAGCCATAAAGACAATGCAAGCAAAGCCTCATACCCCCCCCCCCCCTCCTCACTCAATGTCCCCCTCACATAAGCCCACCCCTCTTCCAATAAAAACATCTCCATGGTAATGGGCCAAGCCTTTCTGACCCACATCCGTGCTCCCTCACAACCTTGACTTAAGGAGGGGGTAGGGTTGGTAATATGGTGCAATTTCAGAGCTCAAACTACACTCCCACCTGTCAGCTTCTATTAAGTTATATATGCATGTGTAACTAATGAAGCCTACCTTAATTAAAAACCTATCAAACTCCCGTGTCAATTTTTTTACATTACAGCTTAAGCCACATTACACTGGAAACTTTGCAGTGAATTAAAACATTTCTTGCTCTCTCAGACGCTGGGTGGAAGGTGGAGGTGCAGTAAGTGGTTCGTGCCACAGCTCAAGAGGAAATGGGAGACCAAATATGCAAAGTAGACAAGTGAAGAGTTGCAGCTTCGGAGCTGAAGCTTAACTATTTTCCCAAAAGGAGGTTAGAGGTTCACTTAAATGAAAGGAAACTAAAAGCAGCGTTTTTGCTTGTACTGGCTAAGCCTCGCGTTTTTCCTTACTCATAAATATGTAAAACCTTTTGTTTTGCCCCCCGCCCAACCCAACACACACACATACTTTTTCATTCTCCCCTAAGAGCACTTCATGTTCTGTGAAATGAAATTGGACAAAAAAGGTCCACGGCATGAATAAGTCAAAAGAGTGACTGTGCTTACGAGTCGTGATTAAAAAACAACACCACCGCAATCAGCCACTTTACTGTACACCATTGAATATGTACACTGTAGCTGTGCCAGGACGTTAGATCTAGGCCTACATTCTTGCCCTAATTACAGCACAAAACAAATGGCCAGCCTAGCCAGGATGCAGGGAAAATGTTGAACTGGTTTCATGCCACACACATTCATATGTTAATAGGTTAAATGCATGCCGGGGATGTTTCCCCTCATTTCTCTTGTCAACTCATTGCGACAGTAGTACCTGTAGGCTACTTCAGCTCAAGTGGACTGGAAAACACTTGAATAATTAACCTGTGTGAGCAGGTTGTCGGGGAGGCAGGACCGGTCCTGTTACCTTGTTTAAAGTAACAGCAACTAACTTACAATGGGGGCCTGCAAGGGAGGGGCGGGCTGGATGAAAACTAAGAGGGGTTGCAACTGCTCTTAAAAAAAAAAAAAAGGAGGCCAGCATGGGTTACATGATTTTATCTCATCATTGACACTATTTTTTTCAAAGTGCTGATACCCTCAATGAGCATTAAGAACAGTTTCCAGCCCCATTTTTATCAACTAGGCTGGAACTAATGGGGGGTGATGTGCGGACGGTGGTATGAAAAGAAGCAGGGTCTGAGGACATAGAGGAGGAGAAGGGTGGCTTCAGGGAGAGTGCCATGGATAAGGCTGGAGTGGTGACTCCGTTTGTCTGAAAAAAAAAAAAAAACAGAAAGGGGGACGCTGCCGTAGAGGCCAGAAGGCAGGAAAGCACCTGACGGAGGGAGAGAGAGAAAAAAAAAAACACCTTGCCCCACAGGGCCACACCTTAGAAAACTAAACATGGCGTTGAGTCACCGACCGAAACTCGGGTCAAAGAGCGACACAGACCGAAAACACGAGAAGAATGACGAGAGAAAGAGAAAGAGAGAGAGAGATATCAGTTCACCATTTCTTTTCAACCTAATCTGAATTATAGGGACATTCTGGCGCCGGGGCTGAAATTAGCGAGTGAGGAAATCACCTGCTGGATTTTTTTTTATCTCTTTGCGCTCCTGTCACCGCCTTGACAGGTGGCACTCTGGTTTAAATGTACCTCACCTTCAGTTACCAAGAAATTAAAGAAAGCAACAACGACAACATTTTTTTTTGAAAGGCAGCGAAAAACAGAAAACATTTGGACACCATGAAGTTGTTTAGAAGTGGTCATTTCTTACCGTGTTGAACAAGTATGGACACGGCCAGGCAGAGCAGTCCGAGCATTTTGGAGCAGTCGTGCCAATTTCGGGCGTCATGTCTCGCCATGGTCGATTAAAGCAGAAAGAAAGAGGAGGAGGGGGGGTCCTCTTTACGAACAAAAAAAAAAAAAACGAGGAGCGCAGTCTTATTCGGAGCGGGCTGAACCGAAAGCTTTCTGTTAGCGGGTCAGCGTCGGTGAGAGCTCACTCGTTGAAGGCACAAAACAAACTTGTTCTCGCTGCAGGACAGACCGGGGGCGGGTGGGGAGGGGGGGCCGTCCGGTGCACAGATGCTGGCCGCGTCCCTCGCCGGGTCTTTAGAACGGAGTGGGCTGAAAATGAATGAAAATCCCCGTGAATCGGTCCCGGCAGCGCGCACAGGTGAATATTTCCTCCAGCTGGTGCGCTCTGGATGTAATGAAGTGCCGCCTCTCTCTCTCTCTCTCTCTCTCTCTCTCTCTCCACTCCGACAACTAGTTCCTCTGAGTCCGTGAGCGCGCGGCTGTCCGACCGTGTGTGACTGACTGGGTGATGTCATCAGGCGGCTGAGAGGCGTCACAGTCTTGTTCTCCCCCTCCCCTCCTCCCCCTCCACCCACCTCAAAAAAAATAAATAAATAAATAAAAATAAAAGATTAGGACCAGTGATGGCAGAAGTAGGTGAGAGACTTTGGGAACAACTTGTTGGAATCGCCAAAAGCGCTTTACCTTGGAAAACACAACTTGCGCACACAACCACCTGAGGTTTACGCTTTGATTTTTGTCACGCGCGGGGAACGCGAGTGAATATCCAGGAAAGTCCTAATATAGGCATATTATACATGCTGGAAAGTACCAGCTCTTGATTCTCACCCATCCCTAACATTACGTCAAAGCCACGAAGATCAAATGGCTCCGACTGCGCACAATTAAAGCACAAGCAACTTCCATAATTATGATCTGAAGGAATGAGGCACTCAAACCAAAAGAAACGAAGTAAAGTTACAAGCCGCTGTGTGGAGGTCAGACAGGTTTGGTGTGGTGGTGAGGTGCGCGCAAAGAGATGATTCTTCCGCCCTCTGCTGGTTGTTCCTGCACACGCACCCGACGTGAGCCCCCCCTCACCTCCCTCCACAGTAAACTGCAGCGCGGCAGATGCCAAAATCAATAAACATTCATTAATGAACGGCAAAATACAAATCCAGTGGCAGTCAGCAAAATCAAATCAAGCTTCTCATGTATCTATTTGCAGACTCCAGCAGGCTCTCTGTTGATGAGATTTTTTTTCCTCCCTTCCTTCTTCTTCCTCTACAGAATAACTTCCAATTCATTTTGCCCTATTTTCCTCAGGAGCAGGGAGCATAGTGGCATAGCGAAGGCATTATCTGGTTTAGGTCTAATCCCTATACCCAAGTGTTTTACAGCCAATGTAATTACATCTTCACAAGTCCCACAGTTTAAACCATGCTGCTCGTGTTCCCTCTCTCCTCACCACCAGTGTCACACTCTTATTTTCAGACTGTATTTCCTGTGCTGCAAATTCTGCCAACGCTGATAATGATCATGGGGTCAAACAATGCCTCTGCAGCGGAAAAACAAATAAACAGATGACATATGTTCTCTCTCTTTTTTAAGGAGATTTATGTCTTCAAAGAGACAGGAAGATCTTGCATGATGTCAAATCCAGAGGCAGTGAAAGCACCTGCCGTGTAAACAAAGCAGTCGAGAGTTTCACATGCTGATGCTATGCTTTAGTTTTGCAGCATCTTTTGGCTCTGTCGCTGAGTGTTTGAGCGACGACACAGCCAGAGAAAGTGTGCAGGGACCACCCATACCACTGCTGCCACCACTAAGTCGCATGTGTTCATGGTAGAATAAGGGGCTCTAAAGAAAGTGACTGCCAAATGGAGGATTTCATTCCTTCTCCTTCCCATTCTCATCCATTTTTCATAGCCATACCAAATCGACCTTCACACCTTCCACTTTCCAGCTACCTCCCACTTTACTTACACAGTGCCTCGCCTTTTTCTTTCTTGCCATCTCACTCCCCTTACACCTTCCCTTCATTTTCACATCACTTTTCTCTCCTTCCTCCTCCTTCTTCCCCACTTCTCTCCCTCTTCCTGTGTCATTCAATTTCCTTTGTCCACACGTCCTTCATTCCTTGCTGCTATTCATCCTGTCCTCCATCCTCTTGCTCTCCAGGGGTCTGTGGCAGTGATAATGAAGCACGTAGTTAAAAGATATTAGCTCATTGGCAGTGGATTCATTAGACAGAGCCAAGGCTTATGGTGATTATTTACCCATAGAGGAGGGGCCACAGGATCAGTACCACTGTCTGTGTCAGCAGCCAGAGGCTTCTTTGAAGTCACACTGTCTCTGTTTCCTTGCAACACTCTCTCACACTTCTCTCCCTGGGTTTCTCTCAGTCTTCCTGAGCACCGCTCCCTCCACATTTCTCTCTTTTGCTGCTCTGCTGTTTTTCTTTTCTCTCTCTCTCTCTCTGCCTGTCATTAGACTCCCACAATACATATCTGCCTTCTCTCTCTCTCTCCGTCTTTTTCTGTATCTCTCTTAACCGCCCCCATTCACCCAATGGTAATTATGGAAAAATCTGTAATAGTGCTCAGAGGAGCTGATAATACCTTTAGCTTAATTAAAGACATTTATGGGATGTAAAGACATGTAGCCTAGGGGTTGCTGTGCACCCACACTAACCCAAACTCTTTATTTCTTGCTTTTTCATCTCCCTCTATCCCTCTCTTTCTGCTACTCTTATCATTTTCTCTGTTTCACACACACATTGTGATATACAACGTGTTCCTTTTGTCAAACTGAATGTTAGGGTCAGAACTTCTGTAACTAATTGCCCAGAAGTTTCCGTTCTGAAGTGCTGTAAAACATTGCAGATGCACACCATGGTGTACAGGCTTGTGTGGAGTTGTGATAATACCAGTATGTGTATTTTATCAGCCTCAAACACACATATGATAAAGACGGGCTCTTCCTGTCGATTATCCCAGCGTCCCATCCTGTTAGGCTGTGAGATGCACAGTAAACTTGTTAACACGCCAGTCAGGAATACCAGTAATATTGGAGGAGAGTGAACAATAGTTGGTGTTCTGGAGCATACTTAGAAAGGTCACAGTGTTGGAGAGACAGCTGGTGCAGGGAGTGTTTTTTTCTTTTCTTTAAATGTGTGATGGAGTCTGGTTTTCTCGTCTTTTTTCTTGTCTCCTCTTTTGCGGTATATTCCTCTCAGTTTGGTACCACAGGTATGAAATGTTTTTCATGATTTTTAAAGATATTGATTTTACTGCACTAGAAACTTGTTGTGACTGGATGTTACATTACATCTCTCTGCAAATGCTGGCTTTAGAGTGCAAACTTGGGTGAACTTGTTTCTTTGAAGGTAAACGATGAGTTGTGTAAAAGCAGAGTTCCTTCATATCTCAGGTGGTCCGTTCAAGAAGTGCAACTCTGTTATTGCCTGTGTTTTCGACATCTACCATTAACCTATTACATTTCTATTACATTTCTGACACTGTATTTCTTTGCACCTTACTGATAATCTTTATTCTTTATCTTGTTATGTGTTTATACGTGTTCTCTCTCCTACTGTGTTTTGCATCTGCTGTACAACACTTTCAGCATGTACACATCCGTATCTTATCTTATAAAGACAACTTGTGAATTTTGTTCTTGTGTCGTCTCATACACTTTATTGTTTCTAATCTGACACAAACCATCTTTGAAGAATAAGTTCACATTCTTTTCAAGGCTGCCCTCTAATAACACTTGCATGCCCATATATAGATTAAAAGAGTTGTAATTTCTTCCTTCCTCTCTGTGCTGGCTGCAAAGAGACACCTTCCCTAAAAGGATTCCAATGTGACAAAATCCACAGTATGTTTTCAATGAAAAAAAAAAGCATTTAAAATGCATTTCAAGATTACAAGAGTCTCGACATCTATGCTGGATAATGTGGTTATTTTTCAAAGTTATAGTGTAAATTTACTGTTATTTTCTCTGGTACCACTGATCTGCCACAGATCAGTAATTAAATACTATCCAGCAAAACAGAAAGGGGGATTTAGACCTTAAACTATTGTCACTTTGGAAGATACCCATCAGATCTGACTGACACTGACTGCTGAAACCCAATATTATTTATTTATGGAAGTATGAAAGTCTTAAAAATTACGTGAGTAATTTACCTGTTGTAATAGTTAACCTTATATGCTCTCTCAATCAGACTGGGATGATGTGGTGGTGACGAGGGAGGGTATGCCCACCACATTGTTCTGTATTGATGCAACAGTGAAGGGTGCCACAGCCATTAACTGGATGGTGAAGCCACTTGGTGCAAAAGATTGGAAACTGGCTCTCTCTGCCAATGAGAAGCAGGGGTTTTCTGGTGGTGCCTGGAGGGCATCCATGCAATTGACTGACCCTAACTTTCAAGACACCGGGGTTTTCTCTCTGTTCTTAAAGCCCAAAATGGAGGACAGTGGCCACTACTCATGCAAGATAAAGCAACAAGAGAAGGAACTGAAGGAGAGGATTATCCTTTTAGCCATCCTTACAGGTAGAAAAATCTACAGATTATATGTGAGACTGGTACATCTCTTATAGGGATATCTCACTCTATACTTCACTGATTCTTTCTTTTTTAGTTGTAAAGAATTGTGTAGATCAATATCTACATATTATCTATTATTTTCCTTCTTCTTCTACCCATTGGTGATTTTTTACTAGTTACTCATCATAAAAGATTAGATTGCATTTTTTAAGACTAAACTAGAACTTAATCTTAATAATTAATCAGTTGACTAATAATGCTTAATTATTAGTATTACTAGTTGATCAACAAAAAATGAAAATGAATGCAACTATTTTGGTCATTGATTAATATTTCAAATAATTTTTTCATAAAGAATTCTAATTGTTCTTTGAGCTCAGCTTCCCCTGTGTGGCAATTGGCTGCTTTCCCTGTTGTACATGCTGATAAACTGAATATTTTTGTTGTTTGTACTACTTTTTAGACAAAATAAAACATTTCTTATGGGATGTAGGAAATTGTTACAAGCATTATTTTCTGGTATTTCTGTAGACTAAGCAACTGAAAAAGGCTAAGCAAATAAGCAAATAAGATAAACTACAGAAATATTACATTGTTTAGATTAGCCCCACCATGATGCAACAATGAAATGCTGTTATTATCTTATCTTATAAAACTCTAGATTATATTGTGCAGTCTTCTATATAATCACATTTTTTAAATGGTGAATTTTTACTTCTAATGGAAAGCATTCATTTTAATGTGGTATCGCAGCTTTTTAAAACATTGACCTACCTCTTTCACGCCTGATTTCCTGAGTTCTCTCTCATCCACAGTCACTGTCGTCCCCGCTCGACCCATTCTCCAGCTCAGCACCTTGCGGCTTATTGCCAGCGTTAAACCTGAATTTGCCATCTCAAAGATCACCTGGACAGCACCTGGCGGCAGGTCATTGAGGAGTGAGAAAAAAGGAAACACAGGCACCGTGGCCAAACTACCACAGATCCAGGTCAATGACAGCGGGGCCTATGTCTGTATGGTGTATCCGGAGGGTATCAGCAGCAAGTCCCTGTTCGCCTTCAATGTGAATGTGGCTGTTGATGGTGAGACTGATTTGAGAGAGAGAAAAGCAAATGTACTGAGGAATAGAATACATTTGTTTCATGTCTTTGTTGATGGTTTGAGTGGGCACCAGTGCCAGGAACTTCAGCAGCAGCATAATTTATTTAAGCATCCTGTTGCTACAGCTCTTCAAAGTATTTACATTTATAGAGCAGTTTCAAACCCCTACTGTTGATCTGCACTAAAATTCAGCCAGTCCTCCTGTGAATATTATAGTGCTACATCTATGTATTATTCATTATTTGCTTTTTGCTTGTTTCTCCCCCTTTCTTGCTTCCCTTCTCTCCACAGCTGACAAAGTGGCCTCATTCACCGATATAACACATGGTGAGTGACTCTGTAGCACAAGCAGTCTGAAAGTCCTGTGTCAGCAGCTTGCTAATCAGGCAGAGCAGAATGCAAGACCAACTGGAGAACTAACTCCCAGCATATAAGAACGTAATCCCTATTGTTGAAGGACGTTTTCTCCTATCTCCATTTCAGTACTCTCCTACTATTCCGTTTACTCTCTCTATCTTCACCTCTGTCTCATTCAACCTCTTTTTAGTCTGAATTATCTATCAGTGTGTCTGCTGGCATTGCTATGACATCATATTTGCCTCTATTCTGTCCTTTCACTCGTATTATCTGCCTCATCTGTTTGATCATTCTGGCTTGTCTTTCCTCTTTCCTCCTTGCCTGCAGACCGTCCAATCTCCACTGCCACTCAAGTTCAAACATCCTTCACCCTGGCCTGTCCTAATGTCCTGGGGGACTACGTCCTGCTGTACTGGCAACCTCCAGACAGCAGGAAGCAGAATAATACGAAGCTGGTGCACAGTTACGACCGCTGGAGGGATTCCACTTTTTCTACTGAGAAAACCAAAAGACTCAAGCTCACCACCTCCCCCTACAATGCAGAGACTGGGATCTTCTCTTTTATACTCACCCCAGAGTTGAAAGATGCTGGCCTCTACAACTGTAACGTGATCCTCAATGACAGTGCCTTCAGCCAGACGACCATGCTCACCGTGCTGAAAGGTACAGATCAGGGTCAGGAGGAGGGGAAAGGCAAGGATGAGGTGGAATAGGAGGAATAAAACAAGGGATGGGGATGGATTTAGGAGACAGGTGGTGTCATTTTTATGATAACCCTGGGTATTTGTGTAATATAAGAGGACATTTTGTTCATGCTGTTATGCAAAGAGGCATGTGATGAAAGGGGAAAATAAACACATGGATGACAAATTAAAGAAAAAACAGCATTACACCATTACGTTAAAGTATTAGACCATCAAGTGCCAGCATTGATGCCCCTTGGCATGAAATCTTTTTTATCTCCCTCATGTGGTGTTTTGATCATAAAAGGTTCCACATGTTCTGTTGGGTTGAGAACAGTGACTCACAGCATCTGCATTTCTATGGGCTTATTTGTAACTTTTTCCTCACGTTTATGTAAAGAGATACACTTATTCGCCTTGTGGCAGAGAGTCAAATGAATTGGTACCTCTAAAATGTCTGTCCTGTCATTCACCAGCAACAGTGCATAGCTCCCCTTGAAACACACAATTTCACATTTCTGCTTGTGTATGAATTAGTCAAATGAGACTCAACATCTTGATTTTGATTGAATCAGATTAGCTATTTCCACCCATTGTCTTTATATTAAGCTATGCTAGTCACCTCCTATTCTTCTTTTTTGACTCTAGATGGGAAGGCAAATAAGTGTACTTTATTAGGCATAAATTCTGTTTAATCTAAACAGTGTACAAGACAGATGCAAAATAAGGGGCAAAGGGTGATAGAGACTACAGACAGCTCCCTGCAGCCAAGGAACCCATGAAACAGAAACTTGTTGAAGTATCCTTAAGCAAGACACTAAATTCTTGCCAGGTCCCAGTGCACTGATCTCACAGATCATCCACTCTAGAGTAAGCGCAAAGAAAATTTCCCACAGCTATTGCTAAAATGTCACATTATTAAATGAATGCATTTACAATATTGCCATGAAAAGGGACATATGCTCAATTCATATGCTTAAAGAGAACGAGCAGAACACTTGTTGATTTTCACGAGTAAGCCTTGGGCAGGTTCCGCCCTTTTTCAAAATACACAGAATGCATTTATACCAACCCACACACACACACACACAAACATACACACGCACACACACACACACACACACACACACACACACACACATACATACATACACATGCAATGCCCTGTCATGGCGGCCTTGGAAGGCTTTACTAATCACAGTCCCACTGGCATCCATCAAAGGTGGCCAGACATGACCAGCCGATCCGTCACTGTCACTGTCATCGTGCTTCACGTGTCTGCATCACTCATTCACACACACACACACACACACACCCACACACCAATCATGTGACAAATATATTTTTACCCCCACCTCATTATAAGTATCATTATGTATGATTATACCTGCCGCCCTCCCACCAAGGCTGTAGGTGGCCCACACTGATCACACTAATCAAGGCTGAAATGTGTGTGTTTTTATGTGTGTGTGTGTGTGTGTGTGTAGGGGTCTGTGGAGCTTGATTACACCCAGATGGATTCTCATTTCAGTTTGATGAGACACTAAGCATCAGTCACAGTCAACCAATGCATTAGCAGCAAATCACTTTAATGAATATATATTATTTTGACCCCTCTCTGAATTGTGCTTTGTTTTTCATATCACTTCTCCTTTACCCCATCACTCTCTTTCTGTCCTTGGCCTTTTCTATATTCACACACTACCCTTTAACTCACTTTCTCATTCTGTCTTGCTCCTTTCTTCTCCCCTCCCTGCCCGTCGTTTTCACTTACTCATCCTTGCTTTGGTTTCTTTTCATTTGTTATATTCCCTCTTCAACATGTTCTTCCCCTTTTCCTCCCACTGCTCTGTGACAGTTAAAACCAGACTTTCCTCCTCGGAGCTGGAGTTGGGGTGTCTGTACTCAGAGCTGTCCCAGGTCCAAAGTGCCCGATGGAAATACCAGAATAAGAGTCGCCAGCTGAAGTTGTTATCCAGCAGACCTGGCAGTGTTTCCACCATTCTGCCCTTCCCCATCACCTCTGACACAGCTGGCAACTACACCTGCACCCTCCAGCTCAAAAATGGGCAGACCGTCTGGGCAACGCAAGCTGTCACACTGCCCCAGGAAGGTGGGAAGTATGACATTTTATCACAGAAACTGATCTGTTTTCTGATTTTCTTTATCAGCAATGTATTATATTACCAGCAAACCAGTCCTTGCAGACTTCCTGTCAACTCAGTGGAGATAATGAACCATGAATGTGGATGATTCTCAGATATGTGTTCCGTGAAGCATTCCAGCCAACCTCAGGTCAATTCATCTGCCAAGCATACTTTGCAGAGGAAAAAGCATCTGACAGAAACCATATGTTATGCTTTTCTTAATGTAGTTAAAGAGGTCATAGGTTAGACTCCTGGGTAACAAGAAGTTGTGATTTGGAGATAATATCCATACTCGCCCATTTTTCAGAAGACTCCACAGACAGTGCAGTTCTAATACCCTCCTCAGCCTCTCCTTCTATAAAATATGAAACATAAAGGCTATCGTTTTTCTCATCACATTCGCCCAGCTAATATGCGAATATAAGAAGACAGGACCTTAGGACATCTCTTCCCACAAAAACTAAATTATTCAGGCTTATTGTATTGGTGGCTGTGGGGGAGCACAGGAGGCTGTGACAGCTGAATGAATCCCTTAGCAGAGATGAGCTCCCTCCCCATACCCCGATACATCACTTGAGCTGAGGGGCCCAGAGCTCATCATGATGCACGCTGATGGTACGGTTATAAGAGTAATGGACATGGAGGAGAGAGCGAGAGAGGGTGATGTAGACAGGGGAGAGGAAAAGAGCCTGTCAGATTTCCCCTGATTGTAAAGGTTGGACAAGGGGAAAAAATACACATGGTGAGTGACAAGTGTTGTATTTGCAGTGTGTTATGAGGAATTTACACAGAATAGAGTGAGAAGTTCAAATAACGTGAGTGTTGGATGACCTAAATTTACGCTGAAAAGTGACAGGCTGCACAAACACTGCAATAATGCAGCATAGCTCAAAGTTGTTGTCTAATAATGAACAGTATGACAATAAGTAACAGTTAAAGGTTTATAAATATTTTTTTTTCTGGTAGGCATCCAGATACATTGAGATTTAGTTCCAAGAACGAACTGAAGTTAAATATATGTATATATATATATATATATATA
>JAOXYL010000043.1:13654466-13666599 GCA_028564955.1 Terapon puta | reverse complement strand
TAAATCCAAGTGTTAATAAATTCATCAATGAATTGTTTAAGTAATCATTATGAGAATTGAAAATGAAAATAATAGTTAATTGCACCCTTACTTGTGACATATAATAAGTACAAGTGGGTCTTCCAAATGGGCAGACATATTGCACAAAAGGAAAAAATGGAAGGAATGGTTCATGATTCAGTGCTGTTATTTGTTGAAGAATGAAATTAAATTGTGATGGTGTTATATTACTACCAGTTACACTAAGCAATGTATAATTACCATTTTTTTGTTTGCTTTATTTACAGAACTTTGTATCATATAATACATAGCAGTGGGAAGTGTAAATGTGCATACATTTGGTATGTTACAGTATGTATCTATGTCAGGAAATGTCCTGATTAATATCATGATTATCGCTCAGTCCTATTCCCAGGTGAACAATCCCAGCTTTTAGAAGGATGGCATGGTGTATAGTGCGTTTATCCTCTTTAAACGTGAGGTTGACATGATTCAATCTTTCTCAGAGGGTCTGGCAGTGACTTATGTCAAAATATGTGATTTTTTTCTGGATGACATTTCTCTTTCCATTAGGGAAGGAAAATTGTTGTTGCTGGGTAGATGGGGGGAGGGGGGGGTCTTCTTGGGAATTAGTGTTCTCCTACAAGTGGGATTAATATAAAGTTAATCAACTGAATCATCCAAGACTATGCATCAATAAAAATTAATTGCTTGAGGTTGTTTGCTACTCCTCAGTGTGTAATTGAGCTTCTGATATTGATTCATGTGTATGCTTGTAGGGTAGATGTCTGACTGTGAATATACTGTTGCCTATTAATGAGGCTCAAGTCTGCCAGAGAAAGAGAGGGGTTCTGTGGATGTCTTTGTCATTGTTGCTTTGTGTATTTTTAGGTTACATCTGCAGCAGTAAGCTGGTTCCCGTGAGTCAGTATGTGGGAACAGTGCTGGTGTGTCTTCTAGGAGTGGCCTGTCTCAGAGGTGAGGCTACAGATTTAAACTGACTGGCCGGCAATGACTAATTCAGTTAATTTATCTTTAGATATCACCACATATGTTGTATATTCTGCATGCCAACAAGATTTAATTTAAATTTAGATGGTTGCACAAGTTCTACACCCAGGAAGCATACTAAACCTATCCTTGACTAAATGGGTTTTTTTGTGTCTTGTGCAATCTATTTATTTGTCTCTGTGTCTGCGTTCTTCCTTCCTCCCATCCCTCTTTCTCTTCTCCCCAAGGGTGGGGGAGATGGAAGAATTCAGAGTACCTTCAGTTTATCACCATTCTTGAGGAAACCAAAAAGAATCACACAGCAGCAAACAAGGTGAAGTCAGGAGTCATACAAGCATTAAACTATACAAACTGGGATTTTCTTTTCATATTTGGACTTCAGTGTTTTGAGTAAAGGGGGATGAAATAATAATTATAAATGTCGATAGTAGTATCCATCAATCAGTTGTTTGCTCAAGATTCTTCTTCTTTTTTTGTGCTTTCCATAGAAGAAAGTGAGGTGCTATGACTTTGACTTCTCGTTCTGGCCTTCGGATTTCAGCTGGACAGAAGTCAACAATCCGTATGTTCTTGCTCATATATTTTATTGCCATTTTGAAATAGCCATGTGTCTACTGCAGTTTCATTCTCATCAGGGTCAAATCTTTATTAATACATGCATTCAAAACCCTGGGAAGAACACTGCCTGTGTGTGTGTGTGTGTGACAGAAAACTATCCAAGGCTGGCGTTTCTCTGCTAAAGCCAGAGCCCAGGTTGAGAGGTGCAGCAGACAGTGTCCTCAACTCTGTGCGCACTCTGCCATGCCACATCATCAGGTAAGAACAATCCAGAAAGGAAAGCTTTGCAAAACAGCACTGCAGATTGCCACAGTCAAACGCTGCTTTATAATTGGTTTCCATTTTATTTCACTCAGATTCTGCCTCAGTTTGGTGGTGCTGTTATCATGTCTATTCTGTTCCTCTCCAGTTTTCTTATTGCCCACTCCTTTGGGAGGAGGATGCTCTACCCTGGCTCTGTAGGTTTATTGCAGAAAGCCATGAGGCCCATGCTCCAGCAAGGCCAGGCTAGGTTAATAGAGGAGGTAAACAAAAAAAACCCACACACTCACTCTGTAACTGTCTGTACTCACTTCAGTAAATACCCATCATCATTATCTGTCACCCCCGCCCTAAATTGTGTGACAGTATGACGGCCAAAGGAACAAACTTGTGGCCTGCGACGGTAATGAGATCGACACGATGTTTGTGGATCGAAGGAGAGACGGGGGACAGAATGGCCAGACTCTGGTAAATGTCTGCAGTGATTTGTTGTTTTTGTGCCTTGGGCTTGTTCCGGGGTCGAAACAAAAAGTCACGTCACATCAGTCACATAACGTCTGGAAATATATGAATCTCGCCACAGGTCATCTGCTGTGAGGGAAACGCAGGCTTCTATGAGGTGGGCTGCATGAACACACCACTGGAGGGTGAGGAAATCTATTTCACAACAGTCAAGATATTTTACATACTGTTTAGATTTTCCTGTGGATAGGCGTAGTATAAAACAATTGTCCTTAAGTTTAAAACTGAGTATTGGTACTTTCTGCTCATATGTGCGTGTAAATAGTACTTATAGAACTTAGTACTTAAAGTTTATATCTTATAGTTTAATCTTCTTTTTATGTGCACTATAGGTGGCTACTCAGTACTCGGCTGGAACCACCCTGGCTTTGGAGGCAGTACAGTAAGCATTGTTCTCAGATTTGGTACTACATTTAATCCTTAAACCAAAATCAGTTTACGGCATACACCTGTGATTCACACAGTTGAAACAAATAGCACAGTGGAAAATAGTGCGATGTTGAAATCCTGGTTTCAGTTGGCCAATATTACACAAAAGAGCAAGCACTCTCCCATGGTCGATATTGTCAGTGTGGTGGAATAAAACATTGTAAATCTGTTAACTCTACGAAATGTGTAGTTTTGTTGGTGGGTTGAGTGTTATTGTTTTGTTTAATAATGCATGGATATTGCTTTTTTACTTGTGTCTTTCTGCCAGGGTGTGCCATTTCCCCAAAATGAGGCCAACGCAATGGATGTTGTGATTCAGTTTGCAATACACAAACTGGGCTTCCAGCTCAGCGACATTATGGTGTATGCCTGGTCCATAGGGGGATTCACAGGTACGCAGAGATGAGAGGAATACGATGAGCACTTTTTTATGCTATATATGTGAATTGTGTTTTTAGGTACTTCAATCACAGATTTTCTGTGCCTCTTCCATTTCTTTTGTAGCCAGTTGGGCAGTGATGTCATACCCCGAAATCCAGTCGTTGGTGTTGGATGCCTCCTTTGATGACCTCCTGCCTCTGGCCCTCAAGGTCATGCCCGACAGCTGGAGTGAGTCCAAGGGGTAGAAGGCCATAAATATACATATGTATAAGAAATACACAAGGAGCATGTAGCTTTAATTTAGCAACTGAAATATCTTTGTTCTTCCTTTCTCAGGACCGCTTGTACAACACACAGTTAGGCAGTACATGAACCTCAACAACGCTGAGCAGCTTCTCAAGTGAGTGGGACAGTCTATTTATAGTGCCACTGATCATAAATGTCAAAGTCTGCATCACCAAACATTATGCAACATATTGGAATGTGTGACTATTTTTTTTTTGTTGGTGTTCACAGTGATGTGGCTAATGTTTAACACAACTCCTTCTCTTCCCCCAGATATCAGGGACCAGTCCTGCTGATCAGGAGAACCAGAGATGAGATCATTACCACAACGTAAGTCTTCGTGGTTCATCTGAAAATGTGTCAATGCCTAGTTTGGCAGGTTCACTTTCTATTGGGTTTACATTCGCGTAATATTAGCCAGAAACATTTTGATTGTTTGGGCACGACAACACTTTTTTGCACCTGATCTTGGACTGACACAAATATGATTCTCTAAAATGAAAAACAAACTTGAAGCACTGCTGACCAACTGCAAGTTTCTTATTTTAGAGAAATATTTGGCTGTTTTACATTATAGCAGTATGCCTTACACCATAATGATGTACTATAATACTCACACACATTTTTAAAAAATACCCTGCACTTGAATTGTCTGCTGTTTACAACAAAGTAATTGTCAACATGGTGAGGGTTAAGTGCCGCGCTTGTTGACGCAGAGGTAGGAGGAAGCGTTCACTCGCCTCGTTGGTGATCTAGTAATAAGACTGCTGCCATTTAACAATACTGAGCTGTGCTCTGTATCTCAGGGGACCAGAGGACATCATGTCTAACAGAGGCAACAACCTCCTGCTCAAACTACTACAATTCAGGTCAGTCCTCTTCTTTTCAAACATCTAATCTCAGTTTTCTCTCACCCTCAATGTATACAGACCTATTGAGACACATATATAAGTAGTCATTTTCCTGCCCAGGTACCCAAAAATAATGACAGACGAAGGAGTTCGAGTTGTAAGACAATGGCTTGGATCTGCCACTCACTTAGAAGAAGGTGGGTCTGAGACATTCTGAATTGCCTTTAAACTCTGTGTAATCGTTTATAAAGTTAATATTAGACTTAAACTTACTGCGTCATACTGAAGAGAGACCTCTTGCTCTGCAGCGTCAGTGTACAGTGGCTACGAGGTGGACGATGACTGGTGCGTGTCTGTGCTGCAGTCGTATCAGGCGGACAAAGATGTCGCGTTTCCATGGAGTGTTGGTACGCCCCGGGTCTTTTCACATTTACTATGCAAATAAACTACGCACAGTGCTTCCTTCATCCATACTGGTGTCACCTCGCAGCAATTTAACATGGTCTCACAAGCTCTTTATGTTACCAGGTGAGGATATGACTCTAGAGGGAAGGAGGCAGCTGGCTCTTTTCTTGGTAAGAAAATATTCTTTTGTTGTCTGTGCACTCAATCTCAGCGTGTGCAGTTGTTTCCCTTGTCTGGTTTAAAGGGCAGCCACCTGTTGTCTTTGTTTCATCCCTCCATGTAGGGTTACAAAGTCTAATTTCCTTTTCTCCAGCAAGCCCCATTTTCCTGTTTTAGGCTGGCGTACCTCCCCCTCGTGCTTCCTCTCCACCCCCCACCCCCCAAAAAAACCCACAAACCACATCACAGCTATTCAGACATCATTACCACAGAGGAACACTTTTTCTGGTCGCCATAGTAACCAGCTCACCTGTGCTCTCAGGTTGACTGGTGTAATATATTTCACCGCGCTCAGCTTATTGAAGTCATTTAACATCAAACAAGAGGAGTGCCATCAATTACAGCTAATGCTATGCTTTTCCTCCCTTGGTAATGCCTCCCGAATTAGGCTTTATTCACCTCCTGTGTAAACCCTTAAGAGATGGGAGAGATTTGTATGGCACTGCGCCAGGCAGACCGGAGCTAATATAATCAAGTTCTGCACTTTTTGTTCATTGCCCTCCCACACCTCTCATTCTCTATTCCTCCTCCATCCCCGCTGTCTTTTCTCTCTCCAAGGCGCGGAAGTACATGCGAAACTTTGAAACGACACACTGCACTCCTCTCCCCGCCTCCGAGTTCCACTCACCCTGGAGACTGTAAAGAAAGGAGGATGGGTGGATGAGAGGAAATGAGCAGCTGAGGATTTGGATGGCCTGTGGTCAGAGCGTGTTTCTGGCATGGTGTGAATGTATTACTGTGATTTTGTTCCAGATCTGTTGTCATGTATAGTGTTGCTGTGGTGGCATCTGGAAAGGTCTATCTCACCTGCCCCTGCTCCACCCCAAAAACCTGTAAAATATGGTACATCTGTTCTTTTGACGTTAGTGTTTAGTCACACTTTTCAGGTTGTTGGTTCTAAAATTTAAAAAAATGAAAGGATGCATTTCACATAAATGCACAAGCCATCTCTCACTCCTTCCATTGTTCCCTCTTTGGCTGTATTTGTAAAGAGGCAGTTATAAATAGAAATACAGTCTCAATATAAATAACATTTAATATCTCAAAGGTGTTTGGTGAGAGGAGTTTTAATCTTTAAAAATGCAGCCAAAGTGTATTTTAGGTTTATTTCTTTTCTGTTGACACCATCTTTACGAATAAAGCTGTATCCTAAAATGATGCTCTTACATGTTCTATTACATATGCCGAATAAAATGTTTGAGATAAGGGAATGAATTCATTTGTTAATTTCTTTATACAAGTGTTCAACAAAGTGAGACAGAGCTCGACTGCCTCAGAACAATACACTGCTTAAGACAATTTTCTATTGTTTGAGCTTTATTCAATTCCTTCCATACTACAATCAACTTGGAAAATGAATATGAAAATTAACACACTGACATTGAAAAAAAGTGGAAATAAATCCTGATTTACATAATGATGGGTGGGGGGGTTACATCATTTTCCTGAAGTTGTCCATGGCTTCTTTTACTTTTTCAAGTTCAGTTTGGCTCTGCCGTAGCTGTGGGGAAAAGGAACAAATTATTTAACAGGAATTCACGTTTTACACCCGAGGAAACCCTGCAAGTCAATTTTTTTTTCTCACCTTCTCAGCATCCTGCTCTTGCACCTTCACAGGCACCTTCTCCTTGTAGTCACCCTTTGCCATCTTCTCTCTCAGTTTCTCCATCTGTTTCTCCAAGTCACCTTTCTTTGTCATCAGCTTAGCCACTTCCTTCTCCACGTCAATGAGACCCTGGGGGAATTAAAGGTGAAGCGAAGATGAGGACAGCTGTAAATTAAGGTCTTGTTATTTCAGGGCAGGAAAGAAGGAGTGATGGAAACTGATCTTAAATTCAAGTGGAGGAGACCTAGTTTAAATTATATTCCTTGCACATTTACCTGCCCTGACTACAAAGCAGGTGAGGTGCCTTCATGCTCTTTGACTATTCAGGTAGTGGTGCAACTCGTCAGAACAGATCGTGTGAATTTAACCAACTTGCAACTGTAAAAAAAGTAATATATGCCTAAAATCACCCCATCATATGTCTAAACAAGCTGAAATAGCAAACCTAGAGTACTGTACATAAACCTCAGTCTGAGAGAAACCAAACAAAACCGAACAGACCACCGCCCTCACCTTGAGCATGAGGTTGACAGTGCATCTGTCAGAGGCAATGGCCACGGCACAGCCTTCTGGGACAGGCTGGTTTTCTGTCAGAGGGATGACTGCTTGAGAATAAGACAAGGTCTGAATCTGCAGACTGTACTTCTGCACCAGGGATGCGGTAGTAGAATCTATGCACTGGAGGTAACCTTGGAAAGAAAAAGGGAAATTAATGTTCAGTCATCAAAAGGTAAGATGCCTCCATTGTATACAATGTTTATGTTGATTCACATGTAACTGCTTGAGGTGTATTTTTTAACCTTGGGTAAGTATTCATATTTTGTCCCTATTTATTGATTATATGTATTATTAACACTGGGGTCCTTCTGTTAAAGTAGCAATGCCATAATGTAAAAATACTCCGTTACCAAAAAAAGACCTGTATTCAAACATTACTAAGAAAATGCACATTACCAAAAATGTGATACAATGTAACATAAAGTGCACTCAAAAGTAAAAGCACTCTCTCATAATGCAAAGAATATATCTGTTAAGTTACTGGATTGTTATTACTGATACATACATGTTCATGCAACATTTAATGTTATAGCTGTCCAACTGCTCTATGTACTATGTAGTTTAATGTATTATAATGCATCATATTTTATAACCCTATCACATGTTAATCATGGAAGTAACAAATACATAGAAATAAAAAGTGTAATATTAGCCTCTGAATTTCAGTGAAGTGGAAGTACAAAGTGACATAAAACAGAAAGGAAAATACAAATACTACCCCTCAAAACTGTATTTCAGTAAAATTAAAGTATTTTCTCAACCTATTATTTAGCAGAGCAAGAAATACGCGTCTCCTACAGTGTTTCAGTGAATTTCTCTTTCTAATTGAGATGATGGATAGTTGTTCTTAAACTAAGATTAATTTAATTTGTGTATGTCATCTTACAGTCAGCTCTGGTCTTGGTCAGGTTGTAGTCGGCCCTCAGTGAACGGATCGTTTTGACCACAGTCATTACGAAATCCATGTCACGGTCGACCTCCTCACTGTGCCAGGAAAACTGCAACATAACAGAAAAGCTTTTGACTCACAGAGACAGAAGGAGATCTTTATAAGAATTAAATTCAGTGACTATTATTTAAAGTGAAATTCATCCTCTCCCAACAAGTGGAACCACCTGTACAGACAGTCAAACATCAGTGAGGTTGGGTTTTTTTTGTTTTGTTTTTTTTTTACAACCCTTTTTTTTCTAGCCTTCTTCTATCTCACCTCCGCAGTGTCAGGGTAGGATGTGACACTGATGCTGGGGGGATCACTCTGAGGTCGTCGTCTTGGTAACCTCTGGTACAGTTCCTCAGTGACGAAAGGCATTAAGGGAGACAGGAGGCGCAGACCGACTTCTAAACACGTGTAAAGCGTCTGTCTGCACACCAGCGCCTGTCTCTGACTGTCCTCCTCTGCTTTACTGAACACTGGTTTCACACTTTCCTGGACAATAAGAGCAGTGGGAGGGAAGAGATGTAGAAGCAGAGGAATTTGTTATGATCCTCTTCAAAAACACTTACTTCTTACATCCCCACACACAATGTATTTAAGATGACGATAAATGGATGTGGGCTGCTAAGCGTCTCAAAGTTCCTTACCAGGTAAATATCACAGAGCTCGTACAGCCAGAAGTTGTAGATGGCGGTTGTGATGGCAGGGAAGTCGTACGCCTTGAAGCCAGCGTCACAGAGACCAACAGCAGCACTCAGTCTAGACAGAATCCACCGGTCCGATACACTCTCCTCTCCACACAACTTGATTGAATAAAGTGCAGAAAGGAGACAGATTCAGTGAACATGACTGTGCTGGGTACCTCCAAAATGTCAACGTGCAGAACGTTATGAATATGAAGCAGGGCAGCGTATCGGCAAACTAACCCCCCAGACAGATGCTGCTAACAAGAAATCAGTTTTACTAAACATTTCACTACAATGGTAAACTTGTCACTGGATGAACCATGGAGTCGTCCTTCTTTATGTTCTCTGGGTCCTTCATCTTTTCCCCTGGTCTCACCTGGGCTTTCTCTGACGGTACAAAGTTGTCTCCCAGTGTCTTCATGGCAAACTTCACAGCATTCCACAGTTTGTTGCAGAAGTGACGGTAACCCAGGATACGGTTGACATCCAGGTTGATATCCCTGCCTGTGAGACACATGCAGGAATAAATGATCATTTCAGCATGAGTATCAAAATTAACTTATTTCATAACAACTGACCTTGGACTGTAATGCCTTTTTCCCCCCAGTGTTTTGATTTATTTTATGAATTCAAGATTGAGATCGAGACCATGGGCCAACGTAAGCACAAGAGAGAATGTATGAAAAGCAAAAATAGACAAATGAGTTCACCTTGGCTAGTGTAGGCACACAGGGCGAACCGGAGAGCATCTGTGCCACACTCTGGGATGCCATTTGGATAGTCTGACTTCTGGCCCTGCTTCGCCTTCTCAACCTCCAGTGGATCCAAGTTACTGTCCATCAACTGGGCATGAAGACCCTGGAGAATAGGGGGATGGCAAGTAAGGAGCGATGTCACAACTAAGGAACAAAACCATGGGTTTTTTCATGAGACTGAATGAAAAGTCCCTTTCAACTTCTTGATGATTTTACAGGGTCAGAAGGAAACGACCTTTAAAAGGAAAACATTGAACATAAAATGGAGTTTAACACAAGTCCTTCACTGCCCTCTAGAGGACGTCTGCTTTGTGTGACTGAGCAGTTTCCCTCCAGCTGGTGAATAGATGGATGGCCTCAATAAAAGCTTGTTGGAAGCTGAAAAGGGTGCTCAATAATGCTTACATAAGAATATGGGCCTCAAGGGCACAATGGGAGTGTGGTGACCATGTAAAAGTAGGAGTCAGGAAAGACTTTGTGTACGTGCATCTAAACATGCATCAGCGTTACTAGGTTTTACCTCAAGGGAGATTCCTGTAATGACGTCCAGTGGGTCAATGACGTTGCCCAGAGATTTGCTCATCTTCCTTCCGTGAGCATCCCTCACCACTGCATGCAGATAAACCTGGAAAATCACCAATATTCGTTCAAGTCCCATCAAGACCACTAATATCACATACTGCTACGTTGCATTGCAGGTTTTGGCAGTTTTGATTGGTTTTACCTCTTTGAAGGGCAGCTTGCCAGTCAGTTTGAGGCCCATCATCACCATACGAGCAACCCAGAAGAACAGGATGTCATGGCCCGTCTCCAGCAAGGTGCCAGCGTAGAACACATTTAGGTCCTGGGTCTACAAGAAAACAGAAAACGCTACATTTCTGACAGAAATACAACAACACACTTAAGAAATAAAACAAGATATTTAAAGGGTTTCATGCAGAAATCTTTGAGGGGTGACATGACATGGACAGGAACCAGTTTAATATATACAAAAAGTAGAGGTCTACTCGAAATAAGGGAGTCAACATTTGCAGTTTTAAAGCAGACTTTCTATGGATAGAAATTCCTTATCTTTCTGTGCTGGTAGAAAAGGTGGTTAACCTCAGTCTTTTACCTCATTAGGCCATCCGAAGATGGAGAAGGGGAAAATGCCAGACGAGAACCAAGTGTCCAGAACATCCTCATCTGAAACACAGGTACAAGAAGTTATCAAATGTTGGTGAATACAGAGCAGAATTAATTAAATTAGGTGGCTCTGTGTAGTAGCATAACATTTACTGATTAGATAACCTTTACAATAGTAGTGGTAATGAGACTGCTAAATTAAAACCTGTTAAATCTTACCCTGCCTGAGAGTTATTTTGTCAGCAGACACATTGAAGCGCTTCGCTGCCTTCTCTCTCGCCTCCTCCTCTGATCTGCCACTCACCCAGTAATTACCATCCATGTCCTGGATGACAAATAAACGGAAAAAATGGTAACTAAATAGCAAAAGAAATGCAGAATAACAACACAAATATTTTTTTTTGTCGCCAGACCTTGACACTAGTGATGGGCATCATCTTACCTCTCCTGGTTTCACGGAGGGATCGTTGACAGTGACGAAGTAAGCAGGAATACGGTGACCCCACCACAGCTGCCGAGAGATACACCAGTCCCTGAAAGGAAGATGGATGGATCACAGCTGAGATATTACTCACTGTGCACTTGTTCAACATAATAGATTTCTAAAGATGAACTATTAGTTCAGATTAAAGATTCTGTATATAACATTCAGAAAATGATTGTTGATGACACTACTCTGTAGGTGCACATGAGACTGAACTGGATGGACAGGCATCATGTTGATAACTTGGTTTTCAATAAAGTTGTTTATAAAATGTTTAGAAGTTGCTGCTTAGCTTTTTCTCAGCAATGGCCATAGAGATACATAGCTACATGAAAACACGAACAGTGGGTGATCTAGACAGGTTATTCTAAACAAGATGTGTGCCTAGTTGTGAGTCTGTGTTGTTGTGTGTGCTGGTCATTGTTGATGTTATCAGATTCTCCTTATAACAACTGCAGTATGATCCCAAAATGAACAACATTCTGCTGTGATTACATTTCAAAAGATGAAAATTATGCTAAAATAACAATGTCACAATTTGTAAAAAGTGTGAATTGATGCTTTGTCAGGTCCATTTGCAAGACGACACGCAAACAACTTTTAAAATGCTCATTTTCTGAATGAAGAACATTGTAGCTGTTCCAACAACCATCAAAATGATCTAAAGTCTAAAGTCTGCATAAAGATCACGTAATATCATAAAACTAAGTGGTTAGTGTTGCAGTCCTGATTATTTTCATTTTCTGACATAGAAATTGGTCGACAGGTAAAGTCAGAGAAGATCTCGTTTTTACGTTATTTTACAATCTGTTCAGGTGTTAATACTAAAAACCTTAAAAAATGCTTAATAAACGTAAATCATCACATATGGCCCCTCATAATCAATTAAGAGATCAGCTACTGGCAATTATTTGGAATGAATGAATTATTAGTATTAACTCTCAAGAAAATCTACTAAACTTTCTCTGGTTTCAGGTTCGATCTCAAAGATGCTTTTTTGTGTTGCATGAAAGTATTTATTTTTACAGACTAATATTATAGACTATATGTACTGACCTTATAT
>JAOXYL010000043.1:13625837-13654366 GCA_028564955.1 Terapon puta | reverse complement strand
AAGATGCTTTTTTGTGTTGCATGAAAGTATTTATTTTTACAGACTAATATTATAGACTATATGTACTGACCTTATATGGAAATAATCATCTTTTAATCAATAAAGAATATTAACTGTTAGTTACAAGTTACTGTGAGATTCTTTAAAAAAAGAGGACTCCCTTAAGTTTATAATACTTTACCAAAAGTGCAGATAAAAATTTGAAATTACATTTGCGATAAAAAGGCCACCACTGACCACATCTACTGAAAGCACAAACAACAAGCATTAAACAGAAGAAACTGTCATTTAAAACGATGAGATAATTACCTGATGTTGTCCATCCAGTTGAACCATGTCTTGAGGTGGTGATCAGGGATGATTTTGAGCTGTCCCTCTCTAACAGCGTCCGCGGCCTGCTTGCCCATGTCTGCGCAGCTCACATACCACTGCGGCTTCATCAGCGGCTCCACGATGTCCTTGGAACGACTGATTGTGAAGATACAAAAAGGGGTTGAAGTGTTCACCTGGATTAGATGAAAAGATCTAAAACACAAACGACACAAACATGACATGAACATCACTTTACCTGCACACTGGGACAACCATAGGATTGTCCTTGATCTCTTTAAACTGGCCTCTGTCCTTGAGAGCCTGTAGCACGGCCTTCCTGGCCTCAAAACGCTTCATGCCCTGAGGGAGAGACAGAACAGCTAAAAATGAAAAATTCTTAAATAAAACTGCAACACCAAGTAATATATGAAAAAGCCAGATTTAAGTGGCACGGTGGAAATGCACACACTGCAGGGGGAAGGACGATAATGAGACACTATACCAGGAAGGGAGGGGGCACGTTAATGAGCAGGCCATTCTCATCCAAGATGTTGATGAAGGCGAGATTGTGTCTCACTCCAACCTCGTAGTCATTATGGTCATGGGCTGGGGTGATTTTGACAGCACCTGAACAGAAAGTGGTGCAGAGGGACAAGAGAGGCAGCAAGAAGGAAAAAAAAAAAAAAAAGAAAAGCTATAATAAGCAAAGTGGCCTGGCTTAACGACTTGATTACATATTCTCAGCATGCTGCATACCCATTGCCAGATCATGTCTTCCTGTAACCATCCCTACCTGTTCCAAAGTTCATGTCGACAAAGTCATCGAAGACAATGGGCATCTTGCGATCACAGAAGGGGTGGAGCACCATTTTTCCCTTTAGATGCTGATATCTCGAGTCAGTGGGGTGAACAGCTACAGCAGTGTCTCCAAGCATTGTCTCAATACGTGTTGTTGCCACAATCACTTCCTCATCTAAGAAACAGAGTAAAGTGTAAAGGACAGTATTACACAAATGGTGCAAGGTGTCATTGTTCAAAATATGCTTCCTGCTATGAGGTCACAAACCTGATCCGTCCACTTTATAGGCGAAAGACACGAGCACTCCAAACTCCACTTTCTCTTTGTAACCAGGCACAGGCAATAGAGTCCTGCCAGTGAGCTCCTTCTTATCTACCTGCAAACCAACCACAAGTTTAAATCAAGAGAGGACAGCATGGCAAGTGCTGGCAAAATGGTTTGGTTCTGTTGCCCTCACGGCCAAAACATAAAGCTGGGTGCTGAAAGTACCTGAGATCATTTGATACGAATACCAAAATAACACTTTAAAACGTACCTTCATCTGCTTAAAACTGGAGAAAATTATATAGTCACTTCAGCAATCAAAGACGAAGTTTCAGACCCTGTAAAGGCTGGACCTTGAGGACAGCTCAGCCATGCTCCACACTTCTTACGCACTCCAAGCTTTTGATGTAACAGTGACCTTATGCTATGACAAGTAATCTGGCAGTGACGGGGAGGGATTACTTTGTACGCTGTTCGAACTTATTCATTTATTCATATTTATTTTATTTTTATTTCCATCCTTTTATTTCTGTATTCTTGTATCTCATATTCGTGCAAGCTATGATTGATATATACTCATACTCATCTCATGACTCTATGATGACTACGCAGTGCTGCACATTTGTTACATTCAGAAATCTTCAATAAAAAAGATCTTGAATAATAAAAAGTACCTTTTTTAGTATAACCAGGAACGTTGCGGTTTACGAGTTACTTATTTTAGCCCCAAATATCCAACAAATTCAGCCAAACCTATCAAATGTATCTGTGTCTGACACTTAAAGGTGAATTAAATCCAGAAAATCTAAAATCATTTGTAAAATCATGAACTAAAATAAGAAAATAATTTAAACAAGTGGATTAAAACATTTTTGTTACCGATTAATGCTTTATCATTTGACCAAAACACTTACCTCTATGTCAGAGATGGCAGAGTTTAGTGTGCAGGACCAGTTGACCAGCCTCTTGCTTCTATAGATCACTCCCTCCTCATGCATGCGGACAAAGGCCTCTTGAACTGCATAGGAAAGTTTCTGGACAGAGCAACAAGTACAGACATGAGAATGAGGATTATTTCTTTGGATCTGTATTCAGATTAGTTCAGGAATTTTAAAAACAAACTCACAGGGTCCATAGTGAAGCAGGCTCTGTCCCAGTCCAGAGAGGAGCCCAGTTTCTTCAGCTGGTGGTAGATTCGGTCTCCCTTCCTAAAAGAGCAAAGTTATTACTGCATGCTTTCCGTTATTTGCCCCAAATCAATTCTCTCACATCTCTTGCTTTTTACCACTGCCTTCACTCACTCGTTCTTCCATTTCCAGACTTCCTCAATGAAGTTTTCCCTGCCCAGATCATGACGGCTCATACCCCTCTCTCTCATTAGTTTTTTTTCCACCACCACCTGGGTGGCGATACCAGCATGATCGCAGCCCGGGTTCCACAGGGTGGTCTCACCGCGCATCCTGTGCCTGGACAGACAGAGGAAAGCAGACCAATTCAAACACAGTACTTCACACGACACGATTAGTTTGAGATAAGACGAAACCCTATCAGGCAGCAAAATATTTTGTTAAAATATGACTTTCAATTTCAGAATACTAAACTGTCCAATCATAGTTACCATCTGGTCAGAGAGTCTTGAATGGCGTTGGTGAGGGCATGACCCAGGTGGAGAGATCCAGTCACATTAGGCGGGGGGATGCACATCATGAAGATGCCGCGAGGGTTTTGCTCACCAATGCTCTTCCTCTGCAGAATGTAATGACAGAGACAGAAACATTATGGCTGTATGATCAATAAAAAAGTGATATTTTCTTCTGTATTCATTTTGCATGAGGGGAGGACTTCCTTACCCCATATTCAGGCTTGAAGAATCCCTGCTTTTCCCACCATGGATACCAGGCAGCCTCCACATACTGAGGACTGTAGGAGTCAGGAAGTGGGCTAATGACATCTGACAGCAGAGGATAGAGAGAAAAGGGATTGACTTGTGGGCTTGAAACCAACCACAAAACAATATTACCAAACAATTCATATAATAGAGGGTATATACAGCAACACACATTCTAGCATATATATGGCTTTCAACCATGGGGAACTAATCTTACTCTGAACAAAAACTACTCTTGGCATCTTATAAACGATAGTCTCACCCACAGTAATTTATCACCTTTTTTCTCCCCAGCGGGGGTGGGAATATTGTATGTGATCACTCCTAATTCCTTCTTTTCTGGTTTGGCCTTTTTCTAAAAGAGAAAAAATAACAAAAAAATATTGTTAATACAGGCCATCCTAATATTTTTCAAAGCTGTACCAATGTCTTAAAAGATATTGTATTTGTTAAAGTATTTGTACCTCTGTTGCTGGCTGGGTCTTTTTCTTTGCCTCCATTTCTTTCTTTTGCTGGAACTTCTCCAGCTTTTCTCGCTTCTTGGCTTCCTTCTTTAGCTGGGCTTCTGTCTTTGGTGGTCCTGGAGGCGAAAACATAAAGAAAATCAGTATACTCTTTACAAAAAAACAGAAATATTGAACTGTGGCACAGAACATCCTGACCGTTAGCTGTGGTGTCGGCAGAATCAACAGGAGGACTGACGTTAGCAGCTTTAGGATTTGCAGCAGCATTTGTCTTCGGCACAACCGGCACCATCTTCTCACAAAGAGAGATCTTCCCCAAAACCTTCAGGAACTGTGGCTGGTTTATGCAGGTTGTGAACCACCTGGTAACATTGGTCAAGACCTTCCTGTCTGTTGGCTCCAACACCTGAAAAGACAACAGAAAAATAATTAGATCAATGTTAACAGGCTTATCTAACTTAACTGGTTGCACTGTGAAAACATATTGAAAGACAAAGACAACTAAATGCTGGTCACCATACATACATATTTGAAAGGCAGAAGAACAGCTGTAGCTACAGCCATATCAGCAAGGGTGATGCTCTCCCCCACCAAGAAGGTTCTCGGTTCTAGTGCCTGATCAAGAACCTTAAGAACACGCATCAACTCTGCGCGGGAACTCTGCTGAAGCTGAGGACAGACAACAAATTATTTGTACAAGAAACTTCATAAAATCACATATCAAATCACACATGTCCCAGGTAAGTTTTTGGATCGTACACTTACCTTTTTATCCACTCCAATCACCCCCATCAGTGGGAAGACCACAGCACAGGACACCGGCGTGAGTTCATTGTCTGCAAAGCTGAGCCACTGCCACACCTGGCTCTGCTGCTTTGCGTCCACGCCAGCCCTCTTGCCCTGCGAGGCCAGGTACCAGGCTACAGCGCTGGCCCCGCTCAGGACGGAGTCGCCTTCCCTGGCGTCCAGCACCAGGGTCGGTCTAGAGCGGGCGTTCAGGGATGCAGGAGGGTCCTGTGTGATGGTTCTCAGACGGGAGGACGGACTGAACTCTGCAGCAATGATAGCCAGGAGACTCTTGAAGTCATCCGGGTGAGGGGACACATAGAGAGTGGCCATCTCTGCTGAAGACACAGAAACAATGTAAACTGATTTAGTTCACACTCTTTTTTTTGCAGGCAGTGAGTGTACCAAAATAAGTAATCCCTTTGAACACACGCTCTGCCTGCCAAGGGTGGAGTATGTATGTTGGCATGCCACACTAGTTACATATTGTCTAAAACTTGAAGTTAAGAGATGTGGGCTTTGTAAACAAACTGATTAAGACGTGTTTAGCTAAAGTAATTGGGAACGGTAAACATGCTATAAGCATTCAAACTGGCCGATATGATCATTTCGGTGTGTTGGATGGCGGCTGTGTCTGCAAGTTAGCTATGTGTTTCACTTTCAGCAAAGCTTATCTCTGCCACCTGTCAAACAGGCTAGTTAGCTTTTAGCCGATCAGACAAACAACAGCTCGAGTTTGTGTGAGACACGCGGAGTCTGACGCGCTTTGACAATATGAAGTTGATACTCTAAACACGTTTGATAAAGTAAAGTAACTCAAGAGCTTGTTTGCGAACATTTGTAAGTGAAAAACTGTCCGTACCTTTGAATGAAACAGAGAGAGAGAGACGTCAGCTTAACTTAGCAGAGCAGAGCCACATGAGACCGGTCCGCCTCTCGGCTGTCTGATGCAACGAGACCGAGAAATGTGTTCCGGGTTTGATACGCCGCTTCCGCCACAGAACGGAAGTTTGTAAATTGTTTTATCAACAATAAGTACTGAAATATAAAAATACTGAAAAATAAACATTAAGTTCCTCAAATGTATCAAAATGTAACTACAGTTTACATTGTTGGATTATTATTAATACTGTATAAGCAGCAAACAGCATTTAATACTTTTATTAGTCTATTTAACTACTTTATTTAGTGTACTTGGTAGAAAACAGAACATGTTTGGATCTACAGGTTAAATCCTGCATAAAAGTATCAAAAGTACTAACTCGCAAAATGGAGTTTGTAATGGTATGTAGTATTAGATTATTACATTTGAATATCTATTGAACATATTTTTCATAATATTGGTTAAGGTGGGGCTAATTTTGACTGCTTTTGATACAGCATAGCATTTATTTTTTATTTTTTCTGCAAAGCAACTATCTACTATGTCTGTCAATTCTGTTGAGTATAAATTATAATATTTATTTCTGTGATGTAGTGGAGGAAGGAGAACCTAATACAAATCAGTGTAAATGTATGGCTAAAGCAGACAAATCTCCAAATTGCACTGAAATACAGCTCTGTGTTCTACCTACTTTTGGTATTTATTGTCAATGTTTGAAATGCTTTGAATACAACTATACATTGTTAAGAGCCTGGTGTATTCCTGTCAGCATGTAAAGAAAATGACAGAACAAATGCTGTTCTGTGTTGTTTTTATAGAGGAAACATTTCCATTATATCCACACATTTATAAAAGATGAGAGTGAAACAATAAGCCAGCATTCTCTTTTATTCAAATGTGCATGTCTGCAAACATTTATCATAACAATTATCATACAAGAAGTACTTTGAATAATTACATCCAAAAGCCTTGTGCACAGTGTTTTTAAATCACAGTTGGGTCACGTCCCAGCTCTCAGCAGGTTATTTGGTACTGCCAACCACAGTGAAGTGTTTTACCTACAGTGAAAGAAATCTGAAACAACTAAGGCATCAAATGACATCAAATTTAAACAATACCTCCTGTTTTCACACTCTTATGTGCTGAATAATTTTACAACCCCAAACTGGAGACAACATTCAAAAGAGTTTGTCAAGTGGAGTCTGAACCGTTCCTCCATTTTTCACCCTGATTCCTCTCCAAAAGCACCCCTGATGGCACCAATGACCATATCCACAACACCCATTATTAAACCTCCTCCCAGCCTAAACACATTACCCACCCCATTTCCACTCCTCCATGCCAGCCTCCCCAGCCCCCCACCTACAGCTTTTGCCTGACCCCCCATCTCTGACATAACTGTTCCTACATACCCCTCACTCTGCTCCCACAGCCGCCCTCCAAAGAACTTGGTCACCCACCAACCATTATCAAACACATCACCAAATATCCCCACCGTGTCTCCAACCAGGGTCCCCATGCCAGTGACCCCAGTGTGGCAGCTGCTCAGCAGGGCCCCAAGCATGGAGGAGGTGCAGTAGTAAACACTGAAGAAGCAGGTTTCCCCAATGCCCAGTAGCATTTCTGCAGCTGAACCCATCCAGGACAAGAGGTCCGATGTTAGAAGGTGGAACAGGGAGAAGGTGTCTCCAGGCAGAGCAGACAGAACTCCAAGGTCCTCCTGAAGAACATATGTCACCTGAGGAAAAATAAGACAAAATCTCACTATTGTTTTGGAAGATACAAAGTTGTGAATAATGAAATGACAGGATGACCAGAAGGAATGTAATGAGGTAACACCTCCTACTGGCTACGCCTCATTCCAGGGAGGAGCACACTGGAAAGGGGAGATTTTTTACACGACTCTCAGCATGTCAAAATGCAATTATGTCTCCCAAACTGACCACACTAAATAAAGTTTCATTTGTAAGTTTAGTGTTAGTAACATAAATAAAACAGCTAGCAATAATATCTTTATTTTTTTTGTTTTCTGCTGTAGTTCTTTGCTGTGTTTTGCAAATTGACATTTTTCCTGTTATTTTCATCTGTTTCAATGTTGCATTTTTTGTGTTTTCTACTGAAATGATCAAGTGCTTTGCTTTTCGTTTGTCAAATTAAAGGGGCACCCTGCAATTTTACACTTACTTTACTCATCATGAAGAGAACAACACAACCTGTGAAAGACAGAAGAAGAATACTGTTTTCTGCCAGCTTTTGCAGTCTGACAAAATGTTGCCTGCAGTATACAAATTGCAGAAGGACTGTATCACAAACTGGAGTGTGGTAGGCTTTATGGAGTAGCATTATGGAAAGCATAGAATCCAGAGCTTCAGCTTCAAGTGTTCCCTTGTGAACTATATGGTAGTATAATACTAAATTACCAGAGTGCCCCTTTAAGTTTAACTAAATTAACTAAATCGTTCAGTTATTTGTATCACCTGTCCAGGTAACTGTGTGATTGTGGAGAACACAGGCCGCAATGGAGCTTTGAGGATGGACATGGTGGTGGAAAGGATGTAGACCACAATGCTGCTGGAATTTGTGTCTGTTTCTTGTTCATTCACATTTTTGTAGTCAGGGGAAGAATCAGGATCCCCTGAGGATTCAGAAGACTCTGATCTGGCAGCTCCTGAATGCCTCGTGTCACGCCTCTCTCCGCTGCTTCTCTCTGACGTCACTGAAGCCTCAGAAGTCTTCTGTGTGACTTCAGCAACATCAGCTTCCCCTGGCTGAGCATCAACACCAGCCTCCTGTGGCTGAGCATCAACACCAGTCTCCTGTGGCTGAGCATCAACACCAGCCTCCTGTGGCTGAGCATTAACACCAGCTTCCTGTTCTCCGGCAATTACAGCCTCACTGCTGTCCTTAATGTCTTCATTTGGGTCTTGGCTTGTGGCATCTGAAGCAGCCTCTTCTCCTTCAGTGATTCCATCAGCAGTGTTTGAATCTACATCATTAACTTCTGTGTTTTCACCAGCAGGGTCTGATTCTAGCTCTTCTGTATTTCCAAGGGGCCCCTCATGGTGAAGACCCACCGTGATTCCTACAGTCTTCCCATCTGCTCCTCCACAGCCCTCTGAGAACAGCTCTGCCACTCCAAGCAACTCCTCCAGCTCTTTTACGCTCACTTGCTTCTCCCCATCCCCTGTCTCACTGATTAACCCCACACTGAAGCCATTCTTTCCCTCTGGGACAGCACAGCACACTGCAGACCACAGCGGTTTCAGCTGACACTTCTTGTCTCCATCCTCAGCAGCCCCCAGAACTCCTGCCCCGGTCAGGATGTAGAGATCACCCCCTAAAGTGCTGCACTGGGAAGTGATGGTTGACTGAACAAATGTTGTGACTGTTGCGTCCCAGTGTTGAAGCGGGGAATCTGTGGGCAAGAAAGAAGGAGACAGATCCCCGTCCCCTCTGAGAAGGGCTGGAACTGCTATTTTGATGATGTCTTCCTTGTCCTCTGTCTGGCAGAAAAAAAGAGTGTTAATGTAGGACTGCATCTGAGTCTATGGGGTTTGCTAGTTACAGCCTACTGTATTACCTCACAGATACATCAACTGGCATCTTTAAATATGAATAAAGACATCATTTAATTAATCATTATTGAATGCTCAGAAATTCTTTGGTCATTGCATGCCAGTAACCTGAAAATTAGGCGATGAGTTGAAAGGTTTAAGTTAAGTTTAAGTCCAGCTTTTAGGTGATTCACTGGGTGATTACAAATGCTCCTATTGTTTTTTATATCTGTCCACTTTAATTTGATGCCCCTGTAACTGATAGTTCATTTCATATCAAGGAGGTAAGGAGGAGGTAAATTTGTATTGTAGCTGGTCAGGGTGGAGCTAGTTTTAACTACTATGGAAAATTATCTACATTAGTGCTGAGAATCCTGATGTACTTCTGAGGAGGAGGAAAGCTCTGTTAAGTATTGATTTTTTCGATTTTTTTTTTCGATAGAGCTTATTATTGTCATAGGTACACTCTTAATTTCTTTTGTAAAAATAAGAAAAGGTTAGGATCTACAAGTTTCTTTCTTAACAATGCATTATTATTGTCATATTTTTATGTAACATGTTCATCTGAAAAGTAACTAGTAATCCTACCTGTAAGATATAGCATAAGAAACATAGTGGCATAAAAAGTACAATATATTCTTCTAAGGTATAGAAATACAGTCAGTAACACAGATTAGAAATACTCAAGTATATGTACTTCAAAACTATACATGAGTACAGTATTGGAAAAAATGTATTTAGTTATTTTCCATCACTGATTTACTTCTTACATGCTGCAACATAAATCTGTGGTTGTATTTGCAACACAAATAGTACTCCTTTAAACATAGATGTGTCCTTACCACAAGCTCCTCTGCCTTCTCTCCCTCTCTCTCTGTCCATCCATGGGCGAGATGGAAGGCAGAGTAGACAGCTGTGTCACAGTTTGGCCTGGACAGAGTGGCGAACGCCTGTCCCCCTGGCAGTGTGTGGCAGCGTGGGCTCAGCAGTGGCCCTGCAGAGCCTCCCTGAGGAGGCGTCTGTCTGTAGAAGCACTGGCTGCAGAGGCCTGGCTCTGAGTTGTCCTCAGCTGGAAGAGACAGGCCTGGGCCCAGCACTGCCAGCAGCCAGACAGCCGCAGCAGCTGCACTGACAGCAGCAGGACACAGCATGGTGGTGGTGAGCTCAGCAGATCCCCCCTCTCTCACACACACACACTCAAACAGAGTGAGAGGGAGAGGCTTATAAATTATCCAGTGGTTTCCGTATATAGATGGAAAAGATAAGGTGGCCAAGGTTGGCTGCTGATGGCTTGTTGTTTCTCTCACCCGCTCCTTCTTCTCTCCTCCCGTTTGTGTCCAACCATGTCTGCCTTCTTTTAATGTCAGCTATGCTGAGTGAATCTGTGTTGCAGGCACAATCTTGCTTACTCCTTCATTTCCCTTTCCCTGACAACCTCGCCCCCTCTGTCAGTTCCACCCTCTTTGCCTCTCCCTCTGGCTGTACCTCTACTTCACCCCTCCCTCTTACACTTGCTATGGTTACACCTTTAACTCCCTTTGCTGTTAGGTACACAAGCCAAGTCCACACCCGTTAACACTGTCAATTACCTGTAAGTCTGCATTCCCAAACAATGGTCGCCATACAAGGTACGCCCCTTGATTGACACACTCTTGTTGTCCATTATTCTTGGTTAGGCACATACCAGAAAGTGCTGACTTGATAAGTCAAACAGTTGCTTTGAAATACTTCCATATCAAGCAGACTTCTCAATAAATGGTCCAGGTTAAATGTGAAAAACTGAGCTCTAAATTTAACATCACTTCATAAAATCCTCATTAACGCTTAATCCTGACAGTGTCAGAGTCTCGGGTCAATGTCTCACCCAGAGTGCAGCAAGTCTTGAAATCTTACTTCACAGACAAAACACCCTCCCTTTCATGGCTTTGCAGATCGTAGTTGGCTGTTAATATTAGAAACATGCCTGTTGAGACATGACGTTGGCACCGACTGTTCTTTGCAAAATCATTGTGGAGCAAAGTGTTATTTAATAAGTGTGCACGCGTAAGAGTGAACAAAAAATATTTTGCTCTTTTTAGACATCTAGAAGAGGTGGAATCCCGCCAAGCTGTCTTCACATTTCCCAAGAGTTATGGCCAACATGAGCCATATCCCCCCTGGGCCTCTGTTAAGAGTGGATTCCTCTGCAGAGAGGTCAAACATGCAAAGAAAAATGTACGTTAACCATCATGAAGTAAGTTTACATGAGCTTGCATAGCTTTAGTGAAGAGAATTAAGTCCTGCACACAATGAGTATTGAGGCAGATCACAGAATACCTCAGTGACTGACTGTAGCTCAGGAATGAGAGTTTTAGGGTGTGAAGTTTTGGGTGGGGCATCAACTCATTAAGATATGTTTAACACTGTCACTACAGTTTAAACAAATAAAATAGAGCAATGTGAAATATTTTTACAGAAACATATGACAGGCCTAATGATCTGTTGTAGGTAAAAATGGTTGTAGTAGCATGTTGTCAGCAGGAGCTACTAAGGAAATCTGATACACAATACTTACACACAAACATGTAGAATGGCATCATTTTACACTTCAGTCCCTGGCACACACAATCTGAGGTGCAAAATTAACATATCATTGTTAAAATTGAGAACCTTTGACTACTGACAGTTTAAAAAATAGAAAACCTCATTGTCAGTACAAATGATGTGTGACAAAACAACCTCCAAAATTACTTAACATTTGAAACGTCCATTTGGTACTAAAACAGCTTTAATGGTCTACAGTATTTATACAATGCCAAGTCTGAGATGGTGGTTAGACAACACAAACAAATAGACAAAAAGTTTCTGTGTACAGCACACACCTAGTTGTAGTCAGAGTTTGTAGATTACTAAACTGTATGGACAAAGAAAAACATCAGCAGGCAGCTTGTAAGAAGTAAATATCCCAGTGGCCTTGAATTTATTAGAAACATACAACCTGCAGTTTTCCCACAGATTTCATTGTTATATTGGTACGCCACATCTATCCGGAAGATAATTTTGACATTGATGCTGCAAATAAGCAAAAGACCACAAGGTGGAGCTTAGCTCCCCTTCTGAAAATGTTCAATGGGTGACTGAATACAGAAAATACATTAAGTCACATTTTATCTTTCTCGCACACACGCAGGTATTAAAACACCTCCATCCCTTACTTATAAATACATCTAAACACACACAGGGTCACTCATTAGGGATGTCGATGACTAGTTCAGCCTCATCTCCTTCCCCTCTGTCTTCATCTCCTCTGTCGCTGTCTCCATCACTGTCCCCCTCCTCCTCAGCAGCATCTCCACTGAGCATCTGTCTGGGTACCCAGCTGAAAGGGCCACTGGCTGCTTGAGGGGCTGTAGGGGCTGATGGGTAATTAGCTGCCATCGGGGCAACAACCTGAGAGAAATTCAGGATAAAGCAAAAATGTCAGGAATGACAAATGGATGGTGAAATTATGAAGGACTGAGTGTTATGGCTGGATCAATGGATGGCTGTTTCACAACTGTACAGGGTAAATATGGAAAATCATGCAGCACCCTTATGTACCTACAGACATACTGGCTGGAAGGTCATTTCGGTGAGAAATCTAAAATGGCTTAATGGACAAGATTTTCTTCATCAGTGTCCTGAAATGTCATTATTACTGATTATACAGAGAAAGGATCAGAAAAATACTTACTATACTATACTATAAGGAAGTGTAATGCATAAAAAACCAATAGCAATAGTGCATAATAAAATGAAATAGACAAATATGGAGATTTGTGATTTTAAGGTGAATATGAGAGTAGACACATATTACTTCCTTTACTTCTGTATATATACTGTGTACATTATAAAACCTACTTGGGAAAGGGCCTACCATGCTATTCAATATAAACGGCACATTCACAGTGTGTGAGAAGTAAACAGGATATCTGTATTATCACCATGATCTCTGCACATCTTATTTTTCCCTTTTCCTCTCTCACCTTCGCTGTAGTCTCTTTCTTGTTTTTAGGCGCCTTTGTTTTTCTCTCTTTCTTCATTCGTTCAGCTGGGGGAGCCAAATACTCTGGTGGGAAGGGCATCTGCCCATCACACACGCAGGCCCCAAATTGCCAAATGACCACACGTACACACATGCACACAGGCAATTTACAAGACAGACACAAGCACAAAAAACATACACAGAAGAATGAACAACGCAAGGAGAGTGAAGCCATCATAAGCACCAAACAAAAAACGAAGGAAAAGATAGAAAAGACTTATGAATAAAATGGCAAAATTGTCAAATTATACAAATAATGTCAAATCAAAACAGGGATTATGTTTGCTGATGAGGAGATGAAAGTTGCAGCAAGTTATAAGAAAGACTCACAGTGTTGAGGTAGGGCCCGGAGCCTGATGACTGTAGAGGATTTACACCAGAACGAGACAGCAGGGAGAGATGAGGGGACGAGGATGAAGGAAGACACGCCCCAGGACTACTTCTTCGCCTGGAGAGCGAACATCAGATATGAAAAGAGAGTGAGTGTGTGGGATATAAAAGCATAACAGGAGCACAAGAGACTGGTCCATACGCTCAATAGGGAAAACGTTTTGAAAAACGCTTTCCAAAGTGGATGAAGAAAAGTAAAATTCTCCTGACACCAAACAGGAAGATTACTTTTTATAATTATGTATAATTTCTTCACTCCATTGTTTGTAATGACTTAATTCTCGGTTCCAGCATAGCTCATACCTCATAATGTGTTAACCATTTATAGCCAGACAGCAAAGACAGCATATTTTGTTTCATGTGCCACAATTAGTCTATGTATAGTCTAACTTATCAATACGCCCACCTATTCATAGTACAAGGAACTTGTCATTGTACTGACTGTTACTATTGTATTTCTTATTTCTATTGTGTTTTCTGTATCAGATCAACTGGAACACCAAATTTCCCTCTATGATAAATTAAGTATGTTGATTTTTACTAAAGAGTTGCCGTGAGTCAGTGACAAGTAAAGTTTAGGCTTTAATCACAATTTTCTTAAATGTCTTTTGCTGAATCTATTGGCAATCATTTATAGTTGTAAGTCTGCTTTTGGGCGTTCATATTAGTTGAAATTTTGATTTTGTATGTCTAAAATGTCCAACTTACTTTTTTGCTCCCTCTCGCTCTCTTTCCCTCTCCCTGGGGACTTCTCCTTCACTGTTTTCTGAGGAAACTGTTGCATCTGAATCTGAAGCATAAGATAACAAAAACCTTATCCAACAGTACAGTTAACTGGTTACAACTCAACTGGCAGTGGACATTTTAACACGCCACAGTGAATAGCCCCTCATGATGAAGGGTAAAAAGTACCTGAGGAGTCTTCATCTACCCTTTCATACTGCAGCAGCCTGTCCAGTAGGAAACTGTAAACCAAGTGAATAACACGGTTATTAATGCACTCACGTAAAAATGTGATATTGTTTAACATGCGATTATTTTCATGCACACAGATGATCACCTTTTGTCTCTGGACACTTTGAGGAGCTTCCTCTGTGCTCTCCTCAGCTCTTCCTGAAAACACTCCTGCTCCTGAAGAAGAAACATGACACCAGCACAGATGGGATTTAATGTCTATATCTTATACCCACACACGACCACTCGAGGTGAAAAACTGTACTCACATAAACAAGAAATTTTAATTTTCGTTTCAGGTTTTTGTATTTTCGCTTGTAGTCAACTTCGACGTCCGCTTGTCCGTTCATTTCTGAAATACAGGACGCAGTCAATGAAACTGTGAAATGTGCCGTCTCCTCGCAGCTCTGCTTTCCGCAGTTTGTGAGAGTGGATAAGCTAAACTAGCTGAAGCGTTAGCTTCAACAGCTAGCTCACTAAAGATACAGAGCTACTCGTCTTACTGGCCCCTGAAGAAATGCATGGTTTTCTTATTCATCCAAGCATGATTTAGACTAATTATGGGCTATTTTGTCGCTAAATAATATTGATACCTCTTGTTTCAGTCTGTCTGTGCGACATGCTCTTGTTTACTATCGTGACGTCGTATTTATGCGTCGTGATGGGCGAGACTTTCTTCTTCTTCTTTTTGTTCTATTGGGCGCATTATTGCCACCTTCTGGTTTAGAGGGGAAGAGAGTAACTCCTACTCTTTAGTCTTGTTTGTCTGATAAAAACAAATAACATTTTTCTGCCTGATCTATCGTAGATCCCGACCCAGGCCACAGCGAAGATCTTTTTGTATAATTTTCCCTTCTTGTTAATGCCTTTTATTCTCCATGATTACACGCACAACAGAAAATGGCAGAAAATGTTGATCACTGTTTCTCAAAGCACCAAGGTGAGGTCCTCAAATGTCCACAGTTTCGTCTACAACCCAAGGATATTCAGTTTGCTGTACAAGTGGACGAACCAGAAAACAGTCACATATTAAAGAAGGAAAAAAGACTCAAAAGGATTAACTGATTAACAGATGAGTACTGCGAGCATTTCCATCTGAATTGACCTGTGCCTTTATCCACAACTAATCATTCTAGCATCTGTGTGGGCCCTCCTTACACGAGGTCCCTGTATACTTTGTTGAATCTTTTGAACTGTTAGTACATATTTGTAATTTGGGAGTAGTGCTCTCTTACAGTGGAGCTGAGTGGAATAACTGCTGCCAGGCTGTTAATAACCTCCAAGTGCTCTGCATGTCTTTTGCACAACCACCTAAAGCATGCTCTCTGTCCTCTGCCTTGTTCCCAGCAGTTCGTGCAATTTAGTGAGGTGTTTTTCCTCATGACCTTTGAGGTTAGCCCAGTCATTGGTCATTAGTGTCTCCAAGTGTCTTCGAGTGTCCCTATAACATATTTCATATTTCTGTAGATCGATGTAAAAGTCAAATTCACATGCAGTGAACAAGGGATTATTAAATGTTGATACTGTAAAAAAGGCTTTTAAGTAATTTGCTTTTTAATTAAAAATACCTAAATTAAACAACAACTAAAAGACAATTCAGTGACTAATAGTGACTGATCTACAGCTGCTTCCCTTCCCAGTCAGGATTCATTGCAAATGACTCCATGACTTCCTGCAGTGAGCCTTTGTAGTTTATTGAATTGTGCTGTCAGTGTCCCCTCCACCTGCCGCATTTGCAGTTCAACCCCAGCTCAGCACAGTCACTTGCCAGGACCCAGCACCATGAATTATAGATGAGGAACATTTGCAGAGATGAGTAATGCTGCTTCAGTGCACCCGTACCGGTAGCCAGACCTCCCTGTGTGTCTCTGTGTGTCTGTGTCGGGGGTGACGGCGGAAAGAGGCAGATAAGCAGAGACAAAGCAAGAGGTATAAGAACACATAAGAAGTTTCAGTAAGTCAAGGAAAAAGAAGAGGCTTGTGGCTGGGTAGGGGAATGCGGATCCATGCTCCTTGAGGAAATGCTGACTATAGGCTTAGAAACAGTAGGGTAAGCAGCATCCTTTAGTGCAACTACCAAAGTAAACACTGGATCGTCTCACAGCCCCAAGACATTAGAGAGCCACCTAGCAAAAAAAAAACAAAAAAAAAACGTGCATTGTCTCCCTTCCAGGCAAAACAACTGAATATGTGAAACACAATATCTAACTGACTGACTGGCTGCCTTGCTCCACTGCTAGATTATGCTTTGTTTCCAAAGACACTGGCAGACAGAAATAGACTCTTGTGCGTCTGCTGCCATAAATTGCTGCTGCCAGCCAACCAGCCAGCCAGCAAGCCCTCCTGGCAGCCACAGTCATCTACCTCCCTTCGTCTCTTCCTTTAATGGGTCCATATATTCTCAAGTCAGGCTGGGGACACTGATCTGTGCTTGTCAATCCGCATTCTCTTGTTAATTTTCTGCTTGGATGTATGTCCTTGTTGCTCTATCATTGTAGCCGTAGTCTGTCTGTTGTTTTCATCGTGCTGGCATGTGTGTTTTTCCCTCTCTCCCCCTTCTCCCTCCCCTCCAGTTTGTCCTTCCCTTTCACTCTGTCCATCCCTTTTATCTGACACTTTCTCGACTTCCTGTTTTTTGTTCAAATTTGCAGAACTGGAATGTACCAAAATCACACCAAAGACACCAACAACAACTGCAATAAAAGCCTCCTCTCTGATCACAAGGTAAGCCTCATGTTTTATGGTTTTCACCTGCTGCTGTATTTAGAACAGCTGACATGAGATATGCTCCCTCTCATATTGTGTGACCGTATTTACTTGAAAGTCCATTTTTCGTGAGCAAATAAATTCAATTTTCAGGATATTAAATCAGCAGCATTTCTCTGTCATGTGTATTTTCTGTCCCCTGTGTGCGTGTGTGTGTTACAGGCGAAGCTTATTCAGGCTATTAAAAGAATCAAGCACGAGGTAGATGAGTGCAGAGAAGCAGAGAGAGAGACGCACGTAGAGTCAGTGGATGTAGAGGTACTATTGCTGCATTATTAATCTCGATATTTTCTTTCCATGCACAGTATTTCTACTTGAGCACAAACAACCAATACAAACTAACCACAGTGTGTTCATAACTTTACGCTACGTTACTGTTATGTCGTCTTTCAGAACAGTTTTGATGCCCTGGAACGAGAGATCAGGGCCGAATTTCAGAACCTCCATCGTTTCCTGGACGAGGAGGAGTGTAGGGATCTGGACCGACTGAGGAGGGAGAAACAGAAGCAAATGAAGCAACTGAAGGAAAGGGAGAAGAAAATAGCAGGGCAGGGGAGAGACCTTGAGGGAGCAATCACAGTGCTCAACAGCAAACTGACAGAAGAGGACAGTCCTAAACTGCTCAAAGTGAGGAAGTGTTTTCACAAATAGTAAAATTAATATGCAGAGATAATATATGACTATCACTGAGGTTTGGCTTATTATTGGCTTGAATACACTGTGGGTATTGCCAAACTGGGCTGTGGTCATGGGGATGATATAAATTTGGACCAAGGGTGAGCTAATGTGTGAGTGGGGACAGACGAGGTGGTGGAGAATAGTTTGGATTCCGTCCATAATACATTCTAGAAACTTCTCTGCACAACAGCACAGCCACATGTGGGTTTATACACAGTCACTGTAAGCATTGCTCCATGGGACAATATTACTGTCTGTAATTGTTATTATGATTCTTACTCGGAGTCCTTAGCTGGTGGGACGCAGTGTGACTCTGCAGGATTACATCAAAGGGACCTAATCCCAGAGCTGTTTTGCAACCCTGTTAGCTGCTCCGCGCCTCCTCATTGGCACTTATGTGATCAATTACAGACAATGACTGGCTAAACAGTTGACTTGCCTGGTTTTGTGGGTCAAAATCAATTTCTCATTTAAAAGTGAAAGGACAAAAGGCAATCAGTGCAGAAGTCAGCAAATTGGAGCGGGCAGGATGAGGCAGTCTGGATGTCCGAGCAAAGACAACTGTTTGTGATAATGGAAGATGCTGTACACACTTAATCTGATAAATTACACCCAACTGTTTCTCTGTTTGCAGGAAATTCAAGATCTCATAAAAAGGCAAGTGTTGTCTTTTTATCAACAGCTGCCATAACCCAATTAGTCGTGTGTTTGTGTGCATGCTTTCAATTTCCTCTCGTTTCTGCACATCCATCCATCTTGATAATCCTCACTGCAGCATGTCTACCAGGTCGTCATTCTCACCACTCTTCACTCTGTCCTCCCCTTTTTCCATTTCATCTGAGCAGATCTCAGGTCAGCTTTGTTCCTCCAGCAGAGGTGGATACTGAGGTGCGCTCCGGTCAGTTTGTGGGGCCCATACAATACAGGATATGGAAGCACATGAAAAGCTGCCTTTACCCAAGTATGTTCCCACAAGTCATTTGATATAACACATGCAAACAAACCACAAAACGTACCATACTTTGTTTCTATCATCTCTACCTGCAGATATCACATCAGTGACCTTTGACCCGGAGACAGCCCACCCTAATCTGTCCCTGTCCCAGTCTTGCACCTCAGTATGGTATGAGGAGGATAAGGACACAAAGGACTGCCAGCCCAACCCACGACGGTTCCACTATTATTACTGCGTGCTGAGCCATCAGGGCTTCACTACAGGCCGACATTACTGGGAGGTGGACGTGGGACGTAAGACAGCCTGGAGGTTGGGCGTGGCAAAAGATGATGTCCCAAGGGGGGAGATGACAGCTACTGGCACTTCCAACGGTCTCTGGACCATGGCCCTGAAGGGCGGATCTGTCTTTGCCTGCACCGACCCGAAGCCCACCAAGGTCAACGTATCTGTCCGTCTTGTCCGCATCGGCGTATTCTTAGACTGTGAAAAGGAGGAGGTTTCTTTCTATAATGCTGTTACCATGGCACCAATCTACACCTTCTCCACAGGAACTGTCATGGTTCCTTTCTTCCCTTTCTATAATCCATGTGACACAGATGATGGGAAGAACACAGAAGCAATTAAGATCTTTAACCCATCACTATGATAGGAAGCTGTTCTCACCAACACTTAACAGAGCAGAACAATACTATTTGCAGGATTATTAATACAGTTATATCTGACACAAATAGTCATTTAAACAGCCAGTCAATTTCATTATCAATGAATAGTTTTGGTAACCTTTGATTTGGCATTTTCTGGTTTCAGCTTCTACATTTCCCATAATATTTCTTTTGTTTTATGTGAAGATAAACAGGATATTTGGGAATTTTGAATAAAATTAGCCATATAAAAATCAGTTTAATCAGTTTGTGAAATGATCAATTGATTATATGATAAAATAACTGATATATGATGAAAACAATTGCAGCCTCAAGTAGCTGAAAGACATAACCTGCTCAAAAAGATTAAAATTTGGGGGATTTTCTTTCCTCAAAAAGAAAAAAAAAACAGAGATGCCTATATTGAATTATTCCAAATACATAAGTATGACTGTTACTGTTACCACAAATAATTTCTTTGTTTTTTATGTACATCTCCTTCTTTTACTGTGATTACTTGAATGCTTTAGTGTTTGAGGAAATGAATGTGGGAAAATATGATGCTTTTAATAAAGCTGATGGAATTGTATTTGCAAAAGAGTTTAGGAGAACTAAGTTGTAATTTGCAGCCAGCCTGGAGCTTCAGACTTCTTAGCAGGTGTTAACAGCATTATGATGTTACCATTGGCTTGTTTATAAATATCTCCGTTGTGCCTGCCCTGCTCTGATGTGTCCTGGCGAGGTTATGGAAGCTCAGAGCGTGGTGGTGGGATTGCTGGCACGCGGGGCCTGAGAGAAAGTGGTGCGTGACACTCAGAGAGAGTGATGGCTGACACTGAGCGAGATGACTCACTGAGATGGAATGGACAGCTCTGAGACAGAACTGCCCTTCTGCAAGTTTGCTGCACAGAGAAGAAGAAAAACAAAGACAACGGGACAGCAAGTGTCATAATCGCTTGTTTATTCTTAGTATTCATTTAGACATGAAATAAAGAAACAAAAAATCTTTACAAAACATCTTTGTGAAGTGTTGTGCAAAAAGGGGAGTACAAGGAGAACACGTGGGATGTCACAACACACCCAGGCCAGAACAGCAGAAGTAAACAGAGAGGATCAGGGCAGAGACAACTCACATAGTGCAAGAAGTGCCAGTGGTATTAAAAGTTGTGGATTCTATTAGTGGGTTATCAGAGGTGGGTAAGAAACCAGAATCCCTCTGGCACCAGTTTGATGTAATAACTCTAATCCCACTACATTAGACCTCTTTGAGATGCTGGTAATGTGTAAACCAAAGGCGTGTCCTGCCCTCCACAAACTATCTGCCCCACTCACATTACTCCTCACTCTGAGTGGCTTGGTATAACGATCACTGTCAGTACTCAGTAGTGGCGGTTCACTAAAATGCCCTCATTAATTGCTAACCACAACATAACACTGAGGGTTACCCAAACAAAGCTTTGCCATTCATCAGCTGCTATCACCAATTCACTCACATATTCCAACCTCACTCAATCAGTGAAGTGAAAAACACCCTCACTTTCAATTAGAGCACACTCACCTTTCTTGCCACTCAAAATCATCTGGAAAACCTGAAAGTCACTCTTTCATCATCACTTTTGCCATTTTTATATAATTTGTCACATATCTCCTACACATTAGCACATCACAGGCCAGTCAGTCACCTTGCTCAGCCAGGTGTGCAAACAGCTTTCCATGTCTGTGAATAACCTACCTATTAAGAAAAAAGGTGCCATTAGGAGTGTCGGCTAATGACAGAATACAGGCCAACTATCCAATATACGATTTAGGCACTAAACAAAGACAAGACACTCAAATATCTTAAAGTTACAATATCTTTTACAATATTTTGCGGCTTTAAACACATTCGCATTCATGACTTAAACACAGCACTTGTTTTCTTCACATTGCGAGACAGTTTAAGCAGGCACATGAATACCTTACTCACAACAGATGGAGGAAGCACACATAAAGCACAGCTGTTTCATTCTGTACAAACTGCCGATGCACAGGCTCACAAACACCCAGTCAGACACAAACACTCACATTCATATATATATATACAGTGTGTACGTTATGGGCAAACACACTTGAACACAGAATCCTCAAACACACAATGATGGCGACATTAAACATCACTCTTCTGGTCACACGCACAGACACAACTTTAAGACAATAAAAGCTTGTTTTTCAGGACCTGTCGTGGGCATGCTTCAATCAATGCTTTAAGTGACATAGGTTAAACAGTTTAATACAACATGTAAATACCGTGAGAGATACAGTATACTGCGAGTAGCATCAGGTTGGAATGGCAATAACAGCAGATAGTTGATCTAAAAAGATCTAACATGGTCTTGAATGGATTTTTTTTATAATAGTTGGTTGTTAAATTAGTTCAAGAAGTTAGTGAATATTAGTGTTTATAGTATATAGTACTGTGTGTGAATATATCTAATATTCTGGATTTAAGGTTGGTGAGAAATTTAAATTAGTTTTCTTCTTTATTATGAGGTATAATACAACAACCATTCTACACACTAAAACATCCAGCCTTAAGGGGGTTAAACTGGCATACACATGCAATATTTACAAGGCTGGATTGTGTGTTTGTGTATATATATATGTATATATGTAAAAACAACATTTTCAGAACTGGGTTTGTGGTTCCTAGAAATATCCAGTGTATTTACGTGTTTAAATTGAAATGCTTTTGTCCATGTGTAATATGTCGACCATCTAATAATGTCTGACCATTTAACTTCAAGGCCCCGTAAATGTTTATTTATTTTTGTTTGATTTACTTGATATATCATATTTATTGATCTCTGTATTAAATCTGACATCTAAACCTTTCTTGTCATATGGCTTTTTAAAAATGCTAATATTAATATAAGAAAAATCTAATAGTCAGGAAAGCTATTAGGAAAGGCTTGGTGGTTGTAGATTGATCTACTTTTTACAATTTTCCTGCATTTCTCTGATCATTTGATTGAATTTTCAATGGCTGCCATTTTGTGCTTCTCTTAAAAATCCAAAATGCTTTTTTGTTCATTTCAGTGCACCAGACCAGGACTATCACTGTGTCACAGGGGTCAGCTGACACATGAGGTAGAGACGTGCATTTCGTTACAATAAAATTGATCTGCACACCTCCTCTGTACCATACAAGAGGTCAACTAAGTTTAATTTGTTTGAACCAAACACCCAAATACCTCCAAACTCACATACAGCAGCTCTGGGCAGATGATGGTGTTGTTAAAGGCATCACAGGAGTATTTTGGAGCCACTAAACATGCTGGGCATAAATGTTTGATCTTTCTTAATTTTATAGGGCCAAAGACACGCTAAAAATATAGAAAAAAATATCAAGTCTGAATAAAAAATGTCCCTTCCTAGGAAAAGATTTCTGTCAAAGGCCATGTAGTTTGGTACTTAAAAAATGATGCCCAGCAAAGGAAAATTAAAGGAGGGAAGGAGATATAAAAGGAGAGCTTGCAAGTAGGAAGGATAACAAAAGAAAGAATAAAGCATGTCCTATCTATATTAACTAACAAGAAGCTTTCATTCAGTATTTCACCTTTAAAAAGCCCACCATTCAGCTGGAACATGGTGGTCCTATTAAGTGCCTGGAGTAGCTGCTGGCATGAGCTTCAAATTAAACAGTGGGAATAATGGGATTTTTATAGAGCCACCGGTACATCCAGATCAAAGACAGTGAAGTAGTTGATCCAGACTTGAGGGATCAGTCTGCAAAACACATTTTAATAATCTGAGATATCCAATGAGAGTCAGAACCTTAGACTCAGAGACTATAAATAGAGGGGTTAGGATTATTATTATATGTCTTTTTCTACATTATAATGTATTGCAGATATTTATGAAGCCAGAGGACTGGCACAAGCATACAACATCCAAATTTCAGCTATGTACAAAATGCCAATGGCAGAGTGTAATTTGTGTGTGGCTTTCATGTCATGTCCAATCAGAGCAATGTCAACACACATTTTAGTAGGTTTGAGATGACATTGGTTTAAAGTTTCATGCACATTGTCTGTTGTTAAACACATGCTGATAGAGCAACAAACATTTAGACGGTGAGTTAGGGTCAGATGAGGAATTCTAGCATGTTCTTGTTTAAAATTAAATTAAATGTAAACCTTTCTGGCTACCTCATTAGGTTAGAAAATACCTTATGTGGAGTTAACAGTTTAATTGTAAACTCTGCAAAAGATTTTATTTGCAGTCTAACAGTTTTACTGTGAAGTAAAAAAACAAGGCTGCAAAGTATATACTAAAACTTAGACATTTAACAATCAAGGAGCCGCATTTGTTGTGTAAAATTTTTCTGAATCAGAACGTCTCCAGGGTTATATGTTAGCTATAGACAAGTGATATACCATTATCAAGGTAATACTGTGTTCAGGCATTAGACATGTTAAACCGAAGTCCGCGCCCCAGTTTCAGTGGTTTCTTCATTATTTGGTGGGGGTGTTCGATTGTCTACAGTGGTGGAAGGTGGAGAGAACCTGTGAGGCCTCCCTTGGATCTTTGCAGGGGAAGTTCTCAGGTGGTGGTGGTCGAATCCTCAGTCACAGTGCCATCTTTGCTGGCCTCCAGTGTGGTACCGCTAGATTTCAGCTCCACCTCAGGGGTTTTAGGAGGAGCTGCTTTTGGAGCTGGGCCTCCGATGATGTCGGCATGATCCGGGCTTGGTTTGGAGTCCGGACCTGGCTCAGGCGTACCATTGGTGATAGGCTCTGGTGTGGTTGGTTTTGCAGGCTCAGGTGTGGGAGTCAGGGCGCTCTTGCTTTCTGGTGTCGGAGTGGTGGCTTTAGGAGTAGTGGGTTTAGGCTCAAGGCTGGGACTGGGTGCAAGCTTTTGATCAGCTGGACTCAGACTAGCCACGGGCTCAGGGCTCGAGGCTGGACTAAGCTTAACCTCTGCTGGTTTGGGCACTTGCAGCTTTTCTTCCACTGGTTGATCGGGGGTTTTCTTGGTCTCAGGTGTTGGACAAGCTTTAGTTTCAGCTATTGGACTGGACTTAATTTCCGTAGCTGGTGGAGTGCTTGGCTTGGCCTCAGCAGCAGATGGTGGACTTGGTTTGGGTTCAGGGGCAGCAGGGACGGTTACGGCCACAGACTCGGAGATTGGATCAGGGACATCAGTGTCAGTGTCCAGTGGAAGGGCGGTGTTAAAGCCAACGCCAGAGTCACTGGTCTCTAGGTTAACCCCAACCTCTTTAGAGGAAACCTCCAGACCCTGAGTTCAAATGGAAAACGAGGTAAGGTGAGTTTATATGGTAGTGTCTTTCAATAACAACACAATTCAATTCACAGAAGACATATAGATACAAAATAAATGATGAAGGGAAGTTATAACAGATACACAAGGCAATGTAAAGGGAACAGGATTTAAAAATAGGAAAATAAAATGGGAGATAAGAATAAGATAAAATTGAATGAATTCAGGAGGATAAAAGTCAGAGCGCAGATACAGAGCAGTGCAAGATACGAATAAATAGTCCCAAATCTAATTGAATAAAAGGCAGTGGCAAACAGAAAGGTTTTAAGCCTTGATTTAAAAGAACAGAGAGTTGGAGCAGATCTCAGGTTTTCTGGGAGTTTGTTCCGAATATGTGGTACATAAAAGCTAAAGGCTGCTTCTCCACATTTACAAGTTCAGACTCTTGGCACAGGGAACAGACTCGTCCCAGAAGACCTGAGAGGTCTGGACTGTTCGCAACACAGCGGGAGATCAGAGACGCATTTTGCCCCTAAATCATTCATTATTTTATAAACCAATAGTAATATCATAAAATGAACTCTTTGTCATACAAGAAGCCACTGTAAAGATCTGAGACCTGGACTGATGTGATCCACTTTCTTGATCTTAGTGAGGACTCTAGCAGTAGCGTTCTGAATAAGGTGCAGCTGTCTGAACGCAGAAAACAGCATAACAAATGGAGACATTATTAAACCTTTAAAGACTGTTTTAAGAAAGAAATATCACATGCCCTTACTTTAATATCCACCTCAGTGCTTTGAGATTTCTCTGTATTGTCTGCCTGGGAGTGCTTAGACTCCTCGCTGAGTTTGGTGATGTTTTGGACCACCTGTGAAGACGTGTGCAGACACATGAAACAACAGTCACTCATTCTATCAGGATACAACTCATCACCATCATCACACTGTCAGTTGTATATTTGTCCCTCCAACCTGTCTAAAGGCCTCTCCCTCATCTTCTTTGCCTGCTTTCTCTGCAATCTTCTCCAGGGCAGCAGCCCTCTTGGCCCTCTTCTTAACTTTGATCAGGCAGGACAGCAGACAAACCAGCAGAAGGAAAACCAGCAGGCCCAACAGGGCAATGATGGCCACATACAGTGACTCCAGCTTGTAGGCTGTATGAAGTCCCAGTGAGAAAAGGGGAGAGAAGGACAGGAGTGGGAGAGTAAATAATTCAGCTGACCTTTTATCGATGTGTTGAAATTCCTGTGCATGACTACAGTAGACAAAAGAAAGGGATTATTCTTTCTTTTTTTTAGTCTCAAAACAACACTGTTGGCCCTGCTGACACCATCCTGTAGCCGCTATCACAGCAATATGAACCTGTCACTTAGCCCATATCTTAGCCCCATCCCCATCCTTACGTTGTACTTCCAGGTGGATGGTAGACACAGTGAAGCCCAGTATGTCAGTAATTTTGAACTGGCCTGCATCTGCACCCTTGACCTGATCCAGATACACCAATGAACCTTCCAATGAGAGGCGCTCGTCCAGACTCAGATCTGTCACAGCCTAGAATGAAAAACATGTTACTTGACAAGAAAAAACAGCAAAGTTGCATAAAACATTAATTACATTTCATAACAGATTTGAATTTGACATAACAACACGCAGTGGAACAAATGTGGGTCATGCTGGTTAAATATCCATTAACACGTCTGGCCTTCAATATTGCCACTTAAAGCTGCAAAATTAAAGACAATTATAGTATTATAGTATTTTTTCCTGGGACTAAAAAGAAACAAGAGGCTCCAGTTACACTTGTAAATTCTCCCTTGTCCAGCAGCAGACGGGGTGTGGGATCATTGTTGAGGCTGTAGTAAAGCTGCACCAAGGAGCTATTGAGAATCAGGTTGATCTTCAGTCTTTTGCCATATGGTAGAGTCACAAAGTTTTGGTGCTCTGAGACACAAAGACAGACAAAGGAGAAAAAAGGACGTACAATAAATACATCACAGCTCTGTTTACATGCCCATGGATCATCTAAAATGCATTAGCTTGCTGGAGCCCATTAACGTTTGGGTCTTTAAAAAGCCATTATGGCAGACAAGAGGAGTGTTATAACCAGAGAGGAAATAGCATCATCTTGATGGAAGGTGCTGGTCAATGAAAACAGGTCAAGCATGGGAGAGGGGGGAAAAATATGACCCTCATTTGTGCTCTCACCTCTGACGTTGAGACATATTTTCCTTTGGATATCACCTTTGGCATCTCTAATAGTGTAGCTGCCTTCGTCTGCACCAGTGACGGTGCTGAGGGTGACGTGGCGCTCATTAACGCTGATTCGACCCTGGTAGCCCTCCCTGGACATCCCAGCCCTGGTCAGCAGCACGAGAGCAGGTCTGCAGGAGGGAAAGCCAAAGAGGTTGAACTTTTCTTGACCTCCTCTTGCTAAGTCTGACACGTACTGTCGCAGTACATGTGCATCATAATAGGAAAATGTCATTACAGATTCTCTTGGGTTAAAATATCAGTGTAACTTTGCTGACTCTACCTAGATGTCTGGTTGGCCTCCACAGAGCTGGGTCTGTACTCCAAGGTAATGGGAGGAGTCACCCCCACCAGTGGAATTTGGTAGTTGTCTCCGTATTTAATGCTCTGCTCATTGGTGCAATCTAGAAGGTAAAAGCAAGGCAATAAACAGGTTGCTTTAGAGTAAAAGGAAGCGGCAAGGTTAATTGCAGTGGACGAGATATTAGAGTAGACAGGAGTGACGGAGGATAGTGTGAGGTTTTCTGCTTCAGGGAAAGAAAGAAAATAATAGAAACAGAGTTTATGTGAGAGCAAGGACAGATGGGGTGATGGAGCAAGGGGGAGAGAGAGGAAGAGGGAATGACTTGACAGATGTGGCGAAAAGGGGGACAGCTTGCAGAGAAAAGAGCACTGATCCAAAAATATAAGGGTAGTAGAAATGAAAGGGTAGGGATACGAACCAAATAGAGGGAAATACAGCAAAGACAAGATAAAGACAGGAAAACAGCGGGGAGGAAAGAAGAGAGGAGTGGGTTGGTGGTTAAAGAGCTGCATAATTACTGCCTGGCAGCTCCGACATGCTCTCACACATTGAGAACACGCACACATACACACATATACACATATACACACTTCTACTTCACCTCACAACACTTTACTCCCTCCATATGGTGTATCTTTCACATATTGCTACGCTACGGTCGCCTTTATCCATGCTGGGTCTGAGCCTACTCCTACACTGTGCATTTGAATCGCTCCATCCTTCGCTCGCATTTGTGGCACGTTTGTTTGTGTGTCTAATGTCCTCAGAATTACTAGTCAGAGTTGACACTGCTGCATCTTGTAAGGCTTCAAGTACAAACAGAGTGCAAACATGAAGTGTAACTGAGAGGTTTATTTGGCTGCTGGCTGCATGATTAAAGCAGGAGAAATGACAGCTCCCTGACTCCAGATCAGATATAAAAGGCTTATTCTTCATGGCTGGGGTGTTAGCGCTGATCTCAAATAGTGGTGGAGGAAGTATTCAGACTCTTTACGTCAAAAACAGTACAACAATTTGAAAACATCTAGCACTAAATGTTTGATTCATTAAAAAATATATAAATACATCAGTAAAATGCACTTGAAGTATTAAGTAAGTATCAAGTATTCAAAGCAGAAAACTGGCCATTCTGAGCATTATAGAATTAAATATCATTAATGGACTAATAAACATTTGTTAATGTGCAGGTAGTATTTCAATTTTATGCACGTTAGATAATTCAATCCATATGAAACATATCATATTTCAAGGTTGTCATATGTTTTCTAGAAATAATAGAAGATATAGTGGAATCTAAGTATAAAACGAAATAAAAGG
>JAOXYL010000043.1:13603228-13619382 GCA_028564955.1 Terapon puta | reverse complement strand
TTAAAGCCCAGACAGTGAGTGCAGGGAGGATGGTGATGTGTTCACGGTAGGTGTGCCTCTTATCAAGTCATATTTGTCTAAATTTTGCCACAAAATGAAGACATTTTATTGGTCAGTTGTTCAGTCGGAACACAGCCAATTTCATGGGATTTTAGCTGGAAAAATACCAAAAGATAAGATGATAAAATTTGAGCTTCTATCAATGAGAGAAAAAAAAACATAAATCCTTTTTTTTCTCTGATCAGTTGTGCTAGAAGATGTAGGTATAACACAAACTCTCACTAAGATCTCTGGAGAAAAAATCTAAAGTTTCAAGAAAGAAACCTGAGCCTCAGTTATCCTCAACCAAAACCAGTTGAGAAAAGAGTCAAAGAGTGATATTTTAGGAGACAGGGAGATCCTCCAAGATGCCAAGGTCTCAAGTACAAATTCTGTTGCATGCATGAAGGCTCATTCTTTACATTAAAAAAGACGCAGTTTAGCCAAACAGAAAACTCGAAACACAACGCCCATTTAAAAAAATATGCAGTGTAAGAATGCTGTTACAGAGAAAATACACATGCAGTTAAATATAATAGCAAATATTTAATGTTTCCATTGGTCATACAGGTTTTCATGATCTCATACAAATACAAACTCAGTGTTAAGATTATAGCTTTTTAACAGTTCTAAAAACAAAACTACAACCTCATGAGTCCATCCGTAAAAACACCAATGATGCAGCGCGGAGAAAGTTCAAAGACTTGTATCAGGCCACATGTATGCGTAAAACAAACACACAGCAGGTAAATGTATGGCAAGGACAAACACTAAAGGATACTGATGTGGAAGCAGCATCAGCATTCTGGTGCCTATGTCTCGTTTCATCCCTAGGCGTAATAGGATTGGATGAAGCCTTAATGGAGTAGGTGGTGGTGGTTAATGGTGAGAGAGAAACAACAGACACAGATTCATGATTACCTCGGTATTAAAAAGGCACTGCGCGCTTCTTATCAGGACAGGAAACAAACTTTTTTTTTCTTCATCCACTGGCCACTGTAACTGATGGATTTCAAATCAGACCCCGTCAGTTCCACCGTTCCACCACCCAAACATGATTATACAACTCCCACTTCACGGTTTGTTACCTGCCAAACTGGCTTATTGAGTCGAAGCACTTAGTGCACACAGAGAGTAGCAGCAATTTAGCGTTCTTAATTCCCGCTCTGCTTGTTATCGTTGTACAAAGAGAGGGGTGGAGCGCAGGAGAAGGAAGAGGGCAGGGGGGGAGGGAGTTACAAGGATGGCTAATGGGTAATTATTTCCCACCCTGCATAGCAGCAGCATCGCTTTTAGATTTTGCACCTTAAAAAACAAAATTTCTTTACATGTAGGAAGAAAAAGACACGATTGTAAGAAAAGGCTGTACTGAGAATGGATTTTTGAAACATAAAAACAGGAGAGACTTCATTATAACCTTCCTCGAGTTTCCTACATTTTGTTTCTCCCATTGCTTGCTTGCCGAACAGGATGCTGTACGTGTAAAAGTATTTTTTAACATTTGACAGCGGACACGGTAAAATTACATACGAGCTACATCTACAGTGTGTTTATAACCGTGTAAGTGATTAATTGACTGACTTTGCTGTATATGGCAAATACATTCTTAAGGTTTTTCACAAAGATGACTCACTAGTGTTTCTACCGGTCTCTGGTCGGAAAGGGAGTCTTTGAGGATCTGACTGGGTTTCTGCAATGTACCCTGTTGGCATTAAGTCCTCTTCCTGCCCCGTCCTCTGCCTCCTGCAGGTGGTAAGTTTCTTGTAGGGGCTGAGAGCGTGTGGGCCTGTAGGTCGACTTTCTGCTGAAGGATCCCCGTAAGAATGAACTCAGCGGTGACGATGGGCAGGGACGCGGTGAGAGCTGGGCCACACAGAGGCCAGTCCTCTTCACAGGAAATCACTACTGTCTGAGGCTGAAGGGGAGAAACGAAAAGATTTTATGACTCCACAAGGTGCGGAAAATAATTTCAATTTAGCGCATGTGACACATGAATGAGAAAAGGCTTTCATCTGACTGCTACCTTGTGAGAAGAGGGCATCTTAGGAAGAAAGGTGGCCCCACTGCAAGAGATTATGTCCTTCATTTGAGCTGGCTCTGGCTTCACTGACTTTGTGACATGGATCGCATATCCCTAAGGAGGGAGAAGAAGAAGACATGCGGTGTATGACATGTAAACAAATATGTTTTATCTCTATTTTTATTTAATCCCTGCAAGGGAGGAAAGAAATCAATGCAAGGCTCAAATGAAATTTGGTATTTTGTTCCCCAATTTTAGCCAGTCACAGCACAAAACCGGGTATCAAGCTATCCATTTTGCAGCTTTGATGAGAAACTGCAGTGTAGTAAGAGTGTGTAACAGAAATGGAAACATTACTGCCTGCTTCCTTAAGTGATTTTTGTAACCAGTACACTGTGCTCTAAAGATGCACGCAAACAACAAAGAGGCCGAGCTAAAAGTGACACACCATGACTCACTATTCCTAATACCACAATTCCTAATACCACAATACTCATTCAAGGAAAAAATCATGAGCAAATAAATAAAAGGTATGACAGAGTTATGAGTTACATGTAAGAGGGGCTGACTGCTGGCAATCCTCAGAGACTCCTGCAGGCAGAAATTGAACTTCCTCTCTTGCTCCGGATCCTTCACAACAAAACCATTAGGAGACAGGAAGCTCCCAGCCTTACCACTCTGAAGCACAAGGAGGAGACAGACAAAGGGAACAGTCAGTGTCTATTTGAGTATGTGTCTGTATGTGTGTGGTATTTATGTACACATTTACCTCCACATTCTTTTACTATAACAGGGAGAAAGCTGAGATTGCGCCAGTTTTAACTGCACTAATATACCAACTAACCTTTTCTAGCCATTGTGTGGTGACAATGGGGACTCCTTTAGCCACCGCACACAGGAACTTGACTGTCCTGCGCACCTTATCAGTCACCAGACAGTTCATGTCTGTCACATCATCAGCTATGCAGCCTCCTAGACGAGCCAACACTCTCTCCCCTTCTTCATCCACCACGCCTGTGTACAGCACCTAAGAGCAAGACAGACACACTGTGTCATTCAAACACTAGTCTAAAGCCACACAAACCTTAATGAACCGATTCTAGGTAATCTGTAGTTATAATTGCAAGAAATGGGGCATTGAAACAGTATGATTCATCCATACACTCTGACAAATATAACCACATGTTTACAAAGGCACATAAAACCTTATAGCCCTGGCTGACAATCCGTGATCGACCACTGGCTGCTGGGGAAGCAGAGGAGGAGCGGGGTGTTTTTGCCATAGGTGAGAAATCCGCAGGAGCCTGACGCTTCCGTGATACACTGCTGGTTGGAGTCCGGGGCTGTTAGATGGGAGATGAAAGCAGTGGGGGTGGAGAGAGGGGGTGAAGAGAGAAGACAGTGCAAGATGAGGACAAGGCACAAAACACACAGGGAGGAGATGCAGTAAAGAAAGTAAATAAAACAATAAAATAAAATAAGAGTAGGAAGTGGCCGTGTGACCATTAAACTACTTAATTCATAAGTGCAGGTCAGACCACTTTTCTTACTGAGTAAGTGGAGTGGACCCAGACAGTCCGTGATGTTGATTGCAGTACACTATAATGGCTGGAAAGGCTGACTCAAAGACACAAGGGCCTTTTGCCAAGGTAAAAGCCCTCCTTTTCAAGGACAGAAGTTCCTGGAAACTATTATGTACTACTCTGTTTTCCATCTGGTTTTATTTATGTTTTTGCCCTTATGTACTTTTGTTTCAATTAAAAGGACAATGTCTGAGACCAATGCATGTTCAAAGTGAAACAATCAAGTCACCTCTGATGCCTCCACAGACGCATCCTGGTCTGCAGATGCTCCACTTTCTTCCCGCTCCTCTTTCTTCTTTTTCTGGACCGCTGATGGACGACCTCTGACTCTCCGCTCAACAGTTTCCTCCTCCATTTTCTCACCCTCGTCTTCTATTTCAGTGGGTTTTGGTTTTGCATTCTTCTTTGCTTGAGCGCTGGATGTTCTACCTCTTCTTTTAGCTTGGCCAGAAGTCTCATCTTTTGTTTCACCTTTTGCATCGTCTTCTCCCACTGTCTCTGTTGTTTGGGCTCTCTCCTTCTTTTTGGAAATGTTAGGGAAACTGCTGGAATCCTCCTCCGTATTTGCCTCCAACTCTCTTTTTCTTCCTTTTCGCTTCTCTTTAGCCTCATCTCCATCAATGACTGCAGGAGCTACTGATGCCTCCACAGTCTCACGTTCTGCTTTTTGTCCTCTGCCATTCTTTTTTGGCAGAAGAAATTCCTTGCTGGTACGCGCTTCCTCCTGATTTGAAAGTTCTTCCTCATCTGCAGCTGCAGGTTCGGAGCCTTTTGCATCAGCTCGCCGTCGCCTCCTTGTGGTACTGACCTGCAGAGAGTCTGCAGTCTCTTTATCACCTTCGTGGGACACTTCATTAGAGGACTCCTCTGCCTTCCTGCTCTTCCTGCCTCTGGCTGTAGGTTTGGGAGCTGGATTCTGTTCACTTTCATCATTCACAGCAGGGACGGAGTCTGTCTCTGTCTCTGCTCTCCTCCCTCTTCCTCGCTGTCTGCCTCCTCTTCCTCTGCTCTGAGAGCTGAAGCTGCAACTGGAAATCTCAGAGCTGTGGGAGTTGGTGGAGTTAGACCTCGAACGGACTCCTTGAGGAGAAATGTCCTTACTGTCCTGTTCTGTCGCCCCAGCAGCCACCGTCCTCCGCCTGTTGCTCTTTCTGCCTCCGGGTGCCTGGGGTGGCTCGCTCGTCCTCTTTGCCCCCCTGCCTCGGCCTCTGCCACTGCTCTGCTGGGTGATAACACTCGAAGCAGACCTCTCTGAGCTGACAGAATTGGAGGAGTTGGAGCGAGATCTGGTTCTCCTTGCTGGGACATCGTCATTGGTTGATATTTCTGAGTCTTGTTCGGGCTGTGTTGTACTTGGGGCAACGTTTGTTGTTCTGGTTTCTCTTCGACCCCTTACGGCTGCTTTGGGTTTTTCTTTTTCTTGTTTATCTTTCTCCAGTTTTTCTTTTTCCTCCTTTTCTTTGGCTTCCCTCGCCAGTCTTGCTTGGTGTTCTTGTTCCTTCCTCTCCCTCTCAAGCCTCTCCTCTTCCTCCCTCTTTGCAGTCTCCAATCTCTCTATTTCTTCCCTATCCTTTCTTTCCTTTTCTACTCTCTCCCTGTCTTCTCTTTCTCCCTTTTCACGCTCCAATCTCTTTTTTTCTTCCTCCTCCTTTCTTTCCCTCTCCAATTGTTCTTCTTTTTCCTTTCGTGTCCTGTCAGCTCTTTCCTTTTCTTCTTGTTCCTTCCTCTCCCTCTCAAGTCTCTCTTCTTGTTCCCTCTTTGCAGTCTCTAATTTTTCTGCTTCATCCCGTTTCTGTCTTTCCTTTTCTATTCTCTCCTTCTCTTCTCTTTCTGCTTTTTCACACTCTAATCTCTCTTTTTCTTCCTTCTCCTTTCTTTCCCTTTCCAATTGTTCATCTTTTTCCCTTTGTGCCCTGTCAGCTCTTTCCTTTTCATCTTGTTCCTTTCTTTCCTGCTGTATTCTCCTTTTTTCTGTTCTCTCCTGCTCCAGCCTTAACCTTTCTGCATTTTCAGCCTGCAGTCTTTGTTGGTCTTCCTTCTCTTTTCTTTCTTCTTCATTATGTTTCTGTTTTGTGGATTTCTTCCCTCTAGCTTGCTTAGCATGCTCCACCTTCTCTTCTTCCTCACTCTCATCTTCATCATGCCCTGACTTTGGTCTCCTTCCTCTAGTAGCTGGCAAAGCTTTACTGCTTCCTCTTGTTTGCCTCCTGGGAGGTTGAGAACACTCTGCCTGTTCCTCCTCTTCTCTTACTCTTGACCTTGTCCCTCTTTTACCTCTAGAAGGGATGCTACTAGTTTCATCTTCAGATTGCCTTCCCTCTCCACTCTGAGGCTGCAGCCCAGCCTTTGTTTCCAAGCTCAGAGTTTCAACAGCAGAAGCCTCCGAATTTGAAAGTGACTGCGTCTCCTCCTCTTGAATTAGCAGCGGCTTAGCTTTTCTTTTTCGTGGACCTGGAATTGAGTCCTCTTCATCACTTTCCCCATCAACACCTGTGGACTGCGTTTCAACAGCAGAGGGTTCAGAGCTAGTGAGGGACTGCGTCTGCTCGTCTTCGAGTTGCAGTTGTCTTGCTTTCCTTTTTCGTGGACCTATGATCGAGTCTTCTTCATCACTATCCCCATGTCCAACTGTATCCATTGGCTGAGTTTCAACACCAGAGAGCTCAGAGTTTCTGAGGGTTTGTGTCTCCTCCTCTTCGAGCCGTAGCTGCTTTGCTTTGTGTTTTCGTGGGCCCAGTTTCGAGTCCTCAGAATCACTTTCCTCATTTCCACTTGTCGCCAGGGGCTGAGTTTCATCAACACCAATGTGCACGAGCTGGGTGTCAGTAAGTGATATCCCAGAGCAAGTGAGGGGCTGTGTCTGCTCTTCTTTGAGTGCCAGTGGCTTTGTTTTTCTTTTTCGTGGACCTGGAACCACGTCGTCATCATCACTTTCCTCACTGTCGCTTCTACACATGGGCTGAGTTTCAGCTACAGACAAAGCTTCGCTGCAGCCCTTCTCTGTAAATTGAGCTGCCTCCCCATGTTCTCCCTGCCCGTGTTTTACATTCTTTGGTTTGCGTTCAACTTGTAGTGCAGAGTATACAGGATCTTCTCCATCCAAACTCTCCTGGTAGTTAAAGGCAGACATTGGTTGTGTCTCAGCAATGGTAAGAGTAGATGAAGTGGGAAATTCTAAGGGTTGGATGGCAGAGTTTTTTCTCTCCTCTTCATCCGTTTCATCCTCTGAGTTATTGTACAGCTCTGAAACGTATGCCTGTGTTGCTTCTAGGGCCAAATCTACCTGACCTTCTCTTTCAGGCATTGCCGAGCATGTGGCATGTTCCTCCTCCTCCTCTCCATAGGCTTGCGTTGCTTCAAGATTTGAATGATCTTCTAAAGAAGTTCTGTCTGCCTTTGAGATGGCTGAATATGCTTTGGTTTCCTCCAGATTCACACCTCCTTCCACAGAGACAAACGCTTGGGTGCTCTCCATGGCTTGAGCTTGGGCCTGACACTGCAGGTGGCTGCTGTCAGACAATCCCAGCTGGAAAGACCCTCCTCTATTGGATTCTTCACTTTTTTCATCACCAGAAGACTCAAGACCAAAAGCTTGGGTGGGGTCTGTGGTGTGGTCTTCTAGAGAGTTGTCTCTTTTCTGAAGAACGAAGGACTGCGTCTCAGCAACAAGAAAATCCTCATCTTCCTGGCTGTCTGAGCAGGAAGGCAATGCTTTGGGTCTTACAGCAGAGGCTACTGCACCTGGGAGTTAGAGCGGACACAATAAAGAAGTTGTGCAAGGCGTCAGTCTTAGAAACAGAGACAATGTTTTGTAATTTGACTGTAGTAAAATAATTTTACATACTTTTTAAGGGAACTGAAGAGGGACTCAGGAAAGCCTGTGTCTCCATATCTTGCACGTCTCCTTCTGGAACCAACACAGATTTGAAATAACAAAAGACAAAAGTGATTTGTTTTTAAATCGAGAAAATCTAAGGTCTACTTTAAAAATGTAATAAAATTTCCCTTCTTTGATTATTTGAAGAATCTACCCTTCTAGCATCTCTTGACTGCAAAAAACATTCATAAGCAGACACTCTGAACTCACCAAATAAATGTATTTTTTGTTACTAGTTTATTCTATGTCTTTTTGCTTGCTGATCCTGATTAAGTGTGCAAGAGGCTCAAGGAAAGTGAGAAAGTGTGGACAGTTTAGTTTAACTTGTTGCTAGCCAACACACTTTTCAGGCTGGTTTGATAGTTTGATAATCAAAATGGTCATTTCTAATGAATATAATGAATCGAAATTCTATTTCAGTTTCTTTGTCCTTGAATCTCTGTACTTCACTGGAATATGACTTATTCTGTCATTAAAATTTATGAATAGGCTTGATACTTTCGGCAGTCTGTGATTAATGCAATATATATTTGTAATTTTCTTTTCTTTTTTTTCATTTTTTGAGGACCTGATGCATTTCTTTGTCTTATATAATAGAAAGCTGAACATCCTTGAAATCTGGACTGCTGGGTGTAGAAAACAAAACATTAGAGCTATGAAAAAATTCACATTAAGTTCCTGCTTGAAGATTGATTGTCGGATTACCTGACAACTGTACAGGAGTAGAGCAGTTCTGAAGAAGGGGTACCAGAAACCCAGGTGTATTTTCTCTCTGCAGGCCAGGAATCTGGCCCTCACCTTCCTCTCCAAAATCCACCTCCTTTTCCTCCACATCTGTGTCACTGTCCACACTGAATTTGGCTGGGCCGACACCGTTCCCAGCAGGGGGCACGCTGGATTCATCCACATCAGTGTCTGCGTCAGAACCTGACTGAAGAGCTTTTGACATGGTATCAGGAGCAACCGACACATCTGTGGCAACAACTGGTATAACCAGAGGAGAATTGTCGTCCACATCTGTGTCACTGTCAGACAGAATATCAAGATCAGCTCCTCTGTCTGCGGTGGTGAGTGATTCTGTGACAGCAGACACCATCACAGGTTCACTGATGGCAGGGGCAGGAATAGCTTCGTCATCTGTGTCACTGTCTAGATGCAAGCTGTGAGGAGCAGCAGGGGCAGATTCATCTATTTTAGAGCATGTATTATTTGTTACACATTCCTTGTCTCCTTCCTCATCAGCATCTGTGTCGCTGTCTAGGTGGAAATCTTTGGGCTGCGTTGAAGGAGCAATGTCAGCTGTGTGTGTGTTCTGAAATGATGTGGGTTTTGCTTTTGTAGCAGCTTCTGATACAGCAGCATCATCGTCCACATCAGTGTCACTGTCCATAGTGATGCCCTCTGGCTGAATAAGTGATGTAACACAGGAAGGTTTGGTGTTGTCAGCAGAGGGAGGCACAGATTTAGCAACTATGGAATCATCATCCTCATCCACATCTGTATCACTGTCCAAGTGAAACTGGGCTGTGCCTGGTGGTTGGCCAGCCTCCTGGTTTGTATTCAAGGTCACAGGACCAACAGCTGCCACCCCGTCCTCCTCTCCCTCCATATCAGTGTCACTGTCCATGTTAAATGCAGGGATTGCACCTGTGAAGTCTGTTGGTGTGGATACAGGTGAAATACCTTCTCCTCCAAGACTGACATCGCTTCCCTGTTTCACTGGCACATGCTGTCCACTTTCCTCAGACTTTCTCCCTGCTGGTGCTGCTCTTTCTTCCCCCCTTCCTTCCCCCTCTTTACCGTCGCACACAATTGCTAGTGCCTTTTTTTCCTTCAGCTGCTGTCGCCCCACATCTTCATCTGTCTCCTCCTTGCTGAAGCTGACATGTCTGTGAAGCCTGTTTTCAGTGGGGCAGGACGGGGTGATGGGACTTTCATCCTCGCTGTAAAACAATGGAAAACAACATGTAAAGTATTATGGAAGGAAAGGACATATGTTTTTCAAGGGATTGATTATGTCAGTACATTCTTAAGAGGGCCTGAAATAAGATGGTTCTCATATACCTTTCAGGGACGATTTTGTTTGTTGGACTCAAGAATGTCGAACAGGAGGGAGTAGATTTATGAGAGTCAGAATCAGACACTGTCAACGACAATAAAGATGAAATTGTAAAACATCAATACAAAAAATGGGACTTCATTCATGACAATATTTACACACCATACCTTGAGCCTTGCGCCTCCTGTCCTTTCCTCCCCCTTTTTCTCCGTCGGAGTCTGAGTCAGATTCTGGAACAAGGGTCCCCTGAGGGTGGGTTGGAGTTTGCTCAAAGGACAGGCAACTGGGGTGGACAGGAGTCTTCCTTGTGTCCTCCAAAACAGGTGCTGACACCCTAGCCGTCGTACCTCCATTGACACATTTCTCGCTGCCTGTGCTTGTGTCACTTGCCTTCTCTCCAGAGGCATCTAGCAACCTGGACTTAAGCCCTGAATTTTTACTCCCAGGAGTCTTTGAGTCCCCTTGAGAAGACACGCTGACGTACAGACATGGGATGTCCGCCACCACCAAACTGTCACTTTCACTGAGGGCATAGCGCACATTAGGAGTCAGCTTTAAGCGGCCCTTGCGGGTCCCATTCATGCTCCCTTGATCCCATACCAAAGCCTCTACGTCCACCTCACTGTCACAACCTTTTCTCCGGTAGACAGAAATGCAAATGGTAGCATGCTGCTTGGATATTGAAGGTGCCGGTAAGACAAGGGTGCAGGTGTTGGGGTCACGGCCAAGCACATTATCTCCCAAAAACAGGGGCAACTCTGAGTGACAAAAATGGTAGAAATACATAAACAATACATAATCAATCTTAATGTTGCGTTCATGTTGTTCATTTTATTATTATTATTATTATTATTATTGTTGTGTACTGCCCAAATATTTGGACAAGACAAGGTGAAGCACTGACCTGTCTGAGGCATGTGTTCATTTTTTAAGATGCAAAGCTTAGCTAGTGGTCGCCCCCTCTCATCTTCTCTCTCATCTTCATTTCCATCTTCATCTGACTCCAGGATGGAGTCGCTGATCATCTGAGTAGCATCCATTTCTCACAGCGGGTAAGACTGCTCGACTTAAGACAAATAAATTATTATTTAGACAAAAGCGTTAACGGCTGATTCACCCATCTTTAACTGGCCTAGAGCACAGAGAGAAACAGGCGTCAATGACGGTTACTAGGCAACGTTAGCCTGAACAGCTTATCAGCGACCTCTTAAGCTCAGCTTTCCTGTTATATTCTTTCTCACATCCAGTTTGTAGCGATGATCTAAATGCGTCAATACAACTTTTACTGAACGTGTGTGAACATGCCTGTCAAATCAATCGCATCACTTCACAGAAACGCCACTTCCGGTCAGCATAAAAACAAAATGACCTAACTAAGTATTTTTGCTAATGTACAATATGTTAATCGCTATTTTAAATAATTGAAACCATATCCATTTACTGTTATAACACACTTAAATATTTATGTCTTTTTCATCAATGAGTTGCATATATTTTCTAATTTTATGCAAAAACATTCCCGAAAGTGATAGTCCCCATGGACTACTATTACTTTGAAAGAGGAAGTGTGTGCAATTAAACAAGCAGCTTGACCGTAACTTAAACAACTGCAAGGCGAAACTTAGATCATATCTACATTTGCAATGTAAGTGCATTAGGATTTTGTCTTCACGTATTATGCTTTTTAGGGGAAATAAGCTGCACACAGACACTCACCTTTCTACGCTCTGCTTCGCTCAGGAGAGATAAACAAACACGTCAAGACAATCCACATCCTGAAAATAATTGACCACGCCCATTCGATTCGATTAAGCTGCTAGAGATTGGTCAATTTACCTTTCACTCAAAGTGGGCTTTGTTGCAATTGGATATTTAAACTCCAGTCAGACGTAAGACGTGTCTGATTGGGCCAACTGTCCCCCAAAGTGTCATTTCATTTCGCGCTTTACGCCCGTTTCTTAAAGGGACCGTACAGATATTGTGGATTCAAGTTTTATTGTCATTTCAACACATGTGAAACATGGGATGAAACGAAATTAGTTACCCTGTTCCCGGTGCAAGCCCAATAAGTAAGAGTTACAGTAAGAGTATAAAAAATGAATAAGAACTATCTAACTAAGTATAATTACAAAATAAACTAGATAGAATAAGCTAATTTAAGCTAAGTAGTCAAAATAAATATAGTAATCCAATTTAACAGTATAACACTGAAAGAAGTTAAAGGATGAAATGACATGACATAACAATATACAACAGTCTGTACCAATGAGGTAGTGAGCAAATGGAAAGTTTAAAGGGACAAGTGTTCAGACTGTGCTCAAGATTCAGCACAGTATAGGTACTGGTTCAACTACTGGCCTCATAAATTACACAGATTTGTATATCATATGGGAAATATGCAGATGGATATACAAAGATAGATAAAATGTAAACACTACTGAGTTTTCAGAGGCTACTTATTTTTCTATTTATGACCATGTGAATACATGCAGCGCTATAGCACAGCGTAACTTGACAGAAGGGCCTAGAGGTGAGCGCTGATTTATTATTTCAACATTAATTTCCTGTCTCTTAATAAAATGTATTTAATCCTTATTTCAGTTTTGACCTTCATATTTTGCATAAATAACTACCCAGCAGCCTGTGTGGGAGGCATATGGGCCCGACTGCCAGGGTTCAATGAACATATGTTTTAAGGAATGATTCATAGATGTCTGAATGTGGATTGGCACAGACAGAAAACTTGGACAAACAAACTTAATGCCATAAGACTTTTGAACTCTCTTCACAGCACTGTCACTTTCTATTGTATATTATACTGTATATCTCTGTTTAGTATTGTATTTATATAAATTATATTCTAGGTATACCATTCATTTTTATTTCTTTAATCTATTTTTTGCTCCAGTGGATCCATTTTGGTTCATAGTTTTTGGCACTGCCTTAAGGAGCCTGGGATTTATTTATTTCATTGCCAATGATTGCTTGATGTAAATTGTGGTATATATGACATTAAATTCTTGAAGTCTTAGAATCTTAATTATGTTGCAAAATGGTGTCCACCTTTAACAATTAGAATTTTGGTGGAGTAGAGATTACACCTCATTAAATATTCCAATAATATCTGACCTGCTGTGTTGCATGCTGATTCCAGCACTTAAACTGTTGTGTAGCTTAATGCTCATGGGACAGGCATTAAACCTACTTTTCTTTGCATAATAAAATTGAATGACACAGCTATTTTTCATAGCCACAGGAAAGAGCACATTAATGCATAAGTGGGCTCTTATAACTCTCATAACTGCTGACTTCAGAGTTAAGTCATCCATCGCTGGAAACCACGCAGTGTCCAGTCCCTCATATTTACAGGGTTTCTAAATGTGTAGGTTTTTTTTGTTTTATCAAAAAAATATAAGAATAATTTATACACAAACATTAATGAAAAGACAACAAGTTTTCATTTGACAACTTTATTCGCAATGACTCACAAGAGATATCTAATGTATGCTAAAGCTTAATTCTAGCAATGACACTAAGTTTGTTCGTTGGTTACTTTTGTGGTTATTCCTTTTCTTTATTTTTCGTTTTGGCATTGATATCTTGACCTTCATGTCTTGATCTTCAAGCATCATCTTCAGCCTCCTCCTCAAATTCTCCCTCTTCCTCAGCAGTGGCATCCTGGTACTGCTGGTACTCAGACACCAGATCATTCATGTTGCTCTCTGCTTCAGTGAACTCCATCTCATCCATACCTTCACCTGTGTACCAGTGCAAGAAGGCCTTACGACGGAACATGGCTGTGAACTGCTCGGAGATGCGCTTGAACAGCTCCTGGATGGCTGTGCTGTTGCCGATGAAAGTGACAGCCATCTTGAGGCCACGGGGTGGAATGTCACAGACGGCGGTCTTGACGTTGTTGGGGATCCATTCGACGAAGTAGCTGCTGTTTTTGTTCTGGACGTTGAGCATTTGTTCGTCAACCTCCTTCATGGACATGCGCCCGCGGAACACGGCGGCGACTGTCAGGTAACGGCCGTGGCGTGGGTCGCATGCAGCCATCATATTCTTGGCATCGAACACCTGCTGGGTGAGCTCTGGAACTGTGAGGGCTCGGTACTGCTGGCTGCCCCTGCTGGTCAAGGGAGCGAAGCCTGGCATGAAGAAGTGCAAACGGGGGAAAGGCACCATGTTGACAGCCAGTTTGCGGAGATCAGCGTTGAGCTGACCCGGGAAGCGCAGGCAGGTGGTGACTCCACTCATGGTAGCAGACACAAGGTGGTTAAGGTCTCCGTAGGTGGGTGTGGTCAGTTTCAGAGTGCGGAAGCAGATGTCGTACAGGGCCTCGTTGTCAATGCAGTAGGTTTCATCTGTGTTCTCTACAAGCTGGTGGACAGACAGGGTGGCGTTGTAAGGCTCAACCACTGTGTCTGATACCTGAGGACAGAAAACACAGAATTATTCATCAGTCTCATGATCATAGAAAAGAAAGCCTACGGCAAGAAAAACTAAAATTAAATATCTAAATTGTCATGCTCTATCACAAGGTTATGTTACCTTGGGGGAAGGCACCACACTGAAGGTGTTCATGATACGGTCAGGGTACTCTTCGCGGATCTTGCTGATGAGCAGGGTTCCCATACCAGATCCAGTTCCACCTCCGAGAGAGTGGGTGAGCTGGAAGCCCTGCAGGCAGTCACAGCTCTCTGACTCTTTGCGGACCACATCCAGGACTGAGTCCACCAACTCAGCTCCCTCTGTGTAGTGGCCCTTGGCCCAGTTGTTTCCAGCACCACTCTGGCCTGGAGGGGAAGGAATGAACAGGTGAGCTGTTTTCCCATAAAAGACTTTACTGATTCAGTAACTTGAGAATACGGCTTTATTCCACCCACCAAATACAAAGTTGTCAGGTCTGAAGATCTGCCCAAAGGGTCCAGACCTCACAGAGTCCATGGTGCCAGGCTCCAAGTCCACCAGAATGGCACGAGGTACATATTTACCTCCTCCGCAGGAAAGAGAATGAGACAACAGGGGAAGGGAAAGAGGGAGAGAAAAAAGAAAAAAACATACCAGCTCAATAATGCAGGAATCCACAGTCTTGGATGTTACACAGGATACACAATGTGATACAAAATATGTGTATGACAGGAGACATGCGAAATATCTCTTAAGGTTGAGGCACTTTGAAATGAAATAGAAGATATATTCACATAATATATCCTTTATTTATGCAGAATGACTTATTATTGGGGTGGGAGCTAACCTGTGGCCTCATTATAGTAGACGCTGATCCTGTCCAGCTGCAGGTCACTGTCTCCATGGTAAGTTCCTGTGGGATCGATGCCGTGCTCATCGCTGATCACTTCCCAGAACTGCAAAAACAAAATGGAAGGTATCACATGACAGTTGCTAGAAAATAAAGTATGCATCTACCCTTTAGCAATGCGGTTTATGGGACTGGGGACTTTAAATGAGGAAAACAGCCGTGGGTTTGCATTTTTTGGATGCAGATGAAAATTACAAGATTTTTTCCCCTTTCACCAGGCCATATCTTAACCCATTTAATACAATGCAGCTGTTAATATTTCCATGGTCATCATTGATGACTTAGCAGAATGTAGTTCTTTCAGACGTAAAATGCAAAGGAGGGAGCACAAAGGGACTACAGATCACCCCACGGGCAAAACAGAGAATACACTCCATTTTCAGGCTGTCACACTACACTGAAGACACCGATTGTGTTCAGATCTGTATTCATGTCTTGTTCACTTTTTAAAGACCACACTAAGGGTGTGTATGCATTAAATCCCACAGCGGCACTGTTGCATATGCATGCAGTCACTTGCATGCACATATATTTCTGATGTCTTCCAACTTAGGCTTTTTTTTGTCATACAGACTGCAATTTCCTGCTAACAGCAGCAGTCGGAGGATTTAGAGTAATCTGGATAAGCGGGCTGTATTGCAGCTCAGTACTTAAGAGATTGGGAGTCAGCTGTGGTCTAAGTATCATGACATTTAAATAAGACCACGTAAAACAAAAATGACCAAGTGACCTTAATATGAGGGAGATCAAAGTAGGATAAATAGAGGAACAAAGAGTTGTAAAAAAGCAACAAAAATACTGAGAAACTGACAAATATTTGTCAGTAAGACTAATGATGGCTATCAGTAAAGGCTGAAAATAATCATAGTGAAAGAATGAGGACAATAAGCAGGAAAGCGATGCCACACCCTGACCCAATTCGCCACAATGTAGCCCTTCAGCAATTCTGTCAATCATATCCACCGGACATCTGAGTCAATGAGTCCTGGGGGAATGGAAACAAATGGAGATCCTTACTGCCAGGCCACCAGCAGTGTTTTAACACCACATTGGGCGAATACAAAGACGCAAATAATACTCCATGCTTTATGCTGCATTAACTCCAACTGACACGCCTATACATGTACGTTATTTGCTGCAGTTGGCATTTTGTGGTGTGACTGGCATAATTTTATTTATATATACATATACATATATATATATATATATATATATATATATATATATATATATATATATATATATATATATAT
>JAOXYL010000043.1:13575360-13587456 GCA_028564955.1 Terapon puta | reverse complement strand
AAGATAAAGTAATAATAGTGCATATCATTGTCAGTAACAGTGTTCGTTATTATGATCAACAATATAGAAACAGTATTGTAATGCTCGCATGCCATTGAACACACAAAGATACACATTCCTCTCCTCTCACCATGAGTATGCACTCCCAGGCCATCCAGCGAATAGGCAGCACAGCTCTGCCTTGGATCCTGTAGTAGTCCCCAGCATACAAGTTCCTGCTCATGCCAAAGTCAGCTATCTTGATGTGACGCTCACCGCCCCGATCCTCTCCACTCTCGCCCCTCTCACCCCCAACCAGACAGTTACGTGTGGCCAGATCCCGGTGCACAAAGTTGAGCGAAGAGAGGAACTTCATTCCCGACGCGATCTGGCTGGCCATGGAGATGAGTGCCGGGTAACTGGGATAAAGGTTGACAGAGGATGTAATAATAAATGAATCAAGCAATGGCTGCTTGTTTATTTATATCCGTGTATATGTGCCCCCATCTGGTTTACCTGATGGTCGGGGTATTGTGTAAAGGACCCGTCTTGTCCAGGAGCACTCGATGGGACAGATACTGGTTCAAGTCGCCACATTCCATGTACTCGGTGACCATGCAGAGAGGATCGCTGCTCACACACACTCCCAGCAGACGGATGATGTTCGGGTCCTTCAGCCGAGACAGGATCTTCACTTCTTTCAGGAAATCGTTCCTATCATGGCACCAAAGAAATATGAAACGCATTAGGAGGATTAAAGAAGAGAAGACTGGTGGAATATGGAGAGACAAAGCAAAGGAGCGATAAACAGTGGCAGATTTTAGCTTCTTTCTCTCACTTGTTAACAAGCAACATTTTTGAGGATACCACTAAGTCAAGTAAGAAGGTTACCAACTCCCCCGAGTCTGAGGCTCTGGGTGACTTTCTGCCTCATTGATTTATTTTCTCTCACTAACCTCTCATATAAACCTGTGGACAGCTAGTCCCAGCACATAAGCTCACACAAGCTGATTTCACCTGCACAGAGCAAAAAAAGGGCAAAAAAACCCAAGTAAACAAGAACCTGGTGAAGACACGGTGAGAAAACCACAGAGGGCCAGATATTTTTCCAGATGAGCTGGGGAATCAAATCAAGGCTAAAATGTGAGAAAATACTGAATATTATAGTATTTTCCCAGCTTCCACTGAATATGTAAGGTAAATTACAAGCAGCTCATTCACTGTAAAGAAGGATTTGGTTGAGATAATACATGGACGTTGGACTTTGTTATGAAATCCACATTTTGCCATCTACAGGTCAAAACTTGAAAATTCTATTTCAGCTATTTAAACTATAAGTGTACGAATTCCCTGATACATCCTGACTTCTTAAGAAAATCGACCAAATACCCTAACTCCTATGTCTGACCCAGATGTCCAGTGACCAGTTGGAGAAGACGAGATAAGCTGTAAAAGCAGAAAGAAAAGCTGTGAATCACAATGACATCAGGCTCGGCTGTGGATGATGTTACGGACCTTGCGTTCTTGGAGGCGTCCGGGCGCAGTATCTTCACTGCTACCAGAAGAGGGCGACCCTTTCTCACATTGAATGGGAACTCCAAGTTGGGAAGGTCCTGAGGGCTCTCAATTTCACACAGGTGGACCTTTCATCAAAAAAGCACAGACATTGTTTAAGCACAATCACCCTTCTACCCACCTACACACGCACAGGACATTTTGTCAGGTCATTCCTCACCTCCCCAAACTGCCCCTCTCCCAGTTTCTCCTTGAATATGAGACACTGCCGCGGCAGCTCTGGCAGCGGTGCGGCATCAGCCCCAGGGCTTGAGGAGGCCAAGGCGGGCACGGCGTAGGTGTTGTTTCCACTAACACCCTGCAGGCTCACGATGTCGGCCTCGGCATAATGAGGAACGCTGGGAGGCAGTGGTGGGGATACAGGGGGAGACAGGGAGGGGTAAGGAGGGGAGCCAGGGTAGGGTGGAGGCTCCTCCTGAGATGGGGGGAAACCCTTCTCCATATCCATGTCCAAACCACAGGCTGAAGGGCGGAGGAAGAGACAGACAGGGAGGATGAAATACAGAGATTACTTTGAAAGAAGGACTCTGTGATTAAAAACAGCTTTGTTTTGCTTTAAGGCAGTCTGTAGGTTAGAGCGCCACATGATATCACAGAAAAATTCAGACAACTTGTTATAAAGGGATAGTTTTGATTTGGGGGAATTTCCTTTGACAAAAACAACAGAGGCTGTAAAAAAAGGATGATAAAAATGGGCTTAGAGTCACAGAGATGTAAAAAAGACAAAACAACAAATAATGATTGACGTTTCTGCAAATTTTGAAAAATGTTTCCAGATTTATTCATTCTGAACTAATACATGGTTATTTGTTGTCACCTGCTTGAATTTTGAGTTTAAGACTGGAGGAAACCTGAAAGTACCCATCTATGTGCATCAGTAGATGTGCATCTGCAAGGCATTGGATTCATGTAGCAGGTATTAAAATCACTAAGACACATAGCTGAACTTGTGATGGATGAGTGGAGTTTTTTACAGAATCACTCTTTACAGACATTGTTTTGGTCTGCTGCTGTACTCACAGATAAAATTCAAACACCTCTTTGAGCTTTGATTCAACAAAGGGTATAAACCTTTTTTTCTGCCACAGGAAAGCTTTAAGTCCACCTCAATACATACTCTACCACAGCCCATGAATAGGAATACTGCATTTAACTAACTGTTATGATGTGTACTGCATTTAAAAAAATATACAATAACACCAGACTGATAAGCACCCTGAACGCTTAACATTGTGTTAACGGTGTTTGCTAACATGGTAACATCACATTTACTACTTAGCACAAACTACAAAAAAAGGAAATGGGAACGTTATTAGTTCCACAGTAATTTAGTCATAAATGAATGTATTTGGCAAATTAAACCTCATGTTAGCGCTACAGGAAAATACAAGACGCATCCTCCGGGCACCACAAATTTCTTCACAGAATTTCATGTTCAGCCAATCCAGCAGTTGTAAAATATATTTTTGTCTTGACCAAAGTGGTGGAACGACACACAGACGTCACCACCAACAGAGCCGCAACCAAAGCAAGTCTAAACAAAAACATCCATGAATTTGTCAGTTTGAGTATGTTTGAAATGTGGTACAATTCCCCAAAATACAAACCATCCCTTCAAACAAAGCATGAGTTATTTTGAGAGGCAAGTGAGTGAGAATGAGTAATTATGTGAGTAACAGGAAAGATGGTGAAGGTCAGCAACATGCAAAACACACTAATCATATCTCTGCTGAGAGCACTTCTACTGCCCCGACCCTCTGTAGGTAGGTTAGGTAGTGAGGTAGGGTGGCTCCTCCTGGCTGTGTGGGCCCAGAGGTCTCTTACCCTGGGGCACATTGAGGCTCTTTTCCTGAGCCTGAGTGGTGCTGGGGACGACTAGGGGTCTTGAGCCTTTTCTGTGATCTGACAGGAACAGGTGATAGGCTGGGTTGTTTAACAGCAAGGCTGGGAGGGTACACACACGTAAACAAAAACACACGCACAAACACCGTGGGAGGAGGCGGGGGGAGGGCACACGCAGGAACCATGATATGGATCATACAGATGGTAAAAAAAACAAAACAAAACACAAACAAACAACATAAATAGACAATATACAAACACATACACAACGGAACATAACAACAATCATTAGCATGACTCTGTTAGCATATCCATTATAACTCCAGGGGAGGACGAGTGGTTGCAGTGACACATAACAGAAGAGCATAGCGAGAACAGGCAAAAGTTAACTCAACCAAACATAAAAAAAACAGTGGATGAAATAATGTTTCTGTTACTCATGTTATTTCAAACTCACACAGGCGCCTAGTAAAAAACAGCATGCAGACCTCCTGTGGTGCAATGCAAGTGATGGAATGCTTTTTTTTCTTTCCTTACTCCTCTTTTTCTTCTCCCTCTTTCCTTCCCCTTTCCTTTTTTTCAAAACAATAGCTCTTTTGTGTCCCCACTCCGCCGTGAATCTCCTTTTTCGTCTTGGGATGTTTGGTTTGATTTACTTTTGTTTGGTGTGGTGAAATGCATTGTAACACCAGTGTTTTCCTGATATGCACGCCTCGTGTTTTCTCCCCGTTCCCCCTTTGCAAATGCATTTGCTTACATTTGGTACGATGGTTATAAAACACGGACACGCAAACAGAGTCTGTACAAACCACGTGCGTGTTTGTAGAAACTTAAATTCTGCAGATCTGGGAAGTTGCATAGTTTCACATTCCCCTTTTACTTTATGCCAGTTGTTTGTGGTTGGCTATGGATCAGTCTGTGTCGCCATGTGTTTAGAGGTATATTTTACTGCATGTCAGCATGTTGTATGTCATACTACTCATGTTCTATGTCACGCTACAAAGCTAAATGCTTTTTTGGGGACTCAACCTCTCATTTACAACAGAAACAAACACACCCTATCATATCTATAAATGCACTGCATAACTGTGTGCTCATAATTTACCTGTGCTGTCTCTGTGATCCCTCGGCCGCAGCAGAGCACTGGGCTCTTGGTACTCTCCTTCTCCCTCTCTGTCGTGGTCACGGTCGTCCGGGTAAGTAATGATGCGCTGGTAGCGGCTCGAGTAACTGTGTGTGTTGTTGATGACCACGTTGTCTGAGGGAACTGACAGGTGAACCCGCAGCTCATCACTGGAGAGACTACCCTGTGCCTGAGGGGTGGGGGAGGTGTAATATACATTCATATACATTCAATGTACTTCTCATTTTATGAAGCAAGGATTTATCGCAGTCATGTTGTATTATACTGCATTTTGTATTATTTTACCAAGCTGTGCCCCAAAAAAAACTGGCATTGTAGTGTAAAAGCACCGTATGAATCTCTACAGCAGATGGTGACCAAACTATGGAAACAGCCTCTAATCTTTGAACAATTAGAAATAAATGTAAAAGGATTCCCTCAACACATCCAGATGGAAATACACTGGTGCTCTGCCAAACACTGTCAGTTGTTATCTCAGCTTGCTATCAATCATTTAAACTTGTTTAAAAGGCACAGTTCAGGCTAATCACACATGAAAACATTTTCACACTTAGCAGTTTTCATCACATCTACTTTCTACAGAATAAATCATCCTAAAAGCGACAGCTAGAAATGAAGTGACTGGGAGTCAATGTTGAGTTTTTAAATGTACCTTTTTAAACATTTGAGAGCACAAACTACATTAATTGTACCTCTGTTGAAATAGATGGTTAAATAAATCTCTGAAACAGATGTACCAAACATTGGGCAAAAAAAAAAAGGATACATGGCTACATACCGCTACGGGTAAAGTAGAAGTGATCTAGGTGAGCTGGCCTTTTAAGGCTGCTACACATGAATATGAGAGAGCTGCAGGTAAAGTTCAACTATCACGTGCATCTTCTTGATTAAAGAAAACATTGCATATGATCTCAATCTTGGCTCACCTTGCCCAGTATCTTTTTCCAGTACTGTCTCCAAAGAATGACAGCTATCACGGCCAGCAGCAGGAGGATGATGCCCACCAAGCAGCCAATCAGAATGGCTGTATTACTGCTGTCATCCTTGGCTACAGGAAGCCCCGCCCTTGGAGTGCTGGCACCAAATACTGGATCTAAAAACGAGAGAAATACGGGAGTCAGTTTGAGCGTATATGCGATCAACTGTCTGGCATCTCGCTGTTATTTGTGGATCTGATGTGATGTGTGTAGATTACTATGCAGCAGCATCTATTTCTCAGTGTGTGTGTGACTAAATGGCCTCTTCAGTCTGTGAGCACTGGCTCTTTCAGCGCAGTCACGCACTCGCCAGGGTCACACATACACTAGCACAGTTTCATCAGGCTTACTAAACATCTGACGGGGATTGTCTGTTTGAGTATGCATCCAGTATGCTCACTCATACCACAGGGCTTCTCGGAGCCCGCTGCTTTGAGAACAGAATGTGAACACTGTTTTTGCTTCTCAACAGCTTTGTAGTCGGCCATTAATCTCACCCAGTTATTTTTCTTCCTTTGAAGGTCAAATGTGGCATGTTATTTGAATGGGGGATGCAACTACACTTGTTTCTTTAGAATAGTTTCGTATGAAGTTTGCTCTTAAAACAATTTTTAACAGAGTAAGTGAGGGTTTGGGACAAGTGATAGCGGGCACTCACATGACACTTTTAGGTGCATACACAAATATGCACCTGTAACAAGCGCACACAAACATACACATTGTCACAACAGAAAAAAAACAACCTCTCTCTCTCTCTCTCTCTCCCTCAGTCAGTTCAACACCATGCGGGTAATAAATAAACCCAGACAAAGCTGTTCAGCCACAGCCAGTAACAAGGACAAAGCGGCATACACGCCACAGAAAACCATTTCCAGCTTTTTAAAAAGCCTGTTATTGTTTAGCTGTGTAGAACAGAGCGGCACCCCCCTTTGCAAAAAAAAAAAAAACATGCAGTTTGTGAGACCGCAGGAAGTCAAGTTGTTATTCTACATAAATATAATGTACTATAGCTCTGTTAGTGTTTTTCCTAAAGCTGTATATCTTCAAACCCAAGGGGACAGAGCACCAGTGCCAAAGCCTGCCCCCGTAATCCCTCCACCATTATACTTCATGTTCTCTACTGAGCAATGTGACATTTTTAAGATGCTGGAGGAAGGCCAGAGCGGATGGAGCTAACTCCCGCCCCTCGGTTCATCCTCTCTTGCACTCTCACCTGACAGCGTCCAGTTACCAGTGGTGTCCGTGGTGAAGGAGGTGGTGGTGGGGGGTTCTGGAGAAGCGAGGGGTGGACAAAGGAGGAATGCATGAGAAGAGAGGCGGCTGAAGACTCAGCAGAGGGTGACGAGAAGAAGAGGTCATGGATAGCAGGATTCTGGCTCATTTGCCATTTTTATCTGTCTGAATAAATTTCCCTTAAGGTTCATAGGGCCTTCTTTTAAAGCGAGATTGAGAAGATAAAGAAATTACTAAGAATTATAAGTTAAAAACATTTGACCTTTAATTTCAAGCCAATTTTTTCCTGCCCTTAAAGTACAATGAAATCTGTAAGATAAGCATCCGGCGTTGACTTAGGTTGAGCAAATATTGGCTCAACGCCAAAGGGTTTCAGAGCTCATGATAAAGGGGGAGACAAGTCAGACATGGGCCTCCTTTGGCACTGCCTGCCTTTGGCTCTGCTTTAGACACATGGCTTACACACACGGCTGACATGCTCACACTTATCACTGAAGAGAAGGAGACAGGCGCACAGACGACAGGGTGATGAGGGAGAGATCATGGGGAATTATAGATGGAGGGGAGAGCAGAGAGAAGATAGGTAGATGAAGCAGGTGGTGAAAAGGGCCGGAGACAGAATAGTTGGTGGAAAGAAAGATAGCAAACACGAGACGATGCTCGGGGTGAAGAGCAGGGGGGATGAAGATGAGGAGGCCAACAGCAGACTCACCAGATGGGCCGGCTGTGGTGTTGGAGGAGCTGTGGCTCGACGTGGGAGAAGAGGAGGTGTGGTTAACTGGAGGAGGAGAGGAACCGGTGGTAGGAATCTTGGGGAGATTTGGAGGAAATGAATCAGTCTCTGTGAAATCCTCCTCAAATGGCTCTGGATAAGGAGAAACAGAGAAGGAGAAAAGGGAATGAAAATGAATCATATTTTATATGTTCAGGGGGTTTTCGTATGGCACAACACACCATCTGGTTGGCTGTTGGGAAACAGTGGTTGTGGTCACAGCTGGTTGTGCTTCCAGACAAACAGTATCCATCCCAGGAGTTTATGTTAATTATGTTGTTTTTGACTGGGAACTGATCCATGCCTTATTGACTAATCTGAATGAGTGTGTATTGACAAACTGTTGCCCTGACAACCTTAGCCAACTGGCCAACTAACCATCACTTTACACACTAGCCAGCATGCCTGTGTTGTAGTGTGTTTAATGGCAACATGAGCCATTTTACAGAATAAGCTTGCTGGACAGTTCCCTAACTCACACAACCAACTCTAAGTCAGCAATTTTAGGCTGCAATATTCTCTAGTTTTGGTGAAGCACACTCCTGTTTGGAGGCCTGGTGCAAGCTTTCTGCTAGTGTGCCATAGTCTGGCTTGAATCCAGCAGCCAGACATGGCAGACCACTGCAGGGGTCAAGTCGTTTTAGCGTACGGTGTGACTACTGAGCACTTTGTCGATTCTTATCATGCTACAACTGACAGTGTCTCTGAGTAGAGAGGACAGTTTAATTAGTCACAGCAATCTCTGTTGGAGTGCAACCGAGGAGTCCTCTATCTGACTTCCAATCAGGTAGCAGAAATCCCATTTTCACAGGAGGTATTGAAACCCTTTCTCTTTGTTGCATGGGTTTGTTTCAGCATGTAAATAGAAGGAGAATGAACAGATGGAGGGAGAACAGTAAGCACTTTCATATGCTGATTAACTTTAATATGAATAAAGAGGGTATAACGAATAACTGATGCAACAGCTATGTTCATGGTAGGTCTATTTATTTCATGTTTTCACCACAAACTACATTTTGTAGAGCATATCAGGATTATTTTCCTCTGCCAGAGGCAGCATAAAATGCTGAGACCTTAAGTACGCAAGGACAAAAAAAGAAAGAAATCTAGCAGATTACCAGATTTCTGACTTTCACTTACTTTGAGCATTTAGAGAATGTTGATTGGATTTATCCACAGTGCGACAATTATTTTCAGGTATGAGGTCTTTTCCCGTTGCTGCCGTCTATATTTAGCTATTGTCTGGGCAAAGGAAGATCTCTACTGGGCTTCCAGGATACTGCCAGACATAGCTGCCAGGACACGTGTGATACAAGTGCAAAGCCTCTATAGAGGAAAACCTGCCTGTCAGCGGCAGAAACCGACTGACTGCTTTAATTCTGCTTCCCACCTGAGAGGAAGGATATCTCGCTGATGAGCAGCCAGCGGTCAGCGAAGTAGAATTTGCAGAGGAGGATCTGAGCTGGCCGGCCACCCAGCGGGAGGGAAATGGGTCGTGACGAGGGGTCCTTTAGATCCTCAAGAGGCACGAGCAGAGTGAGGGCAGGAGAGGACCAGGGTTGGAGGATGCTGGGCTTAAAAAGACACTCTACCTTGCTGAAGACACGGACACCCTGGGTGTGGCGGTTGTTACTGTGGACCTAGAGGAAGGAGAGGAGTGATTGAGGGAGGAGAATGGAAAAGAAAGAGAACAGATAAGGCAGTTAGACAATCATTTTGCTATCCATACATCTGAATTAGCTCAACCCTTGTGCAAACATTTGGAAAAACTCTGTGAAAATTGGGGCCTTAATCATTCATTATTCGTGGAGAGGCAGAAAGAGATTCAATTAACACACAAAATTAATGACACATTCTCATCCTGTTCAGCTGTAATTGCTTTGGCAGGACTTTGAGCGAAGCAGGACTACAAATGAACAAAATTAGAACACAGGAGGGGGATGGAGGGATGGAAGAAAATGAGTATGACAGAAAGCCTATGAAGGAGAGCAGAGGATATATCTTTCCTGCTTTTTACAAGCAGGGAAAGGCCGAAGAGAGAAGAATCCATAAAAGCCAATCTAATATATGAGGCGTCGTTGTGGCTGGAAGGAGGAAGAAGAGCTTGGGGAGAAGGGAGACGACTGCAGAGGAAGATGGAGAGTGTTCAAAGCAGAGAGTGAGAGGTCAAAACTAAACATCAGAGAGATTGAAAATTAAGCAGAAGGTGGTGGAAGGCTTTCTTCCTCCAAGGGAGTAGGGATGGCGCAAAGGCTGCTCTGACAGGTTGGCTATTAACCTCACGCGTACTGTGAGTCCAGCCACTCTAACCTAACCCATATGTCAATGCACAAACACATATGAGAGGCAGGAAGAACAGCTGCACCAGATGCAGAGTTGCCGTGTAACTGATGCTAATGGCGGGGCAGGGGTATGTGGCGCATGCTGGTGGTAGGGGTGGGGGTCTAATAAGTCAACAGAACCAAGGTAATTCACTACTGCATCAGGGAATACACCTCCAGTGACCAGCACAAAGCTCAATTTGAAAGCATAACACTGCATTCATTATGGTTAGCCGGTCTCATCATAAATGTAACCTACATTATAAATCCCTTAAAATCTTGTTTGTTTAGTCACCCTGTCTTCCACTTACAATGAGCTCACACTGAAAAGTTTTACACAGAGTCCCAGAGGAGAGAACTGGATCTTTACAAAGACAAATCAGAGGGTGACCCCCCCCCTTGTCTGTTAAAGGCCAAAGAGCTGACTTCCCTTTGGGAGAGTGATTTGGTGCAGGTTAAGGAACTACAGAGACAAGTCAAACCAGAATTAGGTTCAGGTTCCCACTCTCTATTTATTTGACCTGTGTGTCTGACATATCCGCTCTGCCAGGCAAGCATAACGATGTATGTCAGCTGAGGTTAGCGAGGGAAAACCACAAGGGAAAAGGCAGGAAAAACAGGATAAGCCTTGGAAAAACACTATAAATACCACTGGGAAAGATTTTAGAAAGGTAACTGAGAAACACTTGAATAATAATGAACAATGTGAGGAAAAGAAAAAGCTGAGGGGGTGAACATGAAAAGATTTTGGATCCCAGTCAAAACCAGACCACTAAAAGATTACTTGTCGCTTTAACTGGAGGTTCATGCTGTTCAAAATGCACATGTATAGGGCGAATCCCTCCCAAACCGACATTCCAATTCACGTCCAACGAGACAACACAGTTGTAATTCATACGGGGTTGCTCCATATCAACACCCCCCATCTCTGTTGCTCCACAAACTAACCCCAAAAGCCACACAGACGCACAAACAAACTATGATGCAACTCAGTGGCACCCAGAAAGCCGAGCACAGACACGCTGTCCCCATGATAAACAATGGCACATTAAAACTAATTAAATGGCTGCAGAGCTATTCCAGTCAAAATGTTACCCTCTGGTGAGACGTTATTGTTGTAAAAAAGGGGGGAAAAAATTAAATAAATGAGGTAAACACAAATAACTCTGCTGCTGGAGTTCATTTCAGAGGTCCCATTGCTTGGTAGATTTATTTGTTGCAAAAAGAAACAACCCAAATGTCCTGTCATAATTCCGATGACACGCTCGTCCTCTTCCAATAAGACAATTCATAAATCAAATCAATGTATTAACTTCCAATTTGCCTTTACAGAACATACAGGAATCATATACAGGATCTCCTTTAAAACATTAAGGGAGTTAGAAAAGTTAAATAAAAATCACTTCTACTACTTTGATATGCAGATTTATGCATCAAGGTGCACCAAAATCTAATCAGATCATCTGCTCTAAAGGCAGAACGAGACGCTTATCAAGAAAGTTTGCAATGTCTGCTTTTTTTTTTTTTTAAGATTAGTTTTGGGCACTTTTGCCTTTACTGGATGATTGATCGTTCAGATACAGACAGGAAAAAATAGAGACAGAGGGGTGTGACAGGCATGTTGCTTCCTCATTGTGTTTAACAGACACATAGACAAAGAGATTCCAGTGGGTTAACAATGTCCTGGTCTGACATTCATTTACACACAATGACATAAGAAAGACACCATGCTGCCATAAGATTGGATATGAGATGAAATGAGAGAGCAAATGTACATAAAACTTGACATCCTGGATTTCCTGCATAACCTGTAGCTTGTGTAAAAGTTGCCATGTTTCATAATTCACAATGAAGCATATTTTAGAAAGCTGGACTCCCTGAAGACAGAGACCAGGAACTGGAGGTTTTTACTCCTGATGACATCTCTAATGTACAGGCAGCCACGAGCTGTTTCAAGACTCCAGTGGGATAACAACATCCTGCATAACCTTCTCACACACAATTTACACACAACAGCACAAACGCAGCCTCCACTGCTCACCTGCATGTGGTAGAAGACACGTGGTTTCTCAAAGTGGAACTCAATATCCACGCTGCTCAGTCCAAGGGCTTCCCGGCTCCAGCCCAGGTAGTCATACCCAGGCCACACTCTCAATTCCTTGGTTTGTATGAAATCGTCTCCTCCCAGGACGCCATCACACAGCTGACCCAGGCCACCAAACTGCATCCTGCACACACACACACACACACACA
>JAOXYL010000043.1:13547695-13560087 GCA_028564955.1 Terapon puta | reverse complement strand
GGCAGTCATCTGTACCTACACCCAGAGGTAGGAGTATGCATTGATAGCTCAGTATGATTAAAATGATCTTACTGCGGACATATTAATAATAATAGGGAAAAAGAAACTGCAGTGCTGAAATGCCAAGGATATGGTTTTGGTGGCTTTGAAAGAGTTTTCTATCATAAAGTCTGTCAGAAAGCAAAGACAAAGATGATCTTCTGAACATGAGTCGGGTATGAGATTGTTTTCTGCTGAATTAAAGTTTATCCAGAATCTCTTCTGTGCTATGATAGCTGAGTGGTCAGATAACAATGTGGCTTGTTTAAGGCAAAAAGTTTTTTTTTTCAGAAATGTTCAAGAAAAGGTGATGTTTGCAGGTTAGTCTCCTATCAATCATCACACAAATGAGTAAGCTACAAACCAAAAAGCCACAACCAGTCTTAATCAGGACCATTCTGTAATTATAGCTGTATCATTGTATTATGGCATCCACAGCAAGGGTGGTTATTTCATTTCATAAAAAAGATATCTAAAAAAATAGGGAAAAATTAAGAAAAATTCTAAAAGCAATTCACCTCAAGGATACCAAAGGTGCCACCAGAAGTACTGTTGTGACATTGAATAATGTATCAAAAGAATTTAGAGGAAACCCTAATTACTACTGCAGCATCTACTATGAAACATCTCCAACCACGGCCAAAGACGATTTGTCAGAGAGAGAAACCCAACTCAGGGCCGTGATTTTTTAAAAGAAGTTACAGGGCTGCAACTTTTTAGTGTGAAAAAATTGTTGGTAATTAAATATAAATATATGGGAAAGCTAAATTTGTGGGTCAAGGTAACAAACACGTCCCACAGCAACAACAATCACATCTGTAGTGAGAAAGTTGTTCAGGTGATAGATTGCGGGTGATTCTGCAGTGTGGGCCTGAAAGCAAAACAGTACCATAGCGTTGTACCAGCGTGATGAACGGCTAACGTGTGCGGTTGGGCAGATTGTCTGTAGTTGGCCAAACCTCTGTGAAGCAAGTGAGGGAGGATCTTTCAAAACTTAAAAATGCATTGTTTTGCATCCATAATTAGCACAAGTGCTTTCAAAGACCTCCCGCTGCATCTCCTGTAATGTTTGTGCATAATCTGAGGAGGCAATTAAAAGGAAAATAAGCCTAATCAGACACATAAACAGTAGCAACGCACAGCACAGAGAGAGGTGGGTTGTCATGCGCATAACAACGACAAGCCAACTAAGATAACACGAACGAAGATGAGAGCTGAAATATGACAAAGAAGAATGAGCAAAACACAAAAAAAGATCCCACCAGGCGAGGGCCTTGTTAGCACCTCTGGCAATAAACAGGATCTACAGTGAGCCGGCTGTTCATTAGCTGCATCACGTGAATCAAAGAGTGAAGTCCTCACTCTGTGCTCTCAAAGTAAAAACAGAAGAGGAGGGTGTATTATAAGTTCTTCTGGGAAACTGGTTTTGACTGACAGCAGCTGGAACACTGTTTTGGTTCTCAGGGTTTGAGGTTTCATACGTGTCGCTGCATGTAGTTAGACTGTTCTCAGTTCTCTTTCTCTGTGTAATGCAACTGGAATGAAAGGAGTGCCATTTCACTTTCTAGTGAAAGTTGGTTAACGAGAGAGCGGCACTGAAACTGAACTAAATTATGTGCTGTGTGAGAACAAGTCGTAGTGAACCATGATTAGTCTGAGTTTGACCTTAGTTGAGTCACAGGCGCAGAAATCAGATGGAGAATGTGGCAGATATGTGGCAACATTAGCATGTTACTATGACAGCATGGCAGCAGAGTGTATGTGGATCTTTGGTTCTACTGTGACACCGTGGCCGCTTTAGGGCTGTAGTGTGATGGCAGGCCGCAGCCCAATTCCCTGAATTCAATTTGCCCAGCCTCGCTGCTACCTGTCAGAGGACAAGAGAGGAGCAGAGGGGAGGATGGGGTGAAAGGAGAAAGGAGAGGCATGTGACGGCACAGTGCTACTCTCACAATGGGCAGAGAGAAAACAGCTGGAGACAGAGATACAGACAGGCAGGCCGAAGAATGCCGTGGTGGAGAGAAAGTCCCTCCAGTAATCGAACGAAGAGACCCAGAATGGCAGAGCGAGCAACTCTTTGCCTGCAGGAGGGTGACAATTATTCATCAAGCAAGCAGCTATTGAAACACAGAGCGGGAATGAGAGACAGGGATGGTGGGAGGTAGAGAAGGAAGGAAAGAAGGAGGGATGGTGCCTGGAGAGAAACAGAAAAAAAGAGCAGAAGGGAAAACTGGAGAGATCAGGTCAAACAGGAATGAGTTCAGCGAGACTCAGCATTTTGAGTCAAAGTGAGAAAAAACCCAACTCTGTAACAGATGTCTTCTTCTCATTTCTAATGAACGACAACTGAGCAGAGAAAAGACTTTTCAGATGTCTTTGAGCTGTTTAATCTTGCTTTAAAAAATCACAAGCAGTAAAGCAAATTAGGATCTGAAGAGTTTGTCTGGACTTTGTTAAAACTCTCACTCTCACACACACACACACGCACAATTCATCTCTGTTAAAAGCCTCAGGCACAGGCTGATATCGCACTTGCAGTCCTCTTCCTCCGCCCTCTCAGCAGAAAAAGCCTCCTAAAAAGAGCTAAATTACATATGACAAAACAGTTTCCTGTTGCTAATGTGCCCCTTCAAACCCCTGGGAGGGGAATACAGACAGGTACGGCCCACTCGGTGTGGACGACGTTACATCTCAAATTCATCACCCAAAAGAGAAGTAGTATAAAAAAAAAAGAAAAAGAAAAATAGAAGGTCACCTTTGATGTTGAACACAATTTTCTTCCATGTTCCAACAAGGTTTTCAAAAAAGCACTTACTTTGCCAGAAGCCATTTGTAATTATTAGTGGTATACTGAGCCACGAGAGGCACACTGTGTGCTAGTAACTCGGGGAAAAAAAAAAAAAAAAACACCACCACCACAGTGTGAGGATTTGAACAGGGATGAAAAAAAAGGCTTGAAAAGAAAGAGCGAGAGGGAGAGAACAGAGCGCACGCTGGCTTTTATGTTTGTGAGAGTTTCCATCTTTCATAAGGCTTGTCTGCTTTTTCCAGAAGTGATAACTTCAGCTGCCAGTTGTTGGCGAGGCTTGAGGTGATTCACAGCTGAGTTTCAATTTGCCAAGTTCAACCTTTGTTCATTAGATCATTAACTTAAGTCAACATTATATCATTTACTCCACCAATCTTGCACATCAAAGAGTGTTTGTGCATCTTGAGGAGCACTGCTGCCCGTGTGGAAAAAGCTGTACAAAAGGCATTTTGCGGTTCCAGAGGGAGCTAAACGAAGTCTGATGAATTGCCTCAAGTGAAGTCGCTCGAGGCGGTGTTAGCTGAATTCTCTGCTTGAGGCTCAAGAAGCTCAAGGCCACATCAGCCGCTACCAGGTTAACACACCCAGATCTTTGTGGTGCCGTTGCATTGTGGGTAATGTAGGCGCCAGACATGGTTCTGCTTCTTCAGTTTTGAGCCTTTTGTCCAACAAAGTCTAACCATGTCACACTCTAATGCTAAATCAGCAGAGAGCATTTTATTATTCTGAGTCATTAAACATGTATTACAGTTGAGAAAGTGTGTACCGGAGTATTACTTGCCAACTTTGACATTTTTGTACTTTTGCTTTGCACAACCCTACCTGACTACATGCTGATAAATGATTAATTAAATCATGCGTATATTAGCACCTCAAATATAAGCTGCCTGCAATTTTGGGACATATGCAGAGGCATTCCTGCAGGTTCCTGAGTTAAAATGTGGCAGCAAGCCGAGGCCTGAGATACCTTGATAAGACCTGTGACAAATTCTTTGAAGAAACTTCTGCAGCCAAAATGTGACCCCAAGCTTGCTTACATCCAGCAACCTTGTTATCTAACCCGGGCACCCTCGACGGGAAGAGCAAACAGATAAATGATGAGGCTCACACGGACGATAACAGAAGGGAGGCTGAGGATGAGATGGATGAGTGGAGGAGGATGTGTGTGTACGTGGGGGGGAGGGGGGACATCTTGAGCAGCTTCAAAGGGAGTGAAGAGATAGAAGATGAAAAAAGGAGAATGTGTGTTCCATGTTAGATGAAGTGAGAGAGAGACAGATTGCCAGAATGATCAATTAGGGGATCAAAGGTGTGCTGGATGTCAGGGTGGGATGGAGGAATGGAGGGGAGAAAAGATGAGGAGGGATAATCTGAAAGAAAGTTTGACTTTGGAGATGGAGATTCACATGAAGGAAATCAAATAGAGATTTGAGAACTCACTGACAGCCAAAGCCCGAGTGCAGCCCAGATCGCGCTTTGAAGTGTCACCACCCATTACTCGATGAATTTGTTTCTCTGACAGTCTCGTCGAGCTCGCTCTGCATGTGACCACACACGGCAAATGCAATTGAAAAGTCCAGCTGTCTAGACTCTGAGGGAAAATTGGTTTAGGAAAACCATGTGGACAGTGGAGTCCTGCCTTCAATTGGACTCATTTCCCATTATAAGGGCACTGTGGAGAGGAGAGGCAAGCAAACGTGTCGTGTCTTTGGGCTTTAATGAATTCCTCCACTGGCCTCAAGGTTCCCGCTCAGTCTGCCGGGAGCCAATTACGAGCAAATACAGAATTTAGCAGGGCCGCTGCCTAATGCACGATCGCTGTGAGAGAGGTCAGGTAGCAGGAAGTTCTTCTGGACTGAAAACCCCATTATCATCGCTGTGCTCTTCCGTGCATTTAACCAGCCACATTAGTCACACAAGATCAGGCAACTGTGCAAAACATTCAATCCAGTTATTGTGCAGAACCCTGCCTTTGCCGATCCACCTGCTGGAATCCTTTTCAGGATGGTCAACAACCAGAAAGATGAAGTCACAAAGCCTGGCTGCCACCAAAACAATGACCCAGATAGAGGACAACAGACTGAGGTCAATGATCGACCAGACAAGACAAACCAGGCAACACAAACCAGACAAGAGAAACTAGTGTGTGTGTGTGTGTGTGTGTGTATGTGTGCATGCGTGCGTGCGTGCGTGCGTGCATGTGCATGTGCATGCAGAAGCTTGTATAAGTGGAACTCATCTTTGTGCTTTCAGTCACAAAAACAACAACAGCAATGATGAAAAATCACAAAAGCTCTGTTCATTCTTTCTTGTCTTGTACATAAAAAATGGCTTTTCAAGACTTTTGTCGCCAAGTCTTAAACTCTCTGAAGACTGAACTAAAAGCAAACAGCAAAACACAAACGCTGTCAGACAAATGACTTTGCTCTGCGCAGACTTCTCCACAAATCATGTTACACAATTAATATAGTTTTCTCCTGAGCAAGCCAAGACAAAGCCTAATCAATTAAAAAAATGCACACAATTATACTCACATAACTCTTCCGTTCAACTATTTATTATACTCTGTGCCTCCTCTGCTGAACTGCACAGCTGATAGAAAGCAGCTATGGGCAGGGCCAATGACTCTCGTGGGACACTGTGAGTAAACTAGCAGCCAGATGCCCATTAGCCAGAGATCCAGCAGACCTGTACTTGCCGTGTGGGACTGTGTACCCACACCCTGGTCTCCTCCTCACTTTATGCCCCTGCCTTTGCTACAGAAGCAGACAGGGAGGGATGGGAAGAGAGAAAATGGCCTTTTATTGCCTCTATCTATTGGCAAATAGCACAACCCCCACCACCACCTCCTCTCCCTCCCTCCAACAGTCTAACAACACTACACCTCCTCTGAACTGCCTGCTCAGTCCCTCAGCCAACAAACTAACCGCATGTACAGTTTTCATGCGAGATGCACCACACGCCCACTGAAGCCCATTGTTAACTCCTCCACCAGGCCACCTCTGCCTCTCTCTCTGCGAGCGCAGGGGCATGCACAAACACACAGGAGCAGGCTGGCAACAGAAACACATGCAATCACACCCACGTTTTCACGGCCGTGTCTCTCCACACAAATACACACACACAAATAAACAGAGACAGAAAAGCTGAAATAGGCACTTTCCAAGCATAACTTGCACCATCCAGTTAACAGAGGAAGATGAGAATCGCTCATTTCACACATGATTGATTTGCCTCACCATCCCTTTTCTTTGGGCTCGAGAAAACACAAAATGTATATTCAGTTCAGAGTCCAAAGCCTCTGCAAGCTCCCCTTCCAGAGTCCGAGCATGTTTTCTGTATCAACACAGCTCCTCCTCTCCAGCACCTGCGGTGATGCAGGTTTGGGACTGATTGGCTCCCTGAGGAAAATCACTTCCTTTTTAGAGCTGTAGGTAAGTGAAACCAGAGCTGGTGGTCTCACTGGAGGTCACCTGCGAGGTCACAGGGTTAATGGTGGGTGTGATGACCACCACCTGGATGCGTAGAGGTCATCCGTGGCATTACATTTTACTGGCCCATTCATCAGGGTCTGCTGCAGTTTTAAAGCCGGGCTGGCCAAGAACACTCACTTTTGTCGAACTTTTAAGGTTTGTGTGTGTGTGTGTGTGTGTGTGTGTGCGTGTGTGTTCTTGTGAATGAGGTGCGAAGAAAAGCAGGTGAAGAATGAGTTTAGCAGACTGTGGAGAAAGGAACAACTCAAGCAGCCTGGAAACGATGAGGCGCGTAAATCTGGACCCCGAATAATGTTTTCTCTGCTGCCAAGGACCCACATTTAGCGAGACGCGGAGCGGCGCAGCTCGCAGCGATGATGATGTACACTGTCGGGATATTTCAGCTACGCAGTCGGTAAATGCCACAATGGATCAGCCACAGACCGGCGCGGAGGCTCCGGGGGCGCAACGCTACACCTCGTCCGCGCTCCCCGGCCGCCCGTGGCCAGCGTCCAGAGCCGCCGTGCCCGCCTCACAGCGAGACTTACAGACGCCAAGAACACACGCACGTACACACACACACGCACACAGACAGGCAGACAGCTCGAAATATCCGCTGCAATATTATTATAACCGCTTATTATGGAGCAAAGTGCGCGGAGAGAAGACGCGCGGAGGATTTAAAGGGAGTTTGTCGGTACTTACCTAAAAGACACGGAGATGTGCGCTCTGACAGCGGTCCAAACTTTTACATGGAGTCTCTTTTAGACTGCGTAAAGGCGTTCCTTGTCCCGGACTACAAAGTAAAAAAGAAAAAAGAAAAGAAAACGGCACAGTTGCTGCTCGCAGTGGCCTATGGCAAAACTCCGTAAACAAACAAATGATCCGAAACTGCCTGAACGCACCGGCTGATATCAGATTCACCTGACAATGCTGGGGTGGTCAGTTTAAAAACTTGTCGACAACAGAGAGGAAACGTGTATATACATAGATGAAATGATAGAAAGGGGGCGAGACAGCGTCCAGGAGCCGTGCACCTCAGCCCCTCTCTGGATCCACACAGCCCCGGTTGCGCTGTTCCAGCCTCAGTCCGGGCTCCGCAGCCAGGCCAGCAGGCGCCACCAGGTGCTCATTTACATAACTGCACCGGCTGTGTCCAATCACGGCTCCGAGCAAGGTGTCTGATTGAATATTCCAGCAGGCGCGCCGTCCAATCAGAGCTCCCCGTGGGCGGGAGCTGCGACCTTAACAACACTTCGGAATGAAATGTAATGTGGAGCCCTTTGACGGCCAGTGGGAGTTTCTTTGTTACAGCTGCGGTGAGATTTCGGAGATATGACACCCGATACAGCACTGTAGGTGCAGAGTGGGTTCACCTTGTTAACCCTTTGCGTGTAAGGAAAGCTCGGTCTCTGATAATATAAACTTGTAAACTCCTTGGATGATCTGTTCTGCCTCTCGGCATCTGGCCTGGGCCATTTAATGTAGACCCACAGCACTGTGCCTTGGTATTTACCTCTGTAGGAAACTTTATTACAGAGTATTGGTGGTGTAACTGTATACCATTACTGCCCCTGGGCTATAATGAGTGAGATTGAAGGGTTTCGCAGTAAAACACATGGAGCAATGGAGCTGGAACCAGGGCAGCTGTTGATTCAGGACCCTGAGGTGATGCAGGAGTGAGAACTGAATCTATGTTTTAAAAGAGCCACATGTGTGCATGTTTATGCCAAAAAAGTATCAAAATCAGAACCAGTCAGGCGCACACAGCACAGTCGCAGAATGTGCCCGTACTTGCCCGTCAGACCGAGAGGAGGGAAACTTTAACTGGCACTCAATCAGCAGAGGGGGGACAATAGAGGTCGTTTCACACACTCAGAGCTCCACCTTGGATAAACAGGGAGGAGGTGCAGGGATACACTCTGTGCTGCCTAATGTTCTCTATTCTCTGCCTATAAATGTGTGCATGTGTTTCAACTTGCAGATTCACACATTATCTCATCAGCCCTTTGAAGTGAGGCTGCTTTGCCCTAAAGTCAAAGCGAAGTTGTAACTTAGTGCCTTGCAAATACATTTACTCGAGTACTTTACATTTCAGAGGGACATACAGCTCTTTTTACGGCACTACTTTTGTTTTACTGCTGAAGTCACTGATTCCTTTTCAGATTAAGACACTAAATACGGCAGCAAAATATGTTTTGGTAATATCTTTCTACTGTGTCTTTCAATGCTGGACTTTTACTTATAGTAGAATATTTTAAAAGTATGATACTTTCACTTAATATCTGAATGCATCTACTGTTCATTGTAGACTATTGAGGAACGCCTGTTTATTCTCCAGAACTAACAAAAGTGCAATGTGTGTGTAATTATTTTAATGTGTGTCTTTACTACACATTCATTCAAAAAACAAATACAGTGTGATCAGAAATAGAGAATAATATAAAGGTTTCTTTTGCTCCATGTGTATGTACACAAATAATCTGCTTCTGCTTCGGTCAGGCCACCTTCACCATAATCCAAATCCTTTACCTCCCCATCCTCACCACCTCTCGCTCTCTCTCTCTCTCTCTCTCTCTCTCTCTCCCTGACTCCCTTTCTCTTTCTCTCTCTTTCTTTGTGTTTACAAAGACGTTAGCTGGACTTTCATCTGGCCTGGCCTCATTCTCTCTGAATATCATTAACATTCTCTTACCACTTTTCAATTCAGAGTAAAGCCAAACCAAAATACACACTCTCTCTCTCTCCCTGCCCCCCCTCTCTGTCTCTCTCTCTCTTTGTGTTTAATGGTTAAGCTTCTCTCCTCCCGTCTTGTATGTAAAAATAATCTTGTGAGCAGAGTTTTTTTTTCTTTCAGTGTAGATGTGATCATGTTTTATTCATGTTGTATGCTTCCCTGGAGTTGGCTCTATACAGCCGTAGTTTTTTCTTTTTCTTTTTCCTTCTAAACTTGGTTTTCCAATAATGCTAAACAAATAATAAAACAGTGGTGATGAAATTAAGCTGACAAATAAAGGGATGATGAAGAAATGTTTGAGAGTTATTATCCACAGCGTTCGGTGGCAAAAATGTTAACTGATTCCCAGAAATTACCCGCTGATGAGCACAGTAATTCTCAGCTCTTGTTCTCGCACTCTCCAGAGCCTTTCTCTTCTCTCTTCAGCCTTCTCTGTTGTGCACATCGTCCAACTGGCTCTGCTTTGTTCGTTGTCCGGGCAACTGCAAATCCCTTGGCAGAAATAATGACCTTTTTCAGTATTATTTCCTTTCTACCCCATGCCTCCTCTCTCCGATTCTCTTTGTGTCTCACTTTCTCTATGCCCCAATCCATTTTTTATTTATTTATTTTATTCCCTTTTCAAAAAATCTGCTCAGCACCTCCATAGAGTTTTGGTTTGTTGTCACTAAACCCCTCTCTACTCATTCTCGCTTGGAGTGAAAAGCAGTGGAGCATAAAAAGCAGGTCTGATCCTGTGAGGAATTCACTCGGGGAGAGAGACGAAACTGAGTGCAAGAGAGAGAAAGCGAGAAGTTCAAGTTGTGTTGCACTTATGAGTCAGCAAAGCTTTTGGTCTGGTAGTTAAGGAAAGACAAAGAGAAGGAAAAATGAGTTTCCTGAAACATCAATAGTGTGTCAAGAAAAAGAAAAGGGATTTCAACATAGAGAAAAGTGTGTGAAAAGTTAAAAGAAAGTCTTTACTTTTTAAAAAGGTTATTGCATTCAGCAGAAAATTACCATTTTCATCCAAAGATTCTGTTCAGGAGGGATGACAGATGATCTATTGCCTTGTCATTTTGAATATGCAGCTTGAATTTATCACCTTTCTTCATAAAAAAAAAACACAAACATCTGAATTAGAAATGGAAGCGTTCAACTCAAAGGCCCGGGACAATACACACACGCACTCACACACACAGGCAGTCTGTCCACCCCCTGTCATGGTCCGACAGCTGTGCAGAGCTGCAGGATTCAGACAACACAGATCAGTTGCAGAATGTGAGGCTTGCAGTATGTTGGGAACCGGCGTAAAACCACATACCAAGCATTCTAGTCTCTGAAACATCTCTGCCAGTGTCTTTTTCACTGGAAATGCCCAAAACCAATAAATGTTTCAGATTTGCGATGGCCAACAAAACTCGCAGACAGTCCCTCAGCTCCTTTAACCATAAAATACCATCCCTTTTCTCATGCATGTGTGACTTCAGGTCCAGGTTTGGTTTAAACATACATGTAAGAGTGTGTAAGAGTTTGTGTAACTTCAACCAACCAACCACCCCAATGTCTATTTACTGTGACTTGTCTGTCTTCTGTCAGTACCGGTGTCATAGACCCAGCACAGGCTGTATTTGATTGGCCCCCGGGGAGGGTCTGTGAGCAGTGGAGGTGTCAGGGGTCACAGGGTCAGCGTCTGCCTCCCAGAGGGGGGGGGCACGGTGTGCGTCACAGCCCTGGAGCTCTCTTTTTAGGTGTTCGGTGAGGAAACGGTTGAGTCAGCCCCTCTCACTTTCCACAGTTGTCTGACTTTTTTGTCACCTCCTTTGTTCTTTCTATGGATTTCTTGGATTCAACATTGTTGATATATTTTCTTAAACAGATTCAGATTCCACAGCCACACAGGTATTTAATTATATGTTATAATTTAATACTCATATTTAATCATTTAATCACAGCAGAGTATTAAAACAAATGAGAATGTTTACTTGGTGGTGCAGAATGAAAAGTCAGGAGATCACCAAGTTATTATAATTCAACCTTGGGGGGACATGGATTTGTGCACCAAATTTCATGATAATCCACTGAGAAGTTGCTCAGATGTGTCACTTAAAACCACAAATGTTAACATCATGGTGGCACAATAGGAAAAGTCAGGGGAGTCACAGTGGAGTGGGACCAGAGTGATTAGGATTCATCATCTGGGAACCATGAATATCTACCCAGTATTCTGTGGCAATCCTTGCAGCAGTTTGTGAGATACTTTAGACTAGCTTCGGACTTTTGAGGAGTTTCTATTCTGGCAAGGAAAATATTAATTGCCTACAAAACTTCTTCATATGTTTGGATTTTGGGTTTTAACTTATCTTGTAACAGATTTTCTTCTCAAGCATTCTTCTCACTCCTCTGAAACCAACACTTGCCTCTACACACAGGAAAGTGGTTTTACACTTGCTGTAACAGATTAATTTAACTGGCTGACACCATGCAGACTCTCCTAAAGATATAAGTATCTGCTGGATAAATCCTTTCCTGCCTGGAGGGTCCTTGTGACCGTGCAGCTTGATGTGTGTGAAGTGTGATGAGCTCAGTGTTGTCAGTGGAATGTGGGTAGCGAGGGCGGCGGCGGGAGGAAGGCTGAGGAGAGGTGGGATTGTTGGGTGTTAGTGGTGGTGGTGGGGCATTCCAGATGACCCCTCACACAGTCAGGAGTCCCTGGAGACCCTCTCAGCTGTAGCAGCGCACTTGTGCGTCCCCTTCCTCGTGGCTGGGGGTGGAGGAGGAGGGAGTGGGGAGTGCAGACTCTTTTTGGGTGTCAGGTTTCCTCTCCCCCTCAGAAATCCCCTGCTATTCATTTGTACACACACACACACGCACACACACAATCTAACAGTGTGGAGGACTACAGCTTCTGCTATGGCATTTGGGAGGCTCCTCTACAACTGTCGCCTTCTGTTCAAACTGTCACACCAGCCCCTCTAGGATTTTACTTCCCTTTTCCTCACCCCTTCCCTCCCTCCCCTCGCTTCACCTGTCTGGGCCAGCCGCTGAATGAATGGCCTCCCTTTCTCCTCCAATCTCTCTGCACTGCTAACAATAGAGCTTTGGGAATTGTTTGCTACAGCCACCATCGGATGTGCTCTGATCTTCTCCGTCTGGCCCTCCACCCTTCTGTCTTTACCAATTATATGTTTAGCCTTTCCACGCCTCTGCTCTTTAGCTCAAACAGTAGTTTAAATTGGCTGATCGCTGCCTGGAACAGCCATGTCATGTTCCCAGACTGTGTGTGTGTGTGGTGTGTGTGTGTGTGTGTGTGTGTAAAGACATATAATTATAGCTATCCTTTAATTATTTTAAT
>JAOXYL010000043.1:13524970-13538421 GCA_028564955.1 Terapon puta | reverse complement strand
ACCCTTACAAAACAGAGATCTTGAGAAAACATTCATAAACTTCAGTCAAGAACTTCTGTTTTGAAATAACGTAAAAAAAAACCCTTACTGAATCCATGTACAGGGCTCAGTATCGAAGTCAAAACTCAGACATCTACCTATGCAGCCCAGGGTGAGAACTCCATCTTTGTAGAGCTCCTGGGATGGGTTGCTCATCTCCATAGCACTGTCACTTTGATGCTCCATCAGCACCGACTCTGCCCCTTCGTCTGATCGCTCCCCGTCCTGTCGCTCAGCAACAGCATCTCTCTGAATCTTCTGCTCCCAGCTGGACAGGTCAACTTTGACAAACAAGAAGCAACACTTAGACTGACATGCTAAGAATCAAGTTCAGAGCGGAAACTGACAGATGCCGCTGTGATTGTGGATTCACTATGAAAATGCAACATGAAGATGGACAAACACACACACCTCTCCCCGCTGTGATCTCCTGACAAGCCTTCAGGATATCTAGTGGACCTCCAGCGTGACTCCAGTCAGCCTTCTTCCTCATCCTCTTCTTCTGAAGCACTACAGGCCAACACAGACACAGCAATGGTTATTCTTATTGCAACTGGAGCCACTCGGGTTATTCTGGTGTTATCAAATAAATGCAGTGAGTGGCAGGTTTATTTGAAATTCAATGTCTGTCTGATGTCTTCTTTTAAGTGTGTCACTCAGCCCTCCTCTCTCCCTATTGCCTACCCACCCTCTATGCTCCCTCTCCTCACCTGTGCTGTAGGGCTGGCCAGGGTGAGAGGTGAAGCAGACTATTTCCAGGTGCGGGAATTGAGAAGCCATGTAGTGTTTCCAGGCGATTACCAGTGGGGGAGGACACAGATCAGCTTTGTTCAACACCAGGATCACCTGCTTCTGGAGATCTCCCGTGATGTAGTGGTATAGGGCTGGAGGGAACTGCAGCACCTGTGTGGTTTACATGAGGATATCCCTTTTTAAAACAGTACGTATGGCCTATTAAAGAGGAAAATCATAGGTCATATCCTTATTAATAGGAACAAGAGGAGTTGTGCTGTTTTTAACTGCACATTAGTCCTGGAAAGTCTAAATAGAGGAAGTGAAATCACTTGATATGAAGTATATCTGACTTGTTAGAAGTGAGAATAAGTATGTCAGGGGCTGGTGTCGTATAATTAGAATCAAAGAACTGGGTTTAATTTGAACTTGGAATCAAACTGCAGTGACACGAAGAAAGCAACAGAACATTTTTTCCCTCAGTTTATAACATAATGATAGCAATATGTGTATATATATATATATGTGTGTATATCTATCTATCTATCTATCTATCTATCTATATATATCTATCTATATATATCTATATATATATATATCTATATATACACACACACACGTATATATATATATATATATATATATATATATATATACATATACATAGTGAGACAGAGAGAGAGAGAGAGAGTGAGAGAACATTTATAAGGACACCTTTGACAGAAATCAAATGTTTATGATGAAATACTGTGAGATACTACTTAACTGAAATGCTTATCTGATTGTTGAATCTACTGAAATATAAATCATGGCCATTTAATTTGTCCTCAAAAAACAATTGCTCATTTGTCGTCAACAGTAATGAGTATAGGGCTGCTCTTATTCATTATATATGCATTACCCCCATCAACCCAAATAGCCCATGAAATACAGACCAACATATGAGCAAACTTGATTTTATGGGCAATAGCTGTAATTTACTTGATGTGATTATTGCACATTTTAGGGCAACTTTCTTGGCAATAAAAAGCTTAATCCTCGAAGTGAGATTTTTGTCCTTGTCTCGCGTTAGACCCAAGTGCTTGAAGAAGGCAGCTTTTTTTCTCCAAGTGAGGAAATAAAATAGTCACAATTTGCATAATCAAGTTGAACTTCCTTTTTAAGCCCTTGAAGATTTTATAATCTATAAATCTTATGTCACGTAAGACCTATGGTTAAAGTTGTCATATTGGCAACTGCGTGTTGATATATGATATATGATAGATGAACAGGCAAGAAAACATCCAACCTGGTTACCAGCAAATTAAATAATTTTTTCTTCAGTCTACAGCTAGCTAATGTTAACTCGGGAAAAATGAAAAGGCAACAAAATATCCAACAGCTAAAAAATGTACAAGCTTACGATGACATAGCTAAATACAGTATTTCAATTTGCTACTGTAGGAATAGTAGTTGCATAACCTCTGAAAGCCACAACTTACCTTAATGCAATTTTCCCAGTTTTACTATTTAGTCTTGGCACCTTTCACAGTGCAGCATTGTGCACATGTCCTTTCAGTATAAAAATACTAGCTCTTTAAATATGGATAAATGTTTTAGTTTACCAAATGCTAGAAGGAAAAATTTGACAAAATGACATGTAAATAAACTGATAAATAATTAACACCATATCAGATATTCAAGATGTATGTTGACTGTGTCTCCATCTAGTGGTCAGAGCCATCCTGCAGACTTTTGCTTATACGACCACTTACTGGGTGTCTGATGTCCACGATGAGCAGGATGACATCTGACATCTCCAAAACTCTCCATAGCTGCCTCCAAGTCTAACAGAAAAGCAGAGCAAATGGAAGGTAAGGTGATGTTAAACATTATCAACAAAACAAAATGATGTCTCACAATAACTGTTCATATTTAGCCTGAGAGTTCATTGAATAACACCGGTAAAAGGAAAGGAAAAGAAAAGAAAGGAAAAGAAAGAAAACAAGGCTTTGTTTAAGTATTTTAAGCAGGTGTTTATTGGTTATTCTGTAATGCCCAATTTTAAACTTTGTAAAAATAATATCCAGTCCAGCACAGCTTCTCCATATGTGTCATTCGATCATTCTCAACCTCAGCTCCACTTAAAAAGCCATCATCTCTAGATTACTGAGAGTCACTTATCACACCACCAGCTGCTCATGTCTTGCTTCCACTGTGATGTGCCTCCTGAGCTCAGCCACGCTTCGAAATGAAATGATCCGCAGGGTTTTTGAGTTTGAAAAATAGTGCTACCATTTACACAGCCAGAGCAAAACCGAGCAATTTCACAGCATGTAAGACAGGGTGGTACTTTGTACCCTGTGCAAAATACAAGACAATAAAAAGGTACATCATAAAATTCAAATCCCTGCATGATCCAACTTTACCACGATGAAACATTTGGTTCCTCATATATCCTGGAGTTATATGACAGAAAACAGATTTAACAGTTATGTCTATAAGATGAAAGTGGCAAAGCGAGTCTGATTACTAATCCAACACTTCACAGGGAGCTCAATAAATGAGCAGAATTACTTTCTGCTGCTATTGGTTCAAAATGCTTCAAAAATACTAATTTTGCACAGAGGAGCAACAAATTTGCTAGCAGTATGAGCTTTCAGAACCTGGTGCTCATCTAACAAAAATGACTATGGCTGGATGCTAAACCTTTCGCTCTCACAGAAGAAAACAATTAATCTTGAGAGGAGAGAGGGTCAAAAGCAAGCATGTGCCCAAAAGACTGTTAAAAAAGAAACTAATCCTGCTTCACCAAAAAAATAGCAAGGTCTGAACTGTAATGCACTTGCTGGGTGACTTAATACAAAAAATTGAATTGAATTTTGAATTGCTGGACTCATTGCAAAGACAGACAAATTATCTGAACGTCCACCAATAACCTTGGTAAATTATTCATAGCCATTTTAACTTGTTGACGCTAAAAGCAGGTTATTTCACCATGACATTGTTATGCCCCACAACTTGTCCCCTAATTGTCTGATTTTTAAAACACTATGAAATTAAAAGAAATAAAAGAAAAAAAATAGTATCAAATAATAAATAATAGTCAAAAAGCCATTGAGAGAGCATCAGTTAAGCAACTTACCTCTAGATTGTGCTCAAAGTGGCTGAGAGAGCCAGGTGGGTTTCTGGAGTGCAGGTCATCCAGGTAGTCTCTGTATGACTTCTCCTCTTTCTTCAGCAGGTTCTCTCGTGTCATCTCATAATTCCAGGACGGCCGTCGTGGGAAACCAAGACCTGGCAGTGAATAATCAAGTTTCAGAGTGTCAAGCAGTGACCCACTCCATTAACCTACTCTGCTCATCTGTTTGGCTTATTTTGAGATCGACATGTGGAAAGCAATAAAAAAATAAATAAATTTAAAAAACACAGACAGACCTTTTTCTGTGGGGTAGATGTCATGAATATTAACTTCAAGTTCTTTATCAGAGACAGGCTCCAAAATCTTCTCTCTTGCCACCTTCTTCCTCTTTTCAACCTCCTCTTTACTCTCTTTCTCAAAGTGCAATCTGAACCTAAAGAGAGGAGAGCAAAGTGGTGGGGTTGTAAATAAGGCCAATTAAAGAATTTGCCCAGCATACAATTGATATTTCTAAAATAAATGACTTCGAAATTCACAGAACATGCACATTTTAATCAGTATTTTCTAAATCTAACTTAGAGTTAGGGTTACACACAGAAAAAGAAGTCTAGGTCAATGTTAAATGAAAGCAATGGCAATACCAGCATGGTACAAGCATGGTATTTTGAATAATCAGATGAGAACAGTCAACAAGATGCTTTGACATATTGCTCTAATCTATTATACTAAGTTAGCTTCTTTTTTTTAACTAATTCAATCAACCATCCCACTGATGCTTCATGCAAAACATTAAAGATAATCCTGAATGTCAAATAACAATGAACATCTCACAATGCAGAATATTAAATCTTTTTTTCATGAAAGTGAGTATTAGTCATGATACTGTAACTCACCTGTTGGGATCATATCTACCTTCTCTGCTAAAGGGCTGCTGATTTATTCTCCTAACATCGGTGGTCTCACTGTCCGAGGTGTCCGACTGGCGCTCTCCTCCTCGCTCCACACTGGCATTGCGGCTGCTCGGACCAGAACCTGTGTCACCTGGGGCAACGTTGAGGTCAGGGCAAATGCAGGTATAAACCAATAAGCAATCTGCTAATACTTAAATTAAATGACACATTCACAATTATTATTATCCTCCTCATAATCATTACGTCTTAGATAAATGTATCTGTGTAGATGTTTGTGTGTCAGAAGATACTGCTTGTTTGAGTCTTTACTTTGAGCAGCTGATGGGGCCTTAATCATTTTCTCAAAGGCAATGGTGGATTTGAACTCAATAAGACCTAAAGAAAATGTTAAAGGTTTACAGTGAATGAGATATGATGTCTAATAAAAGGCATCTTAGAGAACACTTTAATAATTTTTCTAAATTTTGGTGGCAGCACGTGTTTTGAGAGTAAAACTGTCCTGTTAGTGCTCGGTTACATGTAAGGCACGTTGAAATATTTGAGCCAGCATGTCATCGCTGTTGCATGTGAGGTTGCGAAATTGATGTGCAGGTGATTGCACACTGCTCCACGGCCTCTCATAAATTGGCACAGCATCTTGTGTTGCTATCGGCTAAAAAACAAATAAAGACGTCTCTTATGTTGCTCTGGTTAAGCTCAAAGACAAGTTATATCATCCTGCTTGGGAACTGCAGCTAGCTCACTGGAAACATATAGCCTACAGTGGTCTATTTAACAGGCCAAATAAACTGTCTACTGTTGTAGTTGAAAATATAACTTATGCTCATACCACACAGACGAATAGGGACAAACAAACAATTTGCTACTTGACAACATCTACAATTCACAGCGTACTGTTAGCTTAGCATGGCAGCGCTAACGGCAGATTACCTCTCTTTCTCTCCCGTTTGACTTGTAGCTGTTTCTTCTTCTGCTTGTTGCTGAATGGCTTTTTCCGGGGCATGTTTTAAAAAGATGTTAAATAAATACAGCTATAGGTTATATATTGCTCTCTACTGCTCGTCACACAGCTTTCGTGCTGGCGTTATTTACATGGGTGAAGTTTCTCGACTCCTACACTTTTCAGTGACGCCATATCCACTGCAGAGAATGGCGGACCGTACCACATTTCAGTTTTCGCGATCTTGCCGAGTTTAGGTTTCTGGTTTATTCTACATCACCTGAAGAAGAATGTCATTTACGGTAAGTACACTGCATTACCCTGGGTATTATTAGACACATCTATCGAGAAAATATTGGCAAAATTGACAGCAAACTACACTCCTTCTTAATGGTACAGTCCACTTTTGTAAACACCTCACAAATTTGCACATTCCAGCAGAGCAGACATCCATACAGCAATAAATACACAGAAGCATGCACACAGACTGCATGGGCATGCAGTGGTTTATTATTAAGATCGTTAGGCTTTGCACAAGCAGCAGAATGTTTGCTTCTCCGTTTTTCAGTCATTCTATATCTCAAATATCCTGGTAATTGTTTTTCTTGACAATAATGAAAGATGTGTAGTGTGTAATGAGTTTACAGAAGAAAAAAATAGTCAATTAATTAATTACTGAATAAACAGTGACCACTATTTTGATGACCGATTAATTGTCTGACTAATATTTCTAATCACTGTGGCCTTTCCAATGTGAACATTGGATGTATTTCATATTGAATAGCTTTGGGTCTTGGACCACTTAAGCTTTGAGTATTGAGTATTTTCACAATTGTCTGACCTTTTATAGACAAAACGATTAATGAATTATTTGAGAAAATAATTGTCAGATCAAAAATGTAAAACAGCACTATATGAATGTCCTTTTATAAAACAAAAATAAACATGAGGAAATAATTCACCTGCATTAGTCTAAACCAGAAAATACGCCAATGAAGAACATTTCAGAGGGTTTATTGTATTATATAAGCCGAAAAAAACCACAAATCTCTGATGTGTCATTATGCCTATAAAGACGTATTATGAACATTATTATTGTGGAAGTATAATAGCAAGAACACATTTGGATAACATTACTTTTAGGACATACACACAAAGCAGTACAATAGGATTACATGAAACGTGAACCGGCTCGTCACTTCCTCCAAGGTCACATGAAAGCCTGCGAATGGGTCTAAATAGGTTATATGAATTACCATATCCTTTAAACACACAATCATACCTTATAAACTTGTAGTATATATAGATATATCAATATATACTTGAGTGATATTTTTTCTTTCCTGAAAAGGAAATAACCTCTATGTCCCTTTTAAGGTTAAAAACAATTAAGTGTGGGCATGTATTTTACAACCTGGTAGAGGTATTAACACTGATGTAAAAACTGAAAGTCTCTGTACGAAAGTATAAAAATTTACCTTCACAGTCAACTACCAATTTCATCAACAGAGAGGCCATAAATTGCTATGGCCAAAGCTGTATTTGTAGGGAAGAGCAGGTGATAAAACAACAATAAAGAGAAATACAGTCTCTTTAACTCTCTTCCCTATCATAAAACCATCACTGTGATGGACTGAAACGTACTTTATTGCAGCCTTTACATGCACTTTCTACTCAGACAGGACAGCTAAGCAAAATGAAAACAAATCAAACAAGGCAGATAGAAAAAACAGACAAACTAAAAAAAAAAAAAACAAACAAAATCATGGTCTTCTGTGTACTGTGTCACCATATCGTTTGTCCTGTCTGCCTTAAACCATGGTTCAGGTACAGTCATGCGTTCCAAAGTTATTGCTTTTATCCTTTGACTCTCCATCTTCCGTGTCTTGAATTAACGTGAACTTTCCCTCTTCCCCCAAAACACCCTCCTTTCATCACCTCTAAGAGCTGAGGTGCTCCACTTGAATAGTGGACGCTGACACAGTGAGACAGAGGTCCTTGTGGGAAGTAATGTCAGCTACGCTGACTGGTTTGTACTGGATGTCAGTAGCAGACACTGTCTTATACTGGTGCAGGTCAAATGGACAATTGATGGTTTCTGTCTGGGGGTAGTTGCTCTGTCCCTGCTGGCCTCCGCTCCCAGCTCCCCCGGGTCGGCTCGATCCTCCATCTGCGCTATCTACCTGGCTCTGAGCTCCAGCGTGGCCCTGGTTCTGCTGTGCCGTCTGTGCTGCCACTGCTGGTGAAGTCAACTGGTCTGGGTTGTGTTTCTCCATGTGTTTCACCAGATATGTCTCCTGAGATGAGGGGAGGACAGGTAGAGGGGAAACAGTGGACACATGACTACACGGTGTAAAGTAGCTGCCAGGTGTCTGATGCCAGAGTGGCGATTCATGGTGTTTGATGTAGAAATGCTCTTCAGAAAAGGACGTTAGTCTTACTGAGGTATACGTGCGGTTGCAGAGACCACACGAGTAGATCCTTGCATGCTTGACTGTGTGTGTGGACATGTGCACCTCCAGGCTTGCTGCATCTATGTATCCTTTGTTGCAGTTGGTGCACTTGTAGGGCTTGTCCTTGTTGTGTTGACGACGGTGGGACTGGGAAAAAAATGGTTATTGAAAATACATGTCTAAAAATATTTTACAGTAAAGCAAAATGTAAGAACAATAACCACCACATTGCTCTATGAGAAGAAAACAAATTTCCTTCACACCTGTAAATTTGAAAGTTGCGTGAAGGATTTCTCACAGCCCGGATGGGAACACTTGTATGGCCGATCTCCGGTGTGAATCCTGAATAAAAAACACAAACAAACTCATGCATGTACATACACAGACTCCTATCACTTCCATGGTGATCTAACCTGACCGCAGAAAGACACTGAGGCAGCTGAGAAACCCAAGACCAGTGAGTCACTTACCTGTTGTGCTGCTGAAGGTGACTGAGCTGTCTGAAACTCTTTTGGCAGTAAGAGCAAGTGTAGGGTTTCACTCCGGTGTGGATGCGGACATGCTGGGCCAGGTAGCTGGAGTTGGCAAATGACTTGGTACAATGGGGACACTTGTGAGGCTTTGACTCTGTGTGGTTCCTGAAGAGGGCAGACAGGGGGGGTGAGAGAGAAAGAGGGAAACAGAATTCAAAAGACAGACTGAGAAACAACATGATACTGTGCTTGACACATACTGCAAGGCGAATGCCTCAGTTTATCAAAACCTGTCAGGAAAGCCATTACAGACAAGTAGAGAGAGGACTGGAACTCTAAAATATTTAGAGTTAACAAAAGCCAGAAAAAAAACTACATCATTTTTACTGCAGTACGCTGCATCAGTTGTAATTTATGCTCATCTAAATTTCATGTTCATAAACATCCAACAGTTTCACATAATCACATAACACGCCTTTTTATGCATATTCTATTGCCCTAGACAAATTAGAGGTATAAACAGAAGAATAAAATACAACATATAATGATTGTAATTCAAAAGGTTTTACAAATCCATCAATTTTGTTCGATATTCCTCCAGAAATGACTGTAAACTGATTAGATGACAGCCAAAAAGAACAACAAGATGACAACAAGAAGAAGTGCAGAGGGCAGGAAAGCAGTGCATGGCAGCAAGGGATTTCTACTGCACATTGCCATTCAATGAAGAAAACAACAGAAACCACTGATAAGGAAGTCTACCAAAAAATAACATGGTGAATTAAATGGTGAAACACAATGAAACAAAGTCTGCCTTTCAACATGTATTTCTAAATGTGTATGTGTGCATTTATGGTGAAGAATCACTAGCAGAAGAAAAGACCAAGAACATACAGACAAAAGAAATGTGTTAAGCAGGACAATGCAATGAAAATGCAATATAAACAGTACAGAGAGAAGCAAGTGGTGCGTGCACACACACACACACACACACACAAATGAAACAAGAAAGAAAAGGTCAAATATTCTCATTGTACCAATTAATATAACAGAGCTCCATGCATTTCAAATGGCTATTCTGAGTATACATGTATAATTTATGGAAAAATCTAAATAGATTACTAAAACTAATTTTCTGAAAAGGTCACTTCTGGATGGATCTGAGAGCATGCGAGCCAGCATCTACATGGCAGTATAATATTCATCTGCACACCTCTCTCCAATCTCTTCCCCAGGAGGAAGAGAGAGACAGAAGTCTGGGCTTCTAAAAGGCACTTGTCAGGACAAGTTAAGAGGAAAGGGAAAATATGGTGAGGGGTTGGTAACGGGGAGGGGGCTGCAGTACCGTGTGTGCTGCTGTAAATGACTGAGCTGCCTGAAAGATTTCTGGCAGTAGGAGCAGGTGTAAGGCTTGGCCCCACTGTGGATGCGGATGTGCTGGGCCAGGTAGCTGGAGTTGGCGAATGACTTGGCGCAGTGAGGACACTTGTGAGGTTTGGCCTCTGTGTGCGACTTGGAGTGGATCTGCATGTCAGACTTACTGAGGAAGGTCGCCGCACACATCCGGCACCTACAGGCGGAGAGACACAGAAATGGGAGGGCGGGATGGAAGAACAAAAGGGAAGAAGAGAGAAGAGGGACACATACACAGAAGAAGGAGACACAAGAGAGGACAATGGAAAAAGGTGGGTGGTTGAGGGGGGGGATCAAGGTTGTTGGAAGGAGACAGGGGAATGAAGCACAGACCCACAGAAAGAAATAAGACATGATAGAAAATGAAACTTACAATAAAAAGGAAAATGAATAATATTAGCAATGAAGCAAGGAGGAAAAAAAGTTAAATGTACAAAACGTGTAAACACAAAGAGAGATGTTAAGGGAGAAATAAGTGAAAACTGACAGGGAAAGGTACGTAGATACCATACCAAGTGGAAGAGCAGGACACAAGAGTGCTTGAGAGCTTACAACTCAAAGAGCATGCTCTATAAAGACACAGCTGACAGCAGAGGCCAGGTAGCAATTCATGTCCAGCGTGTGCAGAGGCAGAGAGAGCGTCTATGAAGCACTGATGTGTTTGTATCTCAAGTTATGAGAAGAAATCAACCACTCACTACAAAGTAGGCAAGTTCTGCCACAGCATGCAGAGAAGTGTGTTTCGAAAGCGTGTCTGTGTGTGTGTGTGTGTGTGTGTGTGTGCGTGTGCGTGTAAGATGTTTAAATCCAGCAGCGCCTAGAACATCTAAAAAAGCTGAACATCTAAGCTGATTTCAACAGGACACAGAGAAACAGGTGTGCGTGCATTTCACAGTTAGAGCGAGGAGAGACGGCACTGCACAGAAGGAGTGGTTTTGACACTGTACCTGTATGTCTTAGTACTATCTTTTGGGCCATGGCCTTCCTCTTCATGCGACAGATCATATGGGTCTCCAGTGTGATGCTGCAAAGACGTCACCTATCAGACATAATATTCCAAGTTGTCTAATCATCTTTTAATAGTTTCAAATTTCCCTTTCTGGGTCTGTGTTTCCTTACCTGGCCGCCAGCTGTCAGATGAGCCAGGATTAACGTTTCATTTCCTGGTCCAGGACCCAACCTGGCCACTGTTGTCGCCTTCTTCTTCCGGCCGCGTTTGGAGGGCGCTGGCATCACAACCACATGGGACGCCCCATCCCCATCTTTTTTGTCTATAACAACATCATCAGCAGCAGGTTAATAGGAGAGAACACTCTTGAATCAAGCAGCAAGGTGTTGTGATGGCGTCCTTCTGTGTATTCAAAGTATATGACAGGAAGTATTTCTACTGTGTTTGTCCTATGGGGTGTAATTCACCCCATATTTTCTTACAGAGAGAATAAAACCTCAATGATCACACCACTCTAAATTATGCTTCCAACAAAAAGTCTGACATAAATAAAAAAGCATAAACACAAATATTTCATAAGCAAGCTGCGACAGAAGCTTTCGCTTGGAAGATATTATTCGTTCTTTAGAAGAACCAAGAGCAATATGTTCTTTGAAGAGACATGCTGGGTTCAAAACTCAGAGACATCATCAAGATTAAACTGAACAAAATCCAATTTTATTTTCTCTCTCATAGCCCAAGCATAGTGAAAAGGACACTTGCAAGAGTCACCAAGTCTGATCATGTTCCAAAATGCTGAAGCAACATTAAATGTTGAAAGATTTTATTTTTTTAATTTGGTTTCTTGAATTTTCACTTGAAATACAATTTTGATTCCACTGATTCTTACAGCCAGAAAGGGTAAGATCTACATAAGCAAAGCAACTTGTGCCAACAAAAACTAGTAAGCAAAGGTTTTTTTCAGTGAGGATATGGTTGTCAGTGCTGTTATAACACAGTAATTTTTCTTCATTACTATATTACACTATATATGATAATGTTTTGTAGCCCATAACAAAATAAGAATGATTTTTTTATACTCAATAATACAGATACAGAAAAAGATACAGAAAGTTCGAATGAATTTACTTTATATTGAAATTACTAATTACTTACTGCAATATAAACTTGATTGCTTGAGTAAGATTTCATGAAACAAAGCCCAGTTTTAGGGGGATAAAACCATATCAAAGGATTATATTTTATGAACATATATGATATGATATATGTATGACCTGGGTGTGTGTTTTACCTGAAGAATGGAGTGCTGAAACTATCATGGTCGTTGCTGGATGACCAGAGACAAATGACTGGGAGGAGGTGGGAGAGACCAGCGTTCCCTGAGGAGTCGTGATGACCAGACCAGCTTCCCCAAAACGATGGCCAGGAAAAAAAACATAGTTGCACATTACTTTTAAAAAAGCATGAAAAATATTTAAAATTAATACATTTTGCTCTTCTGCTGATGTGTATGCTGTTAGGAGTTCCCTCGTAAATACATGTTCATTTGTTCTCCTCAACTAAATCAGAACTAAACTCATGGGCCCTTAATCCAGACTCAAGTTTCTAATTTGAAATTGTACTTGGATCATTATATATACAGCAACAGCCTCAAACTAACACAGACCCAGAGGCTCAGACTCACCTGCTGTCATGATGCCTGTGGAGGGGACAGGCAACATGTTCTGGGCACTGTGAGGAGGGTGGAGGTGTGCCACACTGCCAGCTTGGCCCCCTCCATCTGTCTTTGTCCCAGGAGTGGGGATGGTGAGAAGAGCTGTTTGGTAGTGGGACGCAGAGGAAGGAGGAAAGGAAGCATTCTTTTCCTGTTGCTCTTTCACTTTGTTCAGGAACATGGCATTCTCAATCTGTCAAAAGAGAGATTTTAATTTATTTAAACAGAATATCTTCACATCAGTCCTGAAGAAGAATAAGATGCTTATATATTATTGAATTCATGTCCAGATTTACCTGTCCTGATACAGTGGGGATAGGAGACCAGAAATACGATGAATTAAAATGAGAATCTTCCATCATTTCTGCAATGACACAAAAGCAACAACGATAAATAAATGCAATGTTTTTTGTTTGACTGATTCACAGGTATTCTAACACATGTAATAAAACTCTAGTTTATGATGTTGTCTTGCCTATTTCAGTATACAATAACAATATATACAGCAGTAGTGTTTTGTTAAAATTACAAAATGGCTCTTCATATTTCATAAACCATATCAAAATATTGTGACACATTATAATATAATTAGTAATCTCAGTAACAGTCTATAAGTAATTTACTAAAACAGTGCATCACATTTCTCCCAAATGATTTAAAAATGGTTAAGAATCAAAGCACCGTATTGTAATACAGACTACTGAGA
>JAOXYL010000043.1:13509976-13523401 GCA_028564955.1 Terapon puta | reverse complement strand
ATGTCTCGGTTTGTTCTGTAAAGGTGTGGATTTAATGGTTTTGACCAACATCCAACATTTTGGGGGGCATTTGTCGCAGATTCAACTTCCCGGTGTTAAGTTTACACCACGCGTAGATGACCACTAAAACCACCAAACATGTCAAAGTTTTCCCTCAAACCCTGCACATCGGGTCATAATTCAGTGTTACACGGAGCCGCAGCTCAAATGAAGGACTCCATTTCGCCTCCTGCATCTTGTAGTTCATCAGGCCCGACGTGCTGATTAACACACACACGGTGAGCTAGCAGACAGTGCAGTGTTTGTGGTGTGTGTGTGTGTGTGTGTGCAAGTGCGTATGCGTGTGCCCTCCTGCTTGGGGAAAAAAATAACAAGCAAAAAAAAAAAAAAAAAAAAAGAGAAAAAAAGAAAAAAAAGGATAAAAAAACTGAAGCGAAGAGAAAAAAACAGTAGACCATCCTCACAGACTTCCGGCTGTGTGGACGGGCGGAGAGGCGGCAGCAGACTCATGCAAATAATCTCACACCAAACAACAACCGACTGCACCGAGAAGAGCGACGTTTACCGGCACCGACGGCTCCGTCCGCCTCCCCGGAGCTCCCGCAGGCCGGGACGCTTCGGACACACTCTTCAAATCTGTCCAAATTCCTGTAAACCGGTGAAGTTTTTTTCCCCCTCTGTGCTTTTTTTTTCCTAGTTTTTTTTTTTTTTTTTTTCTTCCCTCCGGTGGAGCAGCTGCCTCGACTAAAGCTTCACTTCCTCCGGATGAGGTCGTCAGACAAAAGGAGCGTGTGCGCTGACGTCATTTCCTGTAACTGAGGGAATAGTTTATTTAAACCAACAAAAAAATGTTTAAAATATTTTATGTCTCTCAGCCAGCCGATTTCGTGTAATTAAAACAGGAGTTAAACTGAATTTGCTTCGAATTTGACTTTTTGATTTTTTTTTTAAAATTAATCTAAGCCTTAGGTGGTGGTGTATTCACGTGCTGTCGGAAGTAACGGCGCTGTAAATGAAGACTCGGTCTTTTTGTCACGAGCACAATTACAGGAAGCAGTCGGTAGCAACAAAGTCAGGAAGTAAAGGGGAATTAAAGACACGTGAGACATGAAATAGTTTAAATTGTTTGAATAGAAAATAGTATGTGACGTAAAATATAGTGTTGTAAAACAAAACATCACATTTTGAAATATAAGTAGAGCACAGCAGTGTTGAGACAGTTGTGCAACAGTATAAACGATAGTAATAAATATGAAAAAAATATAGAAATTGAGTTCACAGATGAGGTGAACATGCATACAGGTATAACAGGGGTCATCAAAAACTTCTTGTAATCGTTAAAATGACAAACTATTCCCTCATATTAACAAAAATGTGCATTTAATATGGAGGCCCATTTCTGGCAGTGTGCTGAAAATGAAAAGAACCATCTCAAGCAATCTATCTCAGTAATGACGTAGTACCTCAAAGTAATGAGGAGCTGACAAGCCATTAATAATACAACTCATTTGAAGACACTGAATCATTTTCATATACTATTTGACTCATTATTTCAAGGAAGTTTTTCAGTTAAATGACTTACAGGAACTTTTTTTTCCCATCACATTAATGGAAATGGGCATCCACAGTTTAAGACACTTTCCTCACCGTGTAATAATATATATACCCTCAGATGCGTCATTTAAACTTCTAAACTGTTCATTTCATTCACTCAAATGAACAGCTGTTGACCTTCTTTACATTCTTGTCCTCCTCCATGTCCACACCATAGATGGGTGCAAGGAGGGCTGAATTTACCACCAGGGGGTCCTGCTCTCCCTGATAATTTTGGGCCATTGATCCCAGCTGGGTCTGGAGCTCTGGGGCAGTTCCCTAATCAATTATCCAGCCTCAGGTCTGTGGGATCAGGGGGCCCGAGAAACAGCCAGTAAGACTACAGTTTCCAACCTTTTTGACTTTGCATATTGCTAAACAATCACTAGAGTTGCAACTATTAGGAGATCATGACAACCATTTTAACAATTGTTTAGGCCATTTTCAAGCAATAATACTAATCATTTAATGGTTCCAGTTTCCTGGAAATTGAATAGTTGTGCATCTTGACAGTTGATTGTAAAAGTTTACGTTAATTCTATGTAAAATATGTCATTTTTCCTTGTCTATAGAACTGATCATGATCATATGTGTATAACTACTAGATGGTTGCTGTGTGGGACGAGGCAACCCAGTCAGCAATTAAATGATGATCATGTCCATGTCATTATCCAAATAAGTTCTGGAAGCTACTTTGGAAGAAACAAATGAAATAGCCCCATTTTCAAAAAGTATAATTTATCCATCTTTCTCTCTTTTTATAAAACTGATCTTTAAGTGTGTACATGGCCTTGACCTGAAACAAGTCAGTCAAATGATTAAAAAAAAAAACAGTTGAGCCTGTAAGCCACTCAATGCAGAAAATCATTTGGTCAGCCATCAGAAATAAAAACAAACTACTTTTAAAGCTTTCAACACTGAGTCACCTTAACAAGAGCAAATCAGTGAATATTGAGATTTAATTATAGTAGTTTTCATTGTCGTTGGTGTTACATTTATTATCCCTTAAAACCTTAACCAATCACAAGGACTGGCATGTCGTTATGGCTAAAACTCAGATTCTATAAGTTGCATTATATATAAATGTAACACACCCTTTTTGTATCACCCCTGCCAAATAAATGAATAAAAATAACAACACTCGGATACGTTTATTTGTCATTTATATGTACATCAGTTTTTATCTAAAGTATGAACAGATAATATATATTGCAATGTTTTTCATTTTTCCACCTTACTACTTAGTTGCAGTTTTCTTCCAAAATACAACAACACACACCAACCTCGAGATCATTTTCGACTTTGACGCTGTAAAATACGAGCTGAGAAAACAGCGCCCGAACGTAGCACGTTTGACCCAATGACTTTAATCTCGTTTTACTTTTTTCAGTCGATCAATGAACCACGTGTAACATGTTAAAGCGCAAACAGGCACATCCGCTTAGATTAAAAGCTATGGAACTGGTAAATGTTTTCAACAATTATTGGTTATATTTGAAATATTTTTAAGACTACCTCAAGCGTCCACACGGTGTCGCTGTAAGGACAGTCAACACGTCTACTGTACCGTCAACATCCGGCGACACGTCTTCCCGACACCGCCGACCAATACCCCGTACATCTTTATTTATTTAAACCCTGCAGACTTTTCATTAAAAGCCACTGCCGGGTTAAAGGTTTAAAGTGCATTAAACCCCGCGGCGCTTCAGATGGGGGAGGTGAGGAAGCTGCAGAAGAAGTTGAGGCAGATTGAAAATCTGGAAATAAAAATCAGTCTCACCACAGAGGAGAGAGTCAAGGTACAGAAAAAAAAGCTTGCTGCTTTTTTCAATTATTATTATTCTTCTTTTAAAATTGTTACTCTCCCTCCTTTGTGATCTGTGTGTGACTTTGACAAATCACGGGTAGATTTCCCTCTGGTTTAGCAACAAGCACTGAAATGAGAGACATCTGAGCAAATGTCCATCCTCACCCCCTGACACAGAGGGGCCTGTAGAATAAAGCTGCACGCTTACACATGAAATAACGCTATAGATTTTCTTTGGTCAAATAAAGAGAATTTTTAAATGGTGCTGGTTTTACTACAGCAGGACAATCCAGGGTTTCTTGAGCTGCGATTAATAGTGTTGATATCATCAAAAAATATGTGATTAACATGAATTAATAATAACGTTGGGGTGAGTAGTCTGACAGCTTTGGCCTGAGGAATATGCGAGATCAGAGGCGTGCACTTTTATCAGAGTGCATCAGAAGAAATAATGATCAGGATGTGAAAGGGCACAGTCTGTTTGCTGTAAGTTATGGCCGTGCCCTACAACAGGGTTTCTTTACTTCCCTCACACCCCTCTAATTGGAAACTGAAAAATAAATGCATGTCACACACATCTGCAGCTGAGGGTCATTTGGTTGAGATGGTGAAGGTTACCGGCATTGTGCCCATAATTCATTTCTGTGAATAAGTTGCACTCCCTTTGTCTGAGCTAAATCCCAGCTAGAATAATATCACACTTCATTTACTGTTCATTGTCTCCTCCCTGACGTAAGATGAAGTCGATTTTATGCGCTGGGAAAAAATTGTGGATTTAAATCAAACACGTTTAAAAGTGCACTTCTGTAAAGTCGGGGGAATTCAAACTCAGCAGTGAAACATAATTACATTATTTGTATTTATGTGTTTTCATTTTGTACTCGTGCATGCCACTAAATTTTAGATAGACATTTTTTACTTTACAGTCCACATTTATCTGACAGATATAGTCACTGGTTACTGTTCAGTTTTTAATTTTACTTTGAAAATATATAGTTAATTAAACGTAATGTATTGTTACAGATTAAATGACCCACCACTGTATTTATAGCTCATATCAGGTACCAGTTAACAGTTTCGAAATTAAAATGTTACAGAGTTATGCATCAGTAATAATGATTCTGTAATAAAGTAGCTAATACACCAATAACTGAGGTATATTCTTTTTACTACTTTATTTATTACTTTTACTTTTGATACTTCTACTTCTGTACAATACTTGGGTACTAAATCTTCAGTAACTTTTTTTCTTAGATGTGGGACTTAAAGTTACTTAAAGTTAAAGCTCATGATGATATTCATTAATTGCAGGTGTGATTTCAGACCTCGCTTCCAGAGTTTCACAATCTATAGTCAAAATGTTTGTCTTTGTTTGTTTGGCCAAAGTAAACTTGACTTGTATCACACACAAGTAAGCTGAAGAGTCTCACCTCAGACTAACCAAAAGCCTAACTGTACACTGCTTATGATTTTTCCAATGAACACTTGATAACCAAAAAAAACGTACACACAAGTGTTTTCACTGTAGCAGAGCAGTTAGACTGCGTCCCTTTAATGTGTCCCTTTAATACAACAAACGATCATTTGAAATCAAGGTGTAATTCATTCATTCATGCATGTTTCATAACTCACAATCAGACAGGAGTACGGCGCTCGCTGCCAGTTGCGGCCTAATAAATCACGACAGGCTGACTTTGTCTGTTGTGCATATAAACAACTTGTGGATTTAGCAGCTTGGTTTACAACCAATCTCGTGCCTTCTTCCCTCTCAGATCTCCAGGAAGGCGGAGCTGCGTTCCAGATTGGCTGAGCTTCAGCTGCAGCTTTCTGGCCCGCAGCAAACTCTGGGGATTGTGGGAGACGGAAAAAAGGAGAAGATGAAAAGACAAGTGTAAGGAAGTGAGGGAGAGGTACCAGCACGGGGGGGCAGATGGAGAGGAGCATAATTCTTCAAAAGCAACAACATTCACTTTGAAGCCTTTGATCTTTTTTGTATGTCTATCCAAACATACTGGAGGTCAAACACTGTCACGCTTTAAGAAAATGAGAACTTTCCGCTGCTCGTAATGTGTCATGTTAACATCATTCAGGGACGTCATCCTGTCTATTGGAGGCCCTCGGGGCTTTTTAGCAGATCACTGAAATCGCCGTGTGTGGATATTTACATCGAGCTGAATGAAACACAAGCAGCTCATTAAGAAGTACTGTTTTTCTTTGTGTAGGACTCGGGCATCCTCTACAGGTATGCTCGCTGTTGCAAAGCACGCTGTGTGCCATTTACATCTCGATTATTCATTCAGCTCTTGCTTTCTGCACTGGCACAGGGAGGATGCCCCTGAGGCCCTTCCATCACAAACGCCTCCAGCCTCCAAGATCCTTAAGGGAGGAGAGGAGTCCAAAGCTCAGGCAACGCCAGCGCTGGATGCCAGGCAGAGGGAGACAGGAGGGGGAGCAGCGACAGGCAGACAGCAGGGGAAGACGGAGCCGGCCAAGGTGTCACATCTCTGCCGAGACTCTGACAAGGAGCCGCAACTGCAACAGGAAGGTGGGATAATTAAGGAAAGTGGCTGAAGAGATTGTTATTGCATTTTATCGCAGACAGTGAAAAGTACAATGCGTTGCCCTAATTTGCGATTAACATCTGAAATCAGATTATACGTGAATGCCCCGAGGAGTCCTAACAAGCTCATGTGGCTGCCACTTTCAAAACCAACAGGCTGCATCTGCTTCCCCCAAGACAGGACCCATGTTTTGCATCCTCTCAGCTGAATTAGCCCCACGCTTCGCGGTGGCAGACTAATCCATATTGAAGAAGTGTGTAGATTAACAAGCCGAGGTGCTGATGAGGCAGCATTGCTAATTGCACAAGTCATTTCTTTTTACAGAGGCTGAATTCACATCCCTCATATCGTCGTGGGAGAAGGCAAAGTTTCGCTTGAGGCTCTTGGAGGGTCACAACGACATAGTCACCTGTGTGGTTGCCGTTGACAACCTCGTGGTTTCTGGAAGGTAAAGCCAGCCAAGAAGGCTTGATTTGCATAATGGATGTGCAAAGTGAACATTTCACCTAATTTATCACTTAATATGCTCCGGCTCTCTCCCTCGCTGTCTGACATGTATTTGTTTTTCTTCCCCCGCCCCTGCTCGCTCGGCGCAAATCTCCAGCGATTTGTGCCTTTTAACTTTGCTTGTTTTTCGCCGCCTTCCCTTCGCTCACCGCCGCTCCCTCCTCGCCTCCCCGCTCTCACTCTGTCCGTCTCTCTCCCTCCCCCTCCAAGCCGAGATACGACTGTGAAGGTGTGGCACGTTCCCACGGCAACGGAGCACAAGAACCTGGGGGGTCACACTGGTGGGGTCACCTGTCTGTCTGCTCCTCCCCCCGAGTACTGCAAGAGGCTGGGTGAGGACGCACACACATGCACACACATCCTTACATGTGGGCCGTCTACAGCTGAGTAATGCCGGTGTCCTGCGGTTCTGGTAATTATAGGAGAAGTTCATCAGATCAACCCCAGTGAGAGATAACCTCAGTAGACACTTTGGAGAGTTCCCTGTCTGTCTGAAGCAGGCAGCCCTCCATCACTAGAACTCCAGCGCCTCTCCGCCCCTCCTCCCACACTCCTTCCCCACCTGCCTCCCCAACTTAAAATATCTATCGAGTAGTGCGGCGCATAAATGATGCAGCTCCGTCGAGCGAAAGTCACACAGTGTTCATCAACTAATTATTTGTCTCTTTTTTAAAAATAATCTCTCTTTGCCTCCGTCTCGCAATCTGTCTCTCTTTTAACTTTGCACATCATCACTTATTTACAGCTTCCTCTCAGCTTAATCTTTTTGTCCTCTCTCTCTCTCTCTCTCTCTCTCTCTCCCTCCCTCTGATCTCTGTTCCTTCCCCCCTCCTCGTCCTCCTCTGTCCCCTTCCGCTCTTTTGTCTGTGTTTGCCCTCTCGCCAGCCTGGTCCCTGTCTTTATCCGACAGGGAGAGGTTTATTTTAAGTGGCTCGGCCGACTGCTACGTGAAGATCTGGGCCCTGAGCATCGGTACGCTTAACCACACGCACACATTCACACACACAGATATACATATACATAGACACATATTAAGGTAGAAGGAACCCCGAGGCTCTGTCTGGGAAACGTGCACATTGTTATCAATGTATGGCTGTGTGACTGTCGGTGTGTGTCCTGTCAATTAAATGAATACTTTCCCGTTACCCCCAGGGCAGTGTGTTAAGTCTATCTACACGTTCAACGCCGTGACTGCGCTCTGCTTTGTGCCAGAAGAAGACGGCTACATCGTCACCGGGTCAGGTGTGTTTTTGAGAGGAGAACAGCTGCACATGGAAAAACTGCAAGACAGGGACACAGAGAACAGAATAATTGGACTTAGTCGTACTGCATTGTGTTTGCATTCTCTGTCTACCTCAGTGCACGTATGTGTTTTGGACAAGGTGCGAGCATAGTTGTACCAATGCCAACCAGTGTGTTTTTTGGATATATATATGTGTATGTACACTTGATATCAAGGCAGAATCTCACACAGTGGCATCATCTGCCAGTGAGCGTAACACAGGGCAATCAGGCTGAATCAGAGAGATGGAGGCACACAGTTAAGGCAGTCAGGCTCAGGTGGGTCGACCGTGACCAACAATAATGACTGCCAGCCGCCTGTCAACACATGTTAACCTCACACTCTGTCACCCCTCAGACGGGGGGAAAGTTCAAGCCTGGAGCTGGCACACGTTCGAGAACTGCCAGTCAATCAACGCTCACCAGGAAGCAGTCACCTCCATCCAGGTGGGTGGGTCACTCACCTGCTGGCCGCGATATGCTGCCCACGCTGGGGATGCTCAACCTGTTTTCATGTTTGGCCTATTTTTAGGAGTGCAACGGCTGACACAAAAACATGCCAGTGTTTCTCTGTAGAAGCTGTCCAAAGTAGTTTTTAGAACTCTTGATAATTAATTTGTGCAAAAGCCTCTCCTCAGGAAATCAAACAGCTATATTTCCACACTCTTATCCTCACACATGCTTTCTTTGTTGATTGCGTTCAAATGGGAATCAAAGATATTTGTTGAGATGTAAGCTGTGGAGCTCGGCCAATTTCAGAGAGCATACTGTACATATTTTGAGCAAAAAGGCTTTTTATGGATATTGAAATCCAGAGCTGCATATGCACTTTTTTCCATTTGCAATCATCAGAATATGTCTAAAGCATTAAAGCATAGCGCATCATTGTCATCCTCTTTGTTGTTTATCATGCAAAGCGCACAATCCATTTATAACCAACAGCAGCTCAGAAATGCACATTTTGAAACTGTTCACACACTCATTTTCCATTTACACAAACATACATACACTCACTCTCTCCCCCTCCTGCACACACACACACACACACACACAGACACACACACTCACTGGGTAAAGACTCAGATCACCATGACAACCATGTCTCCGGTGCCCTCCGCAGTCTCAGGGTCCGCTGGTGTTTAGCGGCTCGGCCGAGGGAGGGGTGTCTGTGTGGGAGAACCGGTGTTCGGATCGAGACCCTCTAAGGCTGCTACACCACTGGAGTGGTCTGGTGACGGGCTGTGGAGGGGGGCCAGGCGGGCGTCTGACCCTCAGTCCGCGGGGAGACAGAGTGTTTCTGGCTTATGGTCGCGCCTGGCTCAAGATCCTGCACTGGAGGACCGGTGAGCTCTGGGATGGGACCAGCAGAGTGTGTGTTTGCGCGTGTGTGTGTGTGTGTGTGTGTGTGTCTATCTGTCTGTCTGTCTGTGTATGTCTGCATGTGTTTGTCAGACAGAAAGAGAGAGAGAGAGATTGAAAAAGGAAGGCAGATGTGGAGTATTTGCATAAGACCTCGACCTAACATCTGTCCAATTATCACAGGCACCATGTCCAGACTGACCAATCACAGCAGCATCACCGGGGTAACAGATTGTGCACACCAGACAGGAGGCCTCCTAATTGGCTCTTGCTATGATCTGGCAAATGGAGAGAGCTCGCTGAATTGTGAGTCGCAGAGCCAACCATGTGCAGCCAGAAGTTACTTGCTCCACTCTGAGAGGGTGAAAGCACTATACGGACTTAAAGCGAAATCGAAACCACTTTGTTTTCCTTGGTTTACCTCCGTTCCCTTTGCCTCCTCCTCCTTTAGTGTTCTCTCTGCCTCTGTGTCGGTACCTGGCCTCCCTGACCTGGCCTGACGCTCCCAGAATCCTCTGCTTTGCATCGTGGACCACGGGGAGCGGAGACCACCGGTGGGTCACTGGAGGTCACAGCCTCATCGTATGGGAGCAGCTCCCCAGTTCTGGGAAACAGAGGTGGGTGCAGTATGTGTCAACACCACTCAGCTCTGAAGATTTTGGTCTTAACTCCTCACTTACACTTCTTATTTGAAAATTCATCACTTCCCCCAAGGTCAGCTGCATTGCTAATTTGAAAGCTATACTGGGATTTATAATATGCTAATACATTTAACAGGTTTTGACACACACTTCTGTTGATATTAGGTGTTTAATGAATTGTGGGTGTGAATGTTACAGGGGTGACGTCACAGCAAGGAGATTAAGTCGACTGGAGTCCTGCTCGCTGGAGTCGGAGGGGGATACAGAAGATGATGAGGACACCGATGGTACAGACACACACACACACAGTGCAATTTCACACATTTTCACATCTTCATTTACTGGCGCACACTCTCAATGAGTAACCATGGAATCACAGATTTCACTATCATGTTAATTTTAGATGATGCATGTCGTGACGAATCCTCATGACCCCCTTGTCAAATTTAGATTATGCGGATGACGATGGTGACAATGATGATGATGCCGGTGACAACGGTGAGAGAAGAGAAAGGCGGCCTGGCGCCGAGGAGGACGGAGGGTCCGGCTCGTGGCTGCGCTGCGCTCTCCAGTGAGTGCCGTTTTCTCACGCTGAGGACACCACGGCCTGAAGCTATGAGGAAGAAATGAGAGGGGGGGGGGGGGCATAGTGACAGTGAAGTGTGACAGACTGAGTGTCAGAGAGGGGAGCATATGGATGGAGAAAGCGTGTGTGTGCGTGTGTGCGTATGTGTGAGCAACGGGCAGATTGTTTTCTATGTAAATATTATTTCCACATACAATAAAGCTGTCACACTGTGACTCTCACCTCCAAATTTGCATCTCTTGTTGTTATTTCCATCTGACCTCCTCTTCAAACACCAGTTCGTCACCCTGCTCCGCCTGTGCATCCTCTGTAAATGAATGTAAATGCAGTTTTATTGAATCTTTATTCCCCCCTCGTTCCCTCCTTCCTCTTCTTTGCTTTCTGTATTTCTGTCTCTTTCCCTCTGGGGTGTCCTTGCTGTTTTTGTAAACATAATTGAAGTGTTTTGTTTTTTTTGTGGTTGTTGTTTTGCTTTTTTTTAAAACCTCCCGCCTCTAAAATGAGCTTATTAATGTCCTCCTCAGTATCATTTCTGTTTGCCTTGTCAAATTCATTTCTTTTCCTCCGTGTCCATTTAATTGAACCCGTTTAGAAAGTAAAAAAAACCCCACATAATTAGCATTTAAATCTCTTTCCTACAGTCTCTTGCCCTCCCTCTCTCTCTCTATCTATCTCTCTCTCCCTCTCCTCTCTTACTCCAGCAGACTCTACATGTCTCAGTCGCTACGGCAACCGATGCTTTTTTTCCCCCTCCTTCTTTCCCTCCCTCCCTCCCTCTCACTTGCTCTCCGTATCTCCCCCCTTTTCTCTCTCATTCCCTCTCTCCACTGCCAGAGGTAGGCATGATAACTGATATGTGTCGGGGTGCGTGTGTGTCCGTCTCCCGGTGTGCTCGCGCGTCTCTGACTGACATTTCTGTGGCATTTTGGGCAGCAGCTGTGTGGAGGAAGTTGCCGCTCTCTGCTCAAAGTGCCACACAGAGTGCTGGCTCCATGCATGATGCCTCTAATGATGATTAATGCGCCGCGCTCAGGTGTGTGTGCACTGTAAGCGTGTGTGTTTGTGTGCGCGCGTGTGTGTGTGTGAGAGAGAGAGGGGGCAGATCAGACAATGAGCGTGTACTTCTTTCTTTTCTTGTGATGCAGATGTGGCTTCTTGTTTGGACATGTGGCGCATAATTGAGCGTTAAATTCAAAAGCCCAGGGGGAGTCTGTGTGTTTTCTACGGAGAGGGAGAAAAGTGACAGGAGTTGGCTCTCTGCCAGCGCATCTCGCCGGTGTATATGTTTACAGGCTTTTTTAATACCTCAACATAAAAGAAGAAGAAACAGCCGGACCCACCCCCTTTCTCTCTCTCTCTCTCTCTCTCTCTCTCTCTCTCTCTCTCTCTCTCTCTGTCCTGTCTTACAGAGAGAGATGATCGGAGGAGCGGAGTCTCAGTGAACAGAGCGAAGCGATGGAGAGATGGTAAGATGGATAGTATGTGAGGTGAAGGAGGGATGCATGGGGTGCAGATGCATAAAATGTCACTCTGAGTGATGGCTGGCAGGGGAATCAATGTCTGAGCTGATGAGGTCGCGCAGGGCGCCGGTAGACAATACATTTTCTCGGGCAACTTCTCTGCCACTCCACCACCTCTCCTCATCCTCTCTCTCTCTCTCTCTCTCTCTCTCTCTCTCTCTCTCCACTTCTCCCCCAGCTCCATCTCTCCTGTCGCACGTCTGACTGCTCTTCGCTGCCTCGTCCCCCTCCTCCTGGTTGCTCTGGTGACGGAGCCCTCCACCTGTAACCGTGACGACAGCGAGGGCGAGGAGCAGGTGGACGCCCTGTCGGTCCAGCTGTCCGTCACGGCGCAGGTCACACCCACGCCCCTGTGGGCGGTGGTCTGGGGCCCCACGCAGCCCCTGGAGGACGAGACCTACCACTTCCTGTCCAGCCAGGAGACCGACCCCCTGCACCGGCATGGGGGCGAGCAGGAGGCCGGCACCCCCGCGTCCGAGGGCGCCCCTCACCGGGACGCGAGCGCGCAGCCCCGCGAGGAGACACCGCTGGAGTCCAGGGACCAGGAGGGAGAGGAGGCCGGGGGGACGGAGGCGGAGGAGACGGAGCCTGAGGAAGGTGGGCACCGGGAGATGCACATGGACGATTTCTAAATAGAGGGGGCCACGAGTCAGAGTCCACGCACACACGCACACACACACACACGCATGCACGCCACAAGTCCTCCAGGGAATGAGCTGTCACGGGGTGCAGGCTGACAGTGTGCAGCCGGCTGTGTCTGCGGCGGGGGATGCCTAATAAAGTTCTCATCACTCAAGGGAGGAATCAGCCGCTGTCAGGCTGCGAGATACACAGAAGACGTCATCGGATTAGTGTTGTAGTTGGAGGCCAGAGTCTTGCACATCCAATTTCATGTTTCAGCCGGCTCCATTGATTTCTTCTTTTGTTCTGGATACAATAGCACATGGTCATGGTCTGAGTTTAGTAACTGCGTGAGTGTGTGTGTGTGTGTGTGTGTGTGTGTGTGTTACAGTGGACCCTCAGTTCTACGTCACCGTGACCATCTCCTCGCTACTCATCTTGACGGCAGTCGTCATTACAGCCAAACTCTGGTAGGAACCCGAACCCTCTTCTCCAAAATTGTGTGTGTGTGTGTGTGTGTGTGAGAGAGAGAGAGAGAGAGAGAGAGAGAGTGAGTGGTCAGCAAACTGTTCCAAGAGCTGGACACCTGTCTCACAGCGGGAGGGAAATCCTGCTTCTCCTGATTTTTTTGTCATGGTAAAAGTTGTGGATCAGAGCATTTCACGGCGAGGTGCAGACCAGTGTGAGCTTCACTAGAAGATGCCTCCCATAATGTGGCGTCACTTTGGATTTCTTTACTGGAGACTGTCAGGGTTAAATGAGGTGCATGGTTTAAAACTATTTCTGAGACTCCTGGTTTTCTTTCTTTCTTTCTTTCTTTCTTTCTTTCTTTCTTTCTTTCTTTCTTTCTTTCTTTCCCTCAGTCAAAGCAGGATGTGTTGAGGTGAGCTGTGGATTTACTTAGTACAGAGGTTCTCATCTCGGGGTTGAGACCCCCTGAGGAGCAGGT
>JAOXYL010000043.1:13493691-13507797 GCA_028564955.1 Terapon puta | reverse complement strand
TCTATCTATCTATCTATCTGTACATATATATATATATATATATATATATATATATATATATATATATATATATATATGTATATACATTTATATATCTATACATGTATACATTTTTATATATATATATACACATATATACTTTTATATATACATATGTATATATGTGTACAAATGGAGGGCAGAGAGAGAGAGAGAGTCAGCCAGGCGAGGACAGGTGTTAGTGAGGGTGCAGGATGGCTTTTATGGCTGCGAGAACAGCTTTGTTGGGCCTCTAAGTATTCTTAAGAGCCTGAACCCGTGACTCTCCACTGTGTCTTCACCTTAACTCACTCTCTTTAGCGGAGTAATGGCACGCCATCCCGGTGATGCGTCACCCCCCTGTCCATTTCTTCGCCTTGTTGCATCCCTCTCACCTCACGCCCTATGACTCCCTCCCTTTCCCCCTCCCTCCCTCCCTCATCCCACAGCGCCTGTCTCCTTCCCCATTTCCCGCTCTGCCTCCCTCTCCCTTCTGACAGCGTTTTAATGAGTCCGATGAGTGCACTAATTCTCTCTCACAGTGGCAGTGTAATGTGTTCGCTGATGCTAAATGGCTCGGCTGTTCTTGATGCTCTCTGACTTTGTTTCTCTGTCTCCCTCCCCTCCTGTCTTACCTCTTTACTCCATATCTGTTTCTCTGTCTGTCTCCCTTACTATCATCCTCTCCCTCTACCTCCTCCTGCTCCCTTTCTCTCCCCTCTCTAACCTTCTTTTACTGTTGTCGTTCTCTCTCTAACTCAAACTTTCTTTGTGCCCTTTCATCTGTTCTATTCCTGTCCTTCTTTTCCCTTTGTCTCTTTTTCCCTTTATTCCTATCCTCTTATCTTTCTCTGTCTGCATTTTTCTTTCTCGCCTTGTCCGTCTCCCTTCCACCAACCTCCTGTCTCCCATCTTTATCTTTTCCTCTTTCTTCCTCTTTTTTCATGTCACCCCCAATTTCGCACCTCCTTCGATCCCCTCTCCTCCTTATCCAACTCTCTTCCTCCCTCCCTCTCTCTCTCTCTCTCTCTCTCTCTCTCTCTCTCCGTCTTATTCCATCTATCTGTGCCACCATCCTTCTCTCCCAGTTACGATCGCAGCTGTTCCCAGCATCCGCCCCCGCTTTCCCGTGGCGTGGCCCCCCCCCTCTCTCTCGCGCTCCCTCGTTCCCTCGCTTCGGAGGACAGCCGGCAGACGTTGCACAGCACCTCCTCCTCCTTCACCGACAGGGAGAGGTAATGAGTCGCCTCACCAGCTCTGCACAGTGTGTGTGTGTGTCTAAGTCTACGAATCTGATGTGCATGTGTGAGTCTCTGTGCACCTCTGGATTTAAGTTTGCTCTTTTGTGTGTGTGTGAGTTTGTGAAGCAGCCTTATTACCTCTTTTGCGTGCATTGTGAGGATACACATGGAGTATAATTGGACAGTAGTGTTATTCTCTGTGGAGTATTCGGGGCTGGAGTGTTGGTGCCGCTGAAAGATGTATCAGTGTTTTAAACTCCCTCTCCAGATGAGTCATCGCGGGCCTGTGAAAAGGCGCCCAGCCGCCGTCCATGAAATTATGCTTTTGTTCGAGGGTATTTAAAGTTAATCTCAATCAGGATAATTATAGTGCTGTACTCCAGTGCTCCCTCTCACTTCCTCCCCCCCATCAGCTTTTCCTCCGCCGTCCTCCTCTTCTTCCTTCTCTTCCGTCTCTTCACCACGCCGCCCTCCCAGTCCCCTGTGATGCCACTTTCCGTTTGTGCGTACACCGCTTTTCCAGCTCCGGGCCTCTCTGCTCCACTTCTCCTTTCCTTCTCCTGTCTTTCCCCCCATCATCAGGGCTCCCAAGCTTCCCACAACCCTCCACTCCTCCTTCTCCTCCTCCTCCTCCTCTCTTCTTTCTTTCTTCCTCACTCTTCTTCTCTGTTTCTCTTGCTGTGTCAGGATCCCAGTTGTGAACCTCTGAGGTGACTGTTTTTCCATATGGTAAACATTTCTGCGGGGGCCTGAGGAGGAACATCAACACGACCAGAGGGTGTGCCCGCAGTTCCATTTTATTTTCAATGAAACTGTGAAATGAATTCAGGGATCCCAGTTATCCAGCCATCACAAAACTCCTCGGCTCCCCTGAGGTCGAAAAAACCCCAAACTCGCCTCCCCATTGCTCCCTCCCTTCCGTCCTTCCTTCCTCTGTACTCTGTGTAAATTTCTTTTTATGTGGCAGTGCGTCACTGTAACCTGCTCCCTGTTTTCTATCCTCTATATGGCCCAGAGCTCTGCCACGCTACCCAACTGCTCTGCGGTTCGACCTGCCATGACTAATTCACAAACAAGCAGTTTAACAGCCATGCAACATCCCATTACCCCTGAAATGCCCTACCTGTGCTTCCACAACTGTTCCCAGTAATTCAGCTGCACATGTGAAGTGGGTCAGTGTTAATTCTAATGCAGTGGACTGCTCCTTCACGAAATGGCATTCAAAATTTTGTTCAATTTAGCAGGCTTGTATCTGGTTTGTAAATGGTTAAAAAGCCATTCTCAGCATCTCCAAACACTGAACGGGGTATTTCACAAAGCTGTTTGGCACGGCTGTAGCCAACAGGCAATGTGTTTAACATGTCACGCTCCAAAAACTGCTGTTTATTCCCCGCTTTGGGTGCCTGAAATGCAAATAGTGTGGCTTTTTTCCTCTGCAGTGTGTAGAGGAGTCTGTTTTGTTTCAGTTTTTCCCCATGATTTGTTCTCTTAATTATCTGGCTGACGAACACCTCTTTGTTGAGCCTTTGTGAGCACCCTTTGTTCCTGCTGGACTGTGCTGAGGTGTGTTAAGCATAGAGTACTTCCAGTGGTGGGGATAAAATATTCACAACGGGGATGGATGGATGAGGCATTCCTGTCGAAAATCAATGATTCCCAAAAGGTTTCGGATAGTACACAACAAAGACAGATTCATGTCGTCATGGAAATGTGCATCTGTGCGCGTGATCAAAAGACTGATGTTACCACAGCGAGGATTTTTTCCCCCCACCTGACAGCCAAGTATCTCAATCTAAAAAACAAAACCATTGTCATTTTCCCTTCATATCATTATAAAGTTACTGTATATCAGCTGTCTGTCACCAAAGGACGTAGTACATCAAGGAGCATCGTTTCTGTGTCTCCAATGAATCTGCATGTATACGGCAAGAAAACCTGTGAGAGTTGCTTCAAATCTATTATTTATAAATGTCTATTTTATCTATTAGTGAGTGATGTCTTACAGAACCTTTCAAAACCAAATGTCAGTTTGTGTTGGGCAACTTTTCTAAGCATCTTTGAGTCACGAACTCCCCCCTCCGCCCCCCCTTTCCTCACACACATTTACACTACAAACATAGTGCCGGTGTCATCATGCGTGGCTCGTGCAATCCTCCAGATATCCAGTCTTGTGATTTTTAGTAGCATTCCTGTAGAAATGTGGTCTTTCTGTACCATGGAAGTTAAATAAAGACTCAACACTGGCGTTTTAGCTTTGTGTGTCTATCTGTTTATTTCTGTGCATGTTGAATGAATTCCCCTGGGAGCCGTGCGATCTGAAATGCTTTATGGGAACGACAAAGCGCACACTGTGCATTTTAATAGCTACCCCTGTATCCTAATCTTTTTCTCCCTGAAGTGAACATTTAGTCCACCGCCTCGCATTGATTTTGAACCATGGGCCTGGCATTAAAAAGTCCTGCATGTGCCAATCATGTTTTACCAGAGAGGAGCGGCTGAAAAGAGAGAATAAGGTGGCTGCTTGCGTCTGAAGCCTTCCCTTATCTCCTCACCTCATATGGATTCCTCTCGCTTCAGAAAGATTAACAGGATGCTAAGCAAGAATTTCCTCGGTGTACAGTTTTTCAAACAAATGTCAATAAAATCAAGGCAGACGCGAGGGAAGAAATGCCACCCAAGTATATTGAGATTCTCAACCAGTCTGCTCCAAAGCTATGGTTTCCATCTCCTCTGGGCATTTTACTGATCAATCCATGTAACTGATTGGATTTGTTCCACGGAGAAGTTTTAATGACCGCCTAGTTTTGAGACACTTACCGGCAGACGCTACAGCGATCTGTAATCCACAGTGGACAAACAAGCATTAATGCAGAAGTTAGGTGTGACCTTGCGTGAGCAGAGTTGTCACTCACACCTATAATGAACTCACACAAACACATAAACACACACACCTCACCTGCGGTTTTCTCTCCAAATTACACATACGTCAGCTAACCCCTTTTTTCACTTTGAGAGGTGTGCAGCTGTTAGAAATCACAGCTCCAGTCTGGTAAAAAGTGAACCAATGAGGCTCAATCACACCGACTGAAATTAACACCACTATTTATAGAGGTGGGAGGGATGTTGGAGGGAGGGAGGGAGGGATGGCGGTGAGAGATGCAGGGTTAAATGAAACAGGATCATAATTTCCCCGCCTGTTTCCTTCTCACTATTGCTGCTGGTCAGCTAATTGCCACCATTAATGTCATGCAGGATGAGGAGCGCAGGAGGATTTAGAGTGAACAGAATGAAAAGAGTGAGAGACGGAGAGGGCGGGCACGATGAAGGCAATTTTGACTGTGTGATGGAGGTACAAGAGAAAGTGGCAGGCAATTTCAACAGGCATTTTTGACATTGAAATAGGAGCTCTGGGCAAAACATACTCATATGAAATATGAATGCACATGGTGTGTGTGTCGGGGTGTGTGTATAGCCATGGCGGTTGCGCACAGGGGAAGCCTCAGCTCTATAATACATTAGTCTCTTTGGGGACATGCCCTAATTAATGGCTTGACCTCCTAACGGGTAGCCCCCTTCTGCGAGTTAACATTTAGCTGTGCACCCTCCAGAGATGCACTTTGAAGTGCATTTAATAAAAGAAGTGACAGTGACATTAATGAGACAGTCAGGATACGTACAGGGCTTCGTTTTATTTCCCGTCAATTTTATATTCTGATTTTATACATGCCTCAACTTGGCAGAGAAAAAAAAAATTACAAAGTAACATAGAGTTAATCTAAACCAAAAGAACATTTTTAAACCTATAGAGATACACACATATGCATCAAATACACCGATCTTGTTTCTGGTCAAAGGCAACTGACTCCTGCTGCAGACTGTGTTACAACTGATGTGTAGGTGTGTGCCTGTGTGTGTGTGTGTGTGCAAACACTGACAGTCCGCTTTAGTTAGACTATTAGCAACTGCAAGAGAGGACGTTGCACCTGTCATTTCCATGCCTGTATGTGTTTCTGAATCCGTCAAGGTGAGATTTGGTGATAAGAAAAAGTTCCCATGAAACTCCCTGGTTTTACTGTGGCAAATGTGTGTGTGTGACAAGGGTGTCAGTGAACATTGGCCACATTGTTTTAATGTATCTCTGTTGTCCATTAACGCATCCATGTGTCCATTAATCTGTGAGAGTGTCCATCAGTGCTGCCGTCTCCTCCTTGTCTCAATCTCTTGTCTTCAGTTGGACTTGGACCAGATCTTCCCACTGCCACGCAGCCTGAGTGGGAGACAACCAGAAAGAAACACTGCACTGGTACTTTGTTTGGGATTTATCAGAATAGCAACATATTACTGATGCAGCATGAGTGCAAAAGTGTTTTTGTTAAAATATCTAATATCAGTATTTAGTATTCTTGCATTGAAATTGATCTCAGTGGATTTTCTATTTCTGCAAATTAAAAAGATTTTTTGCAAAGAACCTATTTCTAATAATAACTGCTGCGCAATCAGTCCCATCCTTTAAATAGCTTTACAAAGAAATGGTGTCAAAACTCATTTTAATTTGAGGATTGAGGTTAAGCTATCATTAATTTGGATTTCAAAACATTAAGTGGATCTTCATTTGAACGAAGAGCAGTGCTGAGTGATGAAAATTACAGGGCTCTGTGCTTCACTGAAATGTGACAGGCAGCCAGAAAATAATCACTGCTTTCTGTTTGGCGGCAACAACATAAACAGCCAACGAGCGAAGCATCTCATCTGATCACCGGAGGGGGAAACGGTTCTTTCAGGAGGGAAGCACGTGGGGCATTTGTATATCCACTGACATTTTACAGTCCTGGACAGATGTGAAATTAGCCATCGGTAATTGGGCCGGATGGAAGCAGAATAGAAAGAGTCCCTGATAGCAGGGTTAGGATACTGCTGCAAAACACTGATGTGCATCTGATAATAAAGCTACTTCATGCACACACTCTCACGCAGACAAACCACTTATATTGGCAGCTGGCTTTTTAATGTTTCCTCAAAAAAATGGAGAAATACTGGTTCTCTGTTGAATTAACTTTGCTCTCCACAAGAACATTGGACTAATGGCTTTAATTTAGTGTTTGAAGTAGAGTCTTTATAGTGCCGTGGTTATAACTGGGTAAATTCATATTTATAAAGCACCTTTCAAAAACCGCTGTTACAAAGTGCTTTGCAGAACAAAGGGAGAAGCAACAATAAGAGAAACTTAATGGAAAAAGAACTCCACATGCGGTTCTTTATTCCAATTTTGTGACTTGAAGGAATAAACAGGATTTCTTGCTTGAAAAAACTGCACACAAACTTGATTTAAGAGCATGCCAACAATTCTGAATAAAACATAATTTACGTAAATTATTCTACATGGCCAAACATATTTCATGTGTTCAATTTCTGAAATGTTTGGCCACGCTTTAGAAATATGAATGCAATTTCTATGCAAACTCTTGGTGGTTTGTTTGCATAAAATGGCGTGATGTCTCAAGATGCTGAGGGAGCCTCATTCATGCAGAGAATAATTGGTCGCCTCCCTGTGTGCCGCTACACACCACGGCATGATTATAGATAATACTGAAGGCGACATCACAATACTCACCCTTTCACCTTTGAACTCTTTTTGCCTGGTTGCCGTGGTTCCTGAGAGGAGGCGGGGTCTCTGGGTTCTGCTGGCTGGTCAGCGTCCTGATTGGAAGCGGCGCCAGCAGGGGCGGGGCCTGACGACGGAGAGGCGGCACTGGCCTTTAACGTTTTCTGTAGGTTTGAGACCTGAGGGGAAGAAAGTGAGGAGAGATTAAAAATTAAAGTTTAAAGAGGTGGGATGACTTAGAGGATGGGTGAACAATGTTTCAGGTCTAACTATAGTCAAGTCCCCATATGAAGACTCGAACTTGTCTGCAATAATTGTTCCTAGTGTTCATGCTGGCCATTAAGGGATCCCCTCTGAATGTAAGTGACAATCCCTGTTCTGTGGAGGATGAATTGAAAGGTTTATCTGAAGCTCATGTGAGCTGAGTTGGCAATCATCTCCAAAGATTACAGTCCATTTAGTACAAATGTCCCTCTTTGGGTTACCACAGACTGTATTTCCTTTCTGAGCTGCAGCTGAGAAACACAAGAGTGGATTTCATACAGAGAAGACTGAAACCTTTATTGTGTTTTCAGACAGAATGAGGGCTTTGGATTTTGTCGCCTATCACTTACATTAGACCCACATTAGGAAAAGATCTCTGAATGGCTTTGCCTTTTTAAGGATGACAGAACTAAAACTGATAGTTGTTTTGAAGCAGTCAAGAAGACCTGTGAAGTTTGAGGTACGTGCATGATGTTGAATGACTTTATCCCCCAAAACAAGACACATACGCACACAAAGAAATATGCAGGAAGGAAAACATTAAAATACCACAAGTAGCTGAAAGCATAAAAAAACTACAGAAGAGGGAAGAGTCACATTTACTGGATTTTCCGGAGGGAAACATCGAGAGAATTGTAGACTGAACTGTTGAGAGACTGACCTCTGTTTCCACTTGGACTTTGACCTTTAACTGGCTCTCTCTGTACTGGTTTGCCCGCGAGACCTGCTCCTCAATACCACACAGTACAGCCTCACACCCTGTACACCTGAGAGAGAGAAGACAAGCATGCAGAGAGGGAGAGAGCTGACTGTGAGTTAGGGCGAAAAAACAGAACAATTGAGACATAAATCTGAAGTATGTGCACAGACACACAGAGGTGATACTGACCACTCCTGCAGTGTGTTGATTATGTTTGGGAGCTCATTGGGGCCAAGGTCACGGCCCACACTGCAGTCTACCTCCACCTGCTGATTCCTCTGGTCCAGTTTGCCTTGGATGATGTCACAGTAAACGGCCTCGATCAGCAGGTCTTCCAGCTCCCGCACATTCTTCAGCTCCAGCTGCTGCAGGAGCAGCGAGTACGGCAGGCACTGAGGGATGAGATACAGGATGAGCCTTTAACCCTCCTCCTTCTTAACCAAGGTATACAGACACATAATTTGATTCAACTTTAACAGTCTGATGGAGAACGACAAAAGAATGTTACAGTGAAATTGCCCATTTGTTTAAATGTCACTGCCGGAAGGAGATGAAAGGAAATTCTGGACAATTTCACAGTGCTCCACTGGGCAATTAGAGAGTTCAAGCCCACATGTGAGGAAAGCAGTGACACATCAAGGAGACAAACAGGGGCAGGAGTAAAAGGAGCAATGGTAGTGGAAAGTGAGATTAAGTAAAAAAAGGAAAAGAAAAAAAGGACATAACTGGTGAGACTAATGAATCAATTATTTATCAAGAGCTGAAAAAGAAAAGGGCAGACACAAGATGGTTGGATGGTGCAAATGAGAGATGACTTAAAAAAGAACATCCGGTGTGTTACCATGCACATGGATGGAGGGTTAAGATGTCTAAACTGACAATAGTAACTATGCTGGCAGGTTTTTTTGAGACTGAAAGGTTTGTCTGTTGCTGTAATTGTGGTAATTTAACTGATAAAAACAGCCAGCATCTTAAAATCCCAACCAACCTCACTCAAACTTTTTGAGAATTTTGGATTACGAGTCTGGACAAAAAAGCAAATCTATGTTTAAAAGCACAATTGTTAACACGGCATTAATATCTTCCTTAATGAAGCCTGCCACAACAGGATGGCTGCAGTAATTACATTTATTGTCGAATGTTGTAATGTTTAAACACAACATCTGCATTTTGGTGCTGAGAGAAAAGAAGGAACCAGTACCTTCAGGTTGGATGCCAGACTGATGATGGACAGATGGCGAAGTTTGTTTCTTTGTGCGGGGGTCAACTCTGGAAGAGAGGCTGCTCTCTCTGCAGCAGACAAGAGAATAAAATGAAAGCGAAAGTCACAAAGGGGGGAAATATACCAGAGCTGTGTGCGAGTTTCACTCACTTTTGAGGGTCAAACAGTCGCACGTAATCGAGGCACTACTTATTACTTTGAAGTGTGATGTTAAAAAAGACACACAGGTGAGTGTGGAGCTGTTTAAGCAGTCAGTGAACAGACTGGAGGAAGTCGGTCTCCAGCGACTGTCTCCTGCTGCCATGCTCCCCTGGTGACAGGACTCACACCCTCTGAGACAGCAGCTCTGACAGCTCCTCTAAGGGCTCCACTACACAGCTCTATGAAAGTAAATGTGCTCCCTCTCGGCTTGACTCAAAAAAAGAGAAGGGAACAATAAAGTAGGCTAAATTCTTTTTCGAGGCTACTGGTTGATATTCAGCATAAAATTAGACATAATTAACGTTCCACTTTTTGTTGAAGCCAACCCAACACTTTACACAGACAGCAAATTAAGTAAAAAAAGAACAGTTTATTGTCCATTTGTGCCAGAACTGCTACAAAACAGACATCATAAGCCAATCAGATGCTTGGTGAAAACTTGCCCAAACAGTTAGAAGTAATTTTTTTGGAGAAAACCTGCCTGCGGTGTCTCAGGTGAGGGTGTTTAAGCCTCTGTGTCAGGGTGCCTGCCTTGCAGCAAAGAAATACAGCTCACAATAAAAGAGTTGCAGGGCTGGCCTATTACTTATTTACACTGTGCTGCCACTGCAATACCTTTGTAGTCGCAGTAGGTTCCATAGGCAAAGAGGTTGAGGAGCTGGTACACCGGTGCATGAGGGCCATTCTCCAGCTGTGGTTCAGAGGGAAGAAGAAGGGAAAGAGAAAATGATGTGGCAGAATAGAGAAGTAATGAGACGCTCTACATTAAAAACTGTGCAAATGCATTTTACCAATGCACAATGAGGAGAGGACTTGCTAAGAATCGGTAAGAGAGAGGGACACACCACATGAAGATCTGACTACATATTTGAACTGGATTCTGGATTCACACCTGCCATCAAAATCTATCTCCAGTGATCCTTAGTGATAAGACTTAGTGAGTGTTTGTCTTAGCCACAAAGGACTGCAAGATTTTATTTTGTAACTGCAACTGATCTACCACCTGGATTCTGTTTCATACAATTTAACCGGTAACAGTAAACACATGGAGGGGGGGATAACTACTAAGTTTAGCAAAAATTACCACCTGGGGTGCAAATTTTGCATCATCACAATTTTTCCATTTAGATGTAAATGAGATGCAGTTCATGTGATTCTATAAATGCTGGTTTGATGAGTGTTTTGCACGTCTGGAGAGCGTTGAAGAGCAAAAAAAAGTTCACTGCTGTTATACTGTTTGAAAAGAAGATGTTTGGAAATTCAGGTGTTTATTTATCCCTCAAGAGGGACACTGCATGAGAGGAACTAATATAAAAAGCCCGTTGCTGTGGGAGACTTCTGATAAAACTTTAAAACTAATCTGACTAGATTATTACTGTTAAGAGATGAAATATATTATAACAGCCCTATTTAGCAAGACTTTTCTTGGCTGTTTCATTCATACTCCACTGGACTGAGCTTGAATGTGTCATTAAAAGTCAGGAAAACACACATTAAAGTAGAAAACTCAGTCAAGGAAATGCTTTGTTATAACATAACATGCTGTTGCTTTGTTGCTCTTTTGTCAAAGGTAGCTTCATAATACATCTTTTTAATTAGGTGTAACATTTTTCACTGCAGTCACTGAAGTGTTTTCATTTTCTGAACCAATAAGACATTCTTCTCACTGCTTCGATCTGGCTGGTCTCTCTCCCTCAGTGTTTATCCAATAACACAGTGCTGCAATTTTTACACCTGCTTTTCTCAGACACTACATCTTGTGTTTGCCTTCTTCCTCAGTAGTGCCTCTTGTCTTCCAGTAAAAACAGTGTGGTAAACCAGTAAATAAAGACAAATGCAATGTGAATGTTGAGTGCATAAATCCTTAATAAATGTCCCAGCTGCTCTGTTTTTTCCTCCATCCTTTCCAAGGCTTTCCTCACAGAATGAGAGAATGGTGCAACACAATCCTACTCTGCTCTAAAAGCAGCATTTCACTCCCAAAAAGGGTGTTCACAGCTAATTTTTGACGTACAACAACAAATGATTTTAAGAGTTATTTCATAACACCATCATGCCCAGGAAATCTCTATCTAGGTGTGTTGATTGGGAGGCGAGTTGTGACTTTCGATTGCATCATTGCATCAAAAGTACACATATTTCCGCTTTCAAATAAGGGGAATGTGCTCCGATGTGGTTAAGAAATACACTAGTGTTGATGTTCCGCTAACAATGTGGTCACAAGCATCACTGAGCCCTCCGAGTGTGGCATACATTAACTCCTCTGAGATTAAGTGTCAAGCCGCGATGAAGACAAATTGTGTTTTTTTTTTTTTTTTTAAATCCAGATCTGAAAAGGTCCCAAGAGACACAAAAGTGTGCTGAAGACAAAGTGTTAGGTACTGTGTTTACCTCTCTGACATTAGGTAGCTCCAGGATATCAGAGAAGACATAGAGGCCTGGGGTCTCCAGCAGAGAGCTGACAGCCTGGGCCAGTGCTGAGCCTGACAGAGACAGGAGCTGCTCCACCTCCATCTAATACCAGAGAGAGAGACACTGTGAGCAGAGCAGACAGGAGTGGTACAGACACACACATAAGAGCAATGTGGAAAACACAAGTATGATAACAATCAAGGAAATGACATCTCTGTTACTGCTGGGTCTGCCACTTTATTTTACAGCAGTGGAAAATGTTCTCTTGGGACAATGTTTCACAATCATCCATAAATACTCTATTAACAACCCCAAAGCTCTCCTGATGAACAAAAGGACTCCACAGCATGTAGGTATCTTTGTCATGGCCCCCGAAACACAGTCCAGCCATGGCCTGTTGAAGGGACGTAAAATTGAGCAAACAATACTTTTTTTTAATTTAACGTCTAATGGCCAAGTGCTCTTGACCAAAGCACTTAACCCTCAATTTACCCAGAGAGCTCCTCAGATAGAGGAAGAGTGACTGCACTACGCAGGTCCAATGCAGGCAACAAGTGTAATGAATGTGAAGCAGGGCATGTATATTCATCAAATCCCATTCTCTGCATAGAGACGCAATGCAAATGCACTTTGGGCTGAGGGCAACACCAGAATAATTACTTTAGTAATGACGGGAATCTGCTGTGTATTGAGACAATATTTAGTCTCCAGAGAGTGAATCTCAAAAGAATAAATAAATAAAGCAGGACCATTCACTGATGTACAACCACATGTTAATGTTTCTGTCCTTTGGACTGACTCTGTGTTCGTAATCATATAAAAAAATACCAAAGAAACTGACAGTCTGAGTCTAATTGTGTGTTTCTTCTAATTCAAAAGTGCCTCATCTGTCAAACTTCCCAGTGTGAGCGGATGTCCTCTTGACTTTAATGAGATATTTTAAGATCTTACTCCCAGAAGACACATCTTGGGACACAAGGGAAGTTTCGTTTCATGGATATATGATAAAGTTATTGCAGTTGCATCAGACCAGTTCTGTTACCTGAGGCCATTTCCTTAAATTAATGCATCAGAGAGTCTGGAAACCCGCTGCTGAGCTAAAACTAGTCTGACTGTTTTTTATTAATCCTAGTCTGTGCTGATGTATTGTATGATCTGATACATTTAGATATGCACATCTTCCATATGTTGTCCCACTGGACCACCGTCACGGAGGTCTAAAGACCAAATTCTCAGGCAGGTTGAACAGATGAGCGGGCATGTGTTGCAGCCAAACAAATTAACCCGCACTGTGGCAGAAACACTACATTTTTTAATTTCAGGGATTTCTGAAAGTCAAATCAAGCTCTGAATGTGAGGCTGGACTGGATCCATCTGTGAATTTAAACAGGAAAAAACTGGCTGCATATCAGCAAGAGATGGCTGGAGGAAAATTTGAACCTGTTCAATATGCAGGATGCAGCTGTTCAGACACAGAGTATCTTTGTGACCACAAATAAAATAGATAAATTAAAATGATTACATTCACAAATTATACTGAAAAGAATTAACAATTTCAAGGATTTCAAAGTGCAAAGAGACGCATAGTTTGTAATTGTGATAAATTGTTTTGTCATGCAGTAATGACCCTAGATAATAACAACTTTGATGTTGCTCTACACTCTCATCAATTCATTTAGTGTATTTTTTTCAAATACGTTTAATTGCATACAATTCCAGCATAATGTCAATAAAACCAATTTGCACAGACAATATGACTCCTGTCCTAGTACCTTTGATTCCACAAATACCAATAATTTTCATTGTTATTTGTAAGTTCAAAACGGACTTTAGATCCAAAACAGAGCTGGTGAATAAAACAGAATAAAAGATAACAGGAACAAAAATGTACAAGCCTGCAAGGAAAGGGTTGTCAGACTGGATTTGGCAGCTGTAAGCTGTCACTATTTTATATTACACCCCCAAACACACTGACGCTGTGCTTACTTCAATAGATTCTCAACTTTAATAAGAATCCTCTTCAACGAAAATGGACCTTAAGATCACTGCAAACCACTTCTAAGACTTGAAATTTTACTGAAATGAAGTGCTACTTGGTGAATTAATTTAGTATTTTCAGCAGATATGCAGACAGATTTGCGCTGTTTTGCTGATGAACACTTCAACTTCATGGCTGGTCAGATCTTCAGTTGAATTTGAACTCAAAATTGCTTCATACATCAGAGAGAAAAAATCTTGATTAATCTCAGCAGTCTGCAGTAGATCAGTCATGAAAAACTCATGCTGTTAAACATTATCATCAAAATCTGTAGCAAATAGTTCAAGCTAAACTTGGGAAACTGAACAGAAAATAGTGCCCTGTGCATCTGGATTGATGGGAAGATGCAGTCTGTCTGAGGAGGGGAAACAAGCTGAAACAGGGAGATTAATATACTTCATATACTGT
>JAOXYL010000043.1:13457248-13467979 GCA_028564955.1 Terapon puta | reverse complement strand
TGTATATAATACACACACACCTGCGCACACGCACACAGACACACACACACACACACACACACACACACACACACACATACGCATACACACTCATTCAGCAAGAATGTTTTTAAAATATATTTCATAAAGTCTAAACATTGATTATCATAATTTCAGATAACTTGGCAAACCAGACATGGCAGCATTTGGCAACATGCATGACAATAGTCACCCAGACAGGCCTCTAAATGGATTTTAAAGCTTTACTTTTTCTTCACGTTTCTCCTGTGTTAGATTGCATAAAGTATGTGAACTATAACAAGCACGTTATGGTGCAGTATATACCGCATTTCGTAAGGTATTTTTGAAAGCACATTAAAAGGCATTTCAGTCAGCTCATCACAGGTGGATTCAACGGATAATAACCCAAACAGCCATTTTAGGATTTTTTTTAATGATGACTGTTTGCTCTTCAGAATATTACATAATTTACTTAAAATAATATATTGTACATACAGAGTGATTTGTTCAAATATAAAGCCGCTGTAAATCAGCAACTGTTATTTTTACATGATTCTGAGTGACGGTGAATAATTTTTAAAATTCAATTGATTGTTTTTAAAAGCAACAAACAATCATTTTTCATGTTAGGCAGCAGTCTGCATGCCTTAGAGCTGTACTCATTAACAGTCATTAACAAGAACAAGATATGGATTCAACTTTTACTGTCTTCTGGGTTCAACACTTTTTAGAATATAATTTGTTTGTGTACCACTTGCACCCTGCCAATGCTAACTATTGCGAAATCATCCGTATGTTTGCTGCCGTTATTGCATACGTTTTGCTCTTTTCACTTCAAGAGAATCTGGAGAAGAGGAATTCTATTTTAGACATTTCTTGATTTTGAAATTCTTCTCAGGGACGTCATCAGGAACAGCACAAAATAAAGACCCACAAAATGGGCGAAAGGCCCCATGGAGGGTCAAATCCATTAACGTGACGTGAACTGGCGCAATTACATTACTATTTAAGAGATTAAAGTCAGACTCTTCAGCGTTGTTTCACCTGATCCTGTTTATGAGTGGTCTTAGCTGCTAAATATCACAATGCACTCCGACATTCTGGCTCATCATTTTCTGGTAGCTATTTGAAATCTCCTGTGTCAAATTTCTGTGTAAGAATAAGACAGGCTGTACCAGATGAAGGCCAAGACAAATCAATCAGTATGTACAAGACTAGACATAAAGTTTTTAAAATCTGGCCTTGGACGAGGCCAGATTTGAGTCCTTCAGCTTAGCCCCTCGGTGGCCGTTTGCTTCAGTCTACAAGCGTGGATCTCAGGCAACGTCTTGGAGATTTGTCAGTATCTGTAGAAACATTATGTTCCCTCGTAGACAGAAGTGTTTCCATCCTGATTAATCCTTCTGTCCTTCACATCCTTCCCATCCCTTTAACAAGCAGACTACTGATTATATACACAGCACATAAAGGAGTACTCACATGTGATGTTCTCAGTGCAGCGATGAGTTCAGCTCTGACATTTGGTACACTGTCAGCGCTGCAGGTGTCGCTTTCAAACTCACGCACACACACAAACACGCACAGGAAGTCAAACACCACTATGATCCCATCCTTTCTGTTATGCACTAAATGGATTACATATATATATATACATATATTATGATTACATAGTCCCTCACACACACACACACACACACACACACCATGTAGACCATGTGTAAAGTGGGTTTTTATGACAAAATATGAGAATTCATTCATTTCAAGAGATCAAGTGTTCTTCACTCTTAAACAACAAATGTGTATCTATGTATGTATGTTTGTATGTCATTGGTTTGTGAAACAGGTGTTTATTGTGTGTTTCATAACACAAAGCGCTGCACTGGTGTCAACACCTGCATTGTACTGCACCAGTTTTTGGGAATACAGAACTTTAAAATTTGTTTAAACTCCTCTTATTTTATGATTACCTAAATGCACATGGGTTTCACAGGAAGTGATGCATATTCAGTTTTACTGTTTGTGACTGTGTTTCTGTTACATGAGGATAGAAGTAATTTCACAAATTGTGCATTTGGCTATCTTTATAGTTTATTGAACAAAGAAAAAAAAGAAAATATCAATACAGCGTTCTAATCTTCATTTACAGTCTACAGTGAGAAAACAAAAGTATGCACAGACATCTTGGAAATACACAGAAGCATAAGAAAGAAAATCTATCTAAAGTAGCAGATGGAAGGCAGTACATTAGATGGTGACAATGCTATGAGGAAGGTCTTTATATGTCAATATGCTGCATAAAGGTAAAAAATAAGTACAGACTATTGCTGTTCCCTCTTGCCATCCAAGAGTCTATTCGCACTCAGTTCTCTGGTTATATTTGGTGAAAAAGCCCAAAGTGCAGACATTTTACATTTGATTTTTATTTTCATCAAGAGCATTCAAAAGCCCATTTACATTCACGCCATATTCACACTGTGCTCCTCTTTCATTTGCTCTCTTCCTCTTTATCTCTATCTGTTCCTCTTTCCCCTCCTCTCTCTCTCTCTCTCTGTGTCGCTCACTTCCTCTTTGTCTATCTCTCCTTTCTTCGATCTGCCTTTCATGTCACTCTGTTAGTAGGGGTTGCAGAGGGAGGTTTGATGGCTTCTCTCTCCGGCGTCCTTGCTGCGATTTCGCTGCAGCTGTTGGGCTGTGATAAAGAGAGTAAAGAGGAGAAGTTTTCACACTAATTACGACACAATAATGAAGTACTTGGTAAAAGGCACAGTGAAAATGAAGGTCAAACAGTCATTAAAATAAAGTGAATAGACTCTATTAGAAAGTATCTGTAAAGTGAACAGAGATTATGGGAGAGGGAGTAAAGTATTTTTTCTTGCGAGATAGAAGTAAGTTAAGAACATTTACCGGTCACACTTGCAGTAGTTCTTGGGCTTCACTAGCTGGCGGCCGTTCTTCATCTTTTGCATTCTTCTCTATTGAAGGAAAAAGAGTCCCAATAGAGCTTTTTGGTTAGCTTTAGTAACGCATTGTCCTCCATCCCACTTTCAATCCACAAAGCATCGTACAAAGACTCCCTGGATCCCCGATTTTCTTTGACTTACCTTCCTCCTCTTGATCCTCTTGCACAAGACGATGACACAGACCATCAGGAGGACCACGACCAGACAGCCTACTCCGCCCGCAACCCACACCCACCAGCTGAGCCCCAACAGCTGAGACTCGCCACTGCGATACGCACAGTCATGGCAGGCTGACGTAGGCCCACCATTTGAGCCTCGGGAAAGAGACGGCGCAGTTGTTGGAGAACGAGGCTCTGAAAGCAAAAACAGCGAGCGTCTCAATTTTGTCAGTGGCCACGGGTCTTGTTTTTGTTGTGGTGAAAATCAGATGCAGAGACTTCTGTAGAAGCCAGCATCCTACCTTCAACTTTGATTTCTAGGCTCTCTTTGTATGTCACCATGTTAGATGAGAACGTGCAGTGCCAGGTCCCTTTGTCTGAGAGGGCTACAGATTTGAGTACCGACTCTGTGTATGGCGTTCCATCTGGCCTCTCCCATTGCACCGCAGGGCTTGGGTCCAGACCGTTCACCTTACACTGGAGAGTGGCCTCACTGCCCAGCTGGAGAGCACCAGAGGGGCTGGTCGAGACTGAAAGAGAGAGGGACAACAGACATGGTGTGGTAGGAAGAGCAAAAGAGAGAGGAGCATCTAGAAAAGGACGTTATCAAGTTGAATTATTGTAATTGTTTTTTAGAGCCACCTTAGGGACTAAAATCAGGGTATCTGCTGTTTTGACGTGGACCATTTAAAAAAAATCTCTCTCTTGTGAAAGTTCATGAAAATGAAATCGTTAACTGTGCATGCGCAAATTGCATGTGTTTCTGAGACTCTGAGATTCTGAGATTTCTATGTCATGCGGTTTTATCTTTTGCACAAAAGGCCGAACCTTTTTTAAAATTAATTCTTAATGTTAAATTTACCAAAAATTATTCTTACTGGTTCGTTTGAAGAGCTCATTAATTAATTTTACCTCACTTTCCTTATTGGCTTCAAAGACTTCTTGAAGTGTAATCAAATCCACACATGGTGCATTCTTAACATTTTTATTTATCCAATGTTTATAGGTGTAAATGTGGAGGATTTTGAGTTAACACAATGCAATGAGTATCATAAAAAAAGACCAATTTTTAACATGCACTGACTTCGTCTCTGGCTTACCTGAGACCACGAGAAGGGTATGGTCTTGTCGATGTCCATCTGCAATGCAAGTGAACCTCCCAGCATCTTCCTCCTTTGCCTGAGAGATCTCCAGAGCTGTAGTTTGCTTAATCTTTGCCCTTGATACAATTTCACCCTTCCCTAGTACAGAAAATGCATGTAGTGCAGTTAGCAACAGCAACAGACGTTTTTAGAACAACATCCTGTTATCCGGGTATTGTCCGCTGTTTTGCCTGTGTGGTTTTACCTTTGCGGGGAAAGCCAGTCCTCGCATTAATGCTAATAATCAGTTCGTCTTTATGTTTCCAAGAGACGTTGTCGCTATAGGAGTTGACCCCACACTCGAGCATGGCCTTGTTACCTGGTTTTGTTTGAAACACTTTGCCTGCAGCGGACAGTGCACCCAGGCCTGAAAGGAGAGGATCACATTCATGAAGCACAGTTCGTTTGTTATATTTTTGAACACTGTGTGTATGAAGACAAGGGCAAACTAATGTTGTTAAAAGTGTTCTCATTACTTTACATTCATATAGTGAATTTGAAGTTAAAGGGCAAATTATCAGGTTGAATTTAAGAACTTGGCAAGCATCTGAGATGAAAACACAACTGTAGCTATTTTCCCTTACTGGCAACTCATTAACCCTTTATTTTAGAGGATTATTCACACAAATTTTCAGAAGCAGATTTACTCACCAAACCAAAACCAAACAATTATCTTCATTTTGAATGTAGGATCTAAGGGAGGCAAGAATAACAGACACTAATGTAAATTTCTGTCTTTCTGCAGGTTAAGAGATACCACACACAGCTTCTGTTTGAGACGAGCGCTCACAACATGTGATCCCTAACCACTGAGCTATGTCTACTTCCTTCCTCTCTGTATATCTCTTCAATTAAAAATGTAAAACTTGCTTCACAGACATAAAAAATACTAAAACAAATGTCACAAAGAAAATTCCTGTGTTTTTGGCTCTTTTGTAGTTAACACACTTCAGTAATACACATTAAAATGCTCTGCTATAGACCTGTTCCAAATTTAGCTGATCATACATCAGAAATAAGTTTATTTAAAGACAAAAGAGGCTTTTCTTGTTGTGTTGTTTTGTTATGAATAAAGCAACTATATAAAAGAAGTTCTCATCAAACATCTGTCCAGCCGTTCATAACTCTGTCTTGCTCCGTTTTATCTGATAAGTTTCATAATTTTTAAAGATTTACGAATCATCCTGAGCAAGCTGAAACACTTGCATTCACTTAAACAATATGATTTTTGAAGACCACAAACCATATCTTTATGTGTTAGTTATTTTGGTAAACCGGAACAATTCCAATCTGTCCAGATAATAAATATGTAATACTTTATTAGATAACTGCAAAAAGAATCTAATAAAACCCATCTCAGTTGACATATTGTACCTCATGGTCACCTCACTAAGTGTATCACACAAGTCATAAATTCAGATCTTAAAGAAACCTTTACTTTTGAAACTGGATGGACTTTGATACATAAAGGGCCTGGAGACATAGTCAGGCATATGTCTCTATTTCTCTTCACATTTCCTTAAAAAACACATAATCTACACTGCACAGTTTTAAAACAACGTGATCACAGAAATCTGAGCAATAATAACAAAATACAAAAAGGGAAATAAGTTTCCGTTGGTAAATTTGGTCATCTATGATAAAGCGGAATTCGACACACTTGACAAAGAAAAGATGGTCTCGGAATAGTCACATTTAACGCAGTTATTTCATTTCATTTCACAATCTAAAACTTGAATTCTACATTTTACCTTAATTCTGAGGCAGCGCTGTGTCTTTTGTGCTGTTATTTAAAGCCAAAACCTTTCCTCGTCCCCCTTGTGCTTCTCTTCATCGAAAACAAAAGGGCACAAGGATGCAATAAAAGAAAGAAAAAAAAACTGTCAAAGGCGGAAGACACCTGAAAAGAAACCAGCATTCTGGAAAGTTGTAGGCCAATGCAAACCCCAGCTCTGTGTGGGTTTGCTCTTGTGCTTTCTCACCAACTACGCCCTGGATTGCATACACAGAATATAGTTTTTACCTGAAGCTGAGGAAAGTTTTGTAGAATGGCTTAAAACCATTCACAAATAACCTAAAAGAATTCGATCATTAAGAGGATCTTGTGGTATTGTGCCAACTCAAAAAGACAGAGAAGTGATCGTAAACTGCACAATAGAACAACAGATTCCATGACTCAAAAACAGGAAAAAGGCAAGATGACCGAAAGACAGTTCTTTATTTGTCACAGCAGGATAACAAAGGATTTGTTTGCAAAATGAAAACCAAAGAAAAAAAGAAACACCCAGATATCACCCTCACCACACTTTTAAGAAAAAAACAAGTTGATTTGGTGTTTTGACTTTATTTTTTGTTTACTTTTTTTTAAAACACACATTGGAGCTGCTTTTTTTTAATCATTTGTTTGATTTACTGACATTTTCTCTCATCGTGGATTTTGAACTGTTTTTACTTCCTCGCTGAACAAGTAGAGGAGGAGTTGGTGTCTGACTCAAATAGGTGACACCAAGCTGCAACCGTCCAATAAAACAAAAGGGGTGCTGGAAGCAACATATTTTGTGGGGAGGAGGGACATTGACTACTGATGGCAGTGGAGATCAATAGTCAGGGCAGGGTTTAACAGTGATAGTTAAGCATACTTAATAAAGAGTGAATGGATTTAACAACCACAGTCCCTCTAATGTCTCAGGCCTGTTCAACAAAGCAGGTTTTCTGAATTACCTGGATCCATTTGCTGAGTAAAACATGAATTTCTGATGGTTTTACTCAGCACTAGTGTCCACGTAACTGACTGAACCTAGTTCCCTGAACGGCCCCAATGTTTGCAATCAACAAATGGAAAGACCCCCCCCCCCCCCCCAAACACCTCATCTGTACATCTGCACCAATTTTATTTAACTGTGTATATATGCAATCTGAGAGATTTATTTACACTTTTGTCAGTTGTGAAGCGTGCCAGGGCATTTGTAAGAGCTTGGTGGGGTGCGGCTATGAATGGTGTCTTGTGTATTTGTGTTAGCGTCCACATTTCTCCTCCTTCACCCCAAAGTGTAACGCTGCCGATCCTCCTTCTTCATCTCATTCGGGCACTCTCCGGTAGAAGTAAAGGTACCCCAGGTCTTTGGGAGGTTTCTCAGAAGCACACACCTTCTGATCGTTGAAGATGACCCACCTGTGAAAGATATTTTTATATAAATGGGTCTTGTTTTCAAGTAAGTATTCACAATTTGGGTAAATGATGCCTGCTTTTCCCAAATCTAAATCAAAACTATAAATGGTCTGCTAGTACAAATGGAATAATTTCTATTATAAAAATATAAACTAAATTCAGTTATTTCTTCCAAAGAGTTATTTAAAGTTATTCAGATCCAACCTGGAGTGTGGTGCCCCCTGCTGATGCACGTTGGAATTATTTTTTTAAGACGAGTACTGCTGATACTGACTTTTGACATGCTGAGGCCTTTCAACAGTCAAAGTCACCTTCACGAAACTAAGCAAAAAAATAAAAAACTTAAAACTTACTGCTGATCCTTCTTGATGTGACAGACGTAGTGGCCACACATTGTGCTCGTCCCCATGTGACTGATGAAGGCAAACAGCTCATACTCTGGGTGAAGGAGAGGGATCAAGATTTCGATTAGAATAAGAAATTAAATGATAGATGTGTTTTAAGTTTATATATAGTTGAAAGGACGCGAGAGGTATAGTATATAACATAAAAGATGTTGCTGTTCTCCAAGTTTCACGTTTCTGAGCACAACATTGCATAATGCTAATTTATGAGTATTTATTAAAAGGCACTGATCATTTTGGAATGCCTCCTCTCTCTCATCTCCCTCCCTGGGACTCACTGCCTGGTCCATCTCTGACGCGAGGCCCTGGCGGAGGTTCCCTGCCACCCTCGCTCTCTGCGGCTGAGCGGCCACCTTCAGACACATCCATGGACTCCAGGTCATCCAGGTGAGAGAAGATCCAGTCCACTGCCCGCTCCAGGACATTACTCTGTAAAACAAAACACCAGTTAGAAGAGATATTACAAAACATCTAAATACTGATTATTGCGAAAGATGCCGTTTCTTCAGGGGCTGGCCATCAGGTAACAGATTATTCTTAAAAATAGTTGATGGGTGGTATATTTTGACAGCATTATGTGGTAGCTGCTTTTAATTTAGTTGTAGATTCTTTGCATAAGAAAAGAAGACAAAGAGGACAGCCACGCTGTGAAAGCATTTCTCTGACTCACCACGAGGCTGTAGCTAATGAGGGGACATGAAAATCTAATAACATCTCATAAATGATAGCTCCTTCCCTAACTAGATGACTACTATAGAGAGACTAAAGTGATCCACTGACAAATACAGCGATTAAGAAAATGTAGACATTTACCTGCACTTAATTTCTGTAGCCGACAGTGTAAAAGCCAAAAGCGTTCATCCGCAGTGCTTCCTTTTGTGGCACATAGTACCCGCCTTTTTTTTAAAAAACTAATTCCTGGCCATTTTATTTGAACATGTAGGAACAATAGTGGCCAATTACAGAGTAAAGTAAATTATTTTGGCTAAGACACAAAAATCTTGAAGACACATTAATTAAATGTAAGCAACTTAAAGTAAAATCCTGTTTTCCTCGTTTTTGTTGAGATATTAAGGCCAAACCCTTCCTTGAGCCGCCACCTTATCGTGGTGGAGGGGTTTGTGTGCCCGAATGAGCTTAGGAGCTATGTTGTCGGGGGCAATATGCCCCTGGTAGGCAAACAGGTCCGAGATGACGGGCCAGACTAAGAGCGGTTCAAAAGCCCACCATGAAGAATCTCAAAACAAAGACCGTTATGTCGCCCGGATTGGCGTTACAGGGGCCCCGCCCTGTAGCCAGGCTTGGGGTTGGGGCTCACAGGCGAGTGCCTGGTGGTCGGGTCTCTGCCCACGGGAACCGGTCAGGTGAGGGGCCGGTGCATTGTGGTTTGGGTAGCAGTCGAGACGGGGGGCCTCAGCGGCCCAAGCCCTGGACGTGTACTTTGGCTATAGGGACATGGAATGTCACCTCGCTGGGGGGGAAAGGAGCCCGAGCTTGTGCGGGAGGTTGAGAGGTACCGGCTAGAGATAGTCGGGCTTACCTCCATGCATAGCTTGGGCTTTGGAACCCAGCTTCTTGAGAACGGCTGGACCCTTCACTACTCTGGAGTTGCCCAGGGTGAGCAGCGGCGGGTTGGTGTGGGCTTGCTTATAGCTCCCCACCTCAGCCGCCATGTGTTGGAGTTTACCCCCAGTGAACGAGACTGAAAAAGGAGTCCTATCAGGCCATGTTGGCCTGTGGGACTCCTGAAACAGTAGACGGGTACTGGCTGGCCAAGCAAGCAGCGGCCCGGGCTGTCCGGGAGGCGAAAACTCGGGTCTAGGAGGAGTTCGGAGAGACCATGGAGGAGGACTATCGGCTGGCCTCAAGGAAATGCTGGCAAACCGTCCGGCACCTCAGGAGGGGGAAGCAGTAATCTGCCAACACTGTTTACAGTGCGGGTGGAAGGTCTTCGTCAGGGTACTGGAGAGGAGAATTCGGCCGATAGTCGAGCCGCGGATCCAGGAGGAACAATGGTTTTTGTCACGCTCATGGAACACTGGACCAGCTCTATACCCTCTACAGAGTGCTTGATGGTTCATGGGCGTTTGCCCAACCAGTCCACATGTGTTTTGTGGATTTGGAGAAGGCATTCGACCGTGTCCCTTGTGGTATCCTGTGGGAGGTGCTCTGCGAGTATGGGGTCCGGGGCCCCTTGATAAGGGCTGTCAGAGCTGTCAGGGAGTCAGAGCTTGGTCCGCATTGTTGGCAGTAAGTCAGACCTGTTCCCGGTACGTGTTGGACTCCGGCAGGGCTGGCCTTCGTCACTGGTCCTGTTCATAATTTTTATGGACAGGATTTCTAGGCGCAGCCAGGGACTGGAGGGAGTCCAGTTTGGGGATCACAGGATCTCATCTCTGCTTTTTGCGGATGATGCTGTCCAGTTGGCTTCATCAAACCAGGACCTTCAGCATGCACTGGGGCGGTTTGCAGCCGAGTAGGAGGTGGCTGGGATGAGAATAAGCACCTCCAAGTCCGAGGCCATGGTTCTCGAACGGAAAAGGTTGGTGTGCCCTCTCCGGGTGGGTGGAGAGGTCCTGCCTCAGGTGGAGGAGTTTAAGTATCTCGGGGTCTGTGTTCACAAGTGGGGGAAAGCTGGAACGTGAGGTTGATAGGCGGATCAGTGCAGCATCTGCAGTTATGCGGTCGGTGTACCGGACTGTCATGAGTGAAGAGGGAGCTGAGCCTAAAGGTGAAGCTCTCAATCTACCTGTCAATCTACGTTCCCACCCTCACCTATGGTCATGAACTTTGGGCCATGACTGAAAGGACAAGATCGCAAGCGGATACAAGCGGCTGAAATGAGTTTCCTCCGCAGGGTGGCTGGGCGCTCCCTTAGAGATAGGGTGAGGAGCTCGG
>JAOXYL010000043.1:13437261-13457148 GCA_028564955.1 Terapon puta | reverse complement strand
TGTATCGGATGCCCCCTGGACGCCTCCCTAGGGAGGTGTTCCAGGCATGCCCCACCGGGAGGAGACCCCGGGGAAGACCCAGGACACGCTGGAAAGACAATGTCTCTCAGCTGGTCTGGGGACGCCTTGGGGTCCACCCCGGAAGAGCTGGAGGAAATGTCTGGGGTGAGGTTTGAGCATCCCTGATGGATGGATATTAAGGCCAAAATTGGTTAGACTCTTGGAGAATGACCTTACTGAATAAAAAAAGCAAGCAGCTGTGCCCGCATTGGCATGATTCTACTTACACTATACACAAATGACATGTGAAATAACTCAAAACCCCATTTCTACCAGGCTGGAGTCTAATTCTAACCGTGGCTCGAAGTGCTTTGGTTGCCTGGTCTCGGCTGAAGCCCATGGAAACGATGGTTGCCAGGTGCTCCTCGGAGAGGCTCTCTGTGGGAGTGGTCCCGGCTCCGGAGCTGCAGCCCGGCAACACCAGGGGGGCCGAGAAATCTGCAGCCAATGAGAAAGAGGGGAATGTGAGGAGTGAGAGGAGCAGTCACACTGATCGATGGGTTGCTTTCTGATAAATTCCCTCTGGTCTGCACACCTGGGTCATCCATATGGCTCATGATCCAATTCATGGCAGCGTCGATTCCAGTGTTCCCAGTGTAGTAGACTGCTTTCCTGCAGGCCTCCAGTGGGAATCCCATTTCACATAACTGAGACACCGTGGAGTCATCAAGGACTGGAGCTGAAAGGGAAAAACTTGAATTACATGGATATACTTAGCATAATGTGCCTTTCACATTGTTTATTTGCTGGTTCACATTTTTGTATTTATATTTAAAAGGAGTTTCCAAAATTGACAAGACAAAATAATGAAAATAATACATGGAAACTTTAACTGATATACTGACAAAAACAGAGCCATTAACATATTGCTTCTTTCATTTGAAATAAAACTTGTATCACTCCACACAAAAGTAAACAAATGATAAGGCAACGGAAGGACGCAGGGGAACAGAAAAGGCAGAAAGTAAGAAAAGGAGGAAACAAGGGTGGACAAATAAGAGCTCCACAGAGGAAGAAGGTAAAGAGCAGAAATGACAGACAGACTAACACAGCAGTGGGGAGTAGAGTGAGTCGTCCTCCTCGTTGCCATGGGAACCCAGGATACCTTTAACCTCCACATCTGGGGTCATGAGTGGGGGCGGGGCCACCTCTGGTAGAAGCTCTTCTCCTGGTTGCTGGCCAGTTGCACGCAGCGCGCTCAGGTCCAGAGTATCGGGAACATCGATGCTCACGTCTGCACCGAAGAAAAGGAAAGAAAACAGCGCTGAAGAGTAAGATAACAAAACGAGATATTCCTAGCTGCTTGTCTCAACCTGCCGATATGTAAAATGACTCAAGAGAGAGAACTAGTTAATTTGAACACAAACAGCGAAGTCATCCAAAAAAACTGAAGACCTCAACACCAAAAATTAAATTTAGGAAGATAAATGTCAATTTGGCTATTAGGAATCAGGAGAACAACTATTCTGTAAGTTTTTCCAATATATGGTTGAAAGAATCCATAAGTACACGTGCAATGTCCACATATTGTAGAAATAATAAATACCTCACCTCAAAAACTGAGAGGGGCAGCTACAAAGACTTCATCACTTTAGCAAACTCTCGAACTTATCAGCAGATTCAACAAATTTGCAAGACTTTGTGGCAGTATACACTGAGTAAGATATGCCATTGGAAACAAATGAAAAAGCAACGTCTGTTTCTAGTCAAGGACTGAAGCACTTCCTTTCATTAAAAAAAATGTGGAATGCTGTCAATGCAGTGTGTTTACAAATGAATTCATCTTGATTAAATTTAGAATATTTTATTCATCCACCATGTCCATGTGACTTTAAAAAATGATCATGGAAAACACTCGATTTAAGAAAATAAGATAAAAAAATTTCATTTAGAATTGTTTTTTTATTTCTACTTCAGGCTGGATGGTTCACTGTTTTTGGCCAGGGTCTGTTAAAACTAAGCTTCTACATCTGTCGATAAAAGATTCAGCAAACATATGCCCTTCTCTCCAAAACCAACTTGGAGTTGCACTTGTTTTGAGTCCCCCGGGAAACAGAAACACAGTTGTTCTCTACTCTGCAAAACTACATAAAAGTACAAAAAAATGGAATGGAGGAAAAATGTGAGTGTCGTCATCAATGGGTCCTCAAATCTCTGTGATTTGACTTTAACAATGTACAGGGACTCAAATAAGAAAAAAAAGCATGTTAACACATTACTGTACTTATTGGTTGTGCCGCAGTGTAGTAACAAAAGGAGGACGTCAGATATGTAAATTACTATCTCAACACTAACACTCAAATTTTAGGTTTGAGCGGCAAGAAGGAGACTGCCACTTTTGGTAAGTTAAAAGTTATAATTTTAGGCTTATGTTGTGCATTTTAGTTTGCATAGTGAAAGGGTAATAGAAACTTTAAAGCTTTACATCTGTTACATCAAAGCCTTTGCCAAACAAGTTCACACTTTACTGATTAATCTCATCATCGATGAGTAAAAACCTCTCTATTTTGCAGTCATTTTCAAATACGATGTCTGTGGCAACATTACTGTGCGGTCACAGTGGCAGGGAAGCACTGAGAGCAAGTCTAAGAAGTGTCCAAGAAAATGTTCTGATGCTCCTGAAAAAAAAAAGTAGTTCCTAATTCTGAGCAAGGATTATAGTAAAAAAAAAAAAAAAAAAAAAAAAGAGAGAGAGACAACTATTGGTGTAGTCTGTCCTCGCTGGAGAGCACTGAGACAGGAAAAGGGAGGGATGGCATATTTGTCGAAGGCAGGTTAGTATATGCAAAGTATTTGGAGTAGGCTAAGTAGCCAGTACATTTACAAACCTAGGCAGTTGATTATCATCTTGGAAGTGTGGAAATTTCTATTTTTGTAACCTTTCTGAACATTCACTGAAAGTTAAGATCAATAGCATTTGTGTAATTACTGTCACTGAGACTTAATAAGTACTTTTCCTATGTCCATGGTTTAAAAGACAACTTCATAAAAATTCATAAAAACAGTGAGCCTGAAATTTTAATGCAAGTTCTTTTAGACTATATTACGGTCAAGTGTGTCCGAGTGAGCAGATTTTCAACTACACTACATTTGTGTACGGCGACAAACACATTTGTCTTTTTACCACAAATATTTAATAACATCTTTCCTCACCCAGTTTCTTGGGAACCCAGTCAAGGCCAAAGGTGAACTTCTTAATCTGGATGACCAGATGATCAGGGAAAGAGGCAAAGCGGGTTGTTCTAACAAATGAGACAAAAGCTGATATTAATGAAAACATGTCAAGATTTGTTTCAGTAAATCCCTTGCAGCATGTGGGCCATCTTGCCATACTTGGTAGCAGTAGTCTTGGCCTGCACAGCTGAGCTCCAGAAGTCTGTGAGGATCTCCGGTTCGCTGAGGGCCGCCATGCAAGCTGTGAAGGGGATTTGTGCGCGCACTGTAGGGGCTGATGAGTCCCCCTCCTCACGCCGCCGCTCTGCCTCCTGGAGCTCTTCTGTTGAAGAAATGTATACAAAAAACAATCAATACTTTTGAAAGCCATAATGGCACCAGGGGTAAAAGGCTTATGTTTTACAGGTGTAGGCAACATCTTTTAGGATTCACAAAAACGAAAAGATCAAGTCCCTCATCTAATGTCTTCAAAGTAACACTTTTTAAAGATTCCTTAATGGACAAAAAACATCTAAACCCAAACCCTTCTTAATTTGTCCTTCACAAATTTGTCTTTTATGGACTTAGTAATGTCTTTTTTCAATTTAGCAAGCACTTTCTCTCTACCTGGTGCTACACTATGATCTAGATCCCATCAATTGGTGAAATGGTGATTGAGTTGGGCTTTAGCCATTCACCTGTGTTGGTAGCCTGGTCCATAGGCACAGGCAGCTGGACAATGTAATCCACCCGCTGTGTGTACTTTGCTTTTTGTGACTGCTGGCACACAATCCTCTCCTCCACCAGGAACCTGAAGGCTTCAGATGGGTTGGGCCCAGAGCGACAGTTCCTCTGTGGGTGAAACGACATAGCAATAATATTAGGGAAATATGGGGGATCAAAAAAAAGAAGCAGCTAAGTGAGTGTAACTTTACCTCCACCATGTTTATGAAGTGCAATAAAAACTCCTGAGCATCTTGCTGTCGATTGGTGGAGAACTCTGGGTGGCCTCGCCCAACAAGTGCTTTGAACATTCGTGGTGCTATGCCAATTTGGTCTCCCTGCGAACATAGCATGAACAGCCTGATTTAAATGGCTAATATTAGGTAGACAACATCCTCACTTATTTCGGAAGGTAAATCCCACATGTGCTGTGACTATATAGAAAAGCTTAGACTTGCAAATCCACTGTGACGGATTGTTTCTTCTTACCCTGGGTTCAGATGCACCGTTTTCATCTCCAGGGTCTGGTGCTGGTTTGGAATACTCTCCTGACAACAGACCGTAGCCGAGCTTGGCTCTGTGATAAACAAACAAATCTGACATCACTGCACATCCAACAATAAACCCAAGTCTCGCACATGAGGGGGATTTGGATGTAGGCCTACATTTATTTTTGGCTTTCAAATAACGTGGTGGAAAGTCTAATCAGGGAGAAGACTTGCTCATCTCCACTGGGAGTAAAGAAGTTTTTGTATAGAAACAAAAGCAGAGATCATTTAAAATTAGGGCATTCACAAATACATTTTAATTAGAAACATAATGTTATAGTGCAAATTAAGTTACTGGACTGATAATTGTCTTATCTGACAGTTGTGTAATTTTAAACCCGAGACTAATAAGTGTTACATTTTTGTACAGAACAATAATATTATATATGGCTACAAATGAGCAGGGCTATATCACCATAAGGTTTCATTTTGTTTTCACAATGAGAGGTTCTGTCGAGAGCTCGTTTTTGTGCAATGGCACAAAAAAAAAAAAAAAAAAAAAAAAAAAAATCACAGGATCAAGTGTCAACACAGGTCTGTCTCAGCCCTGCTGATATCAATAGAACATTACGATTCAGGAGGATTACCCACATGAAAAACAAATATTACACTCAAACATGGAGCTGCCGGGAAAAGGAGTCTGTAATCTACTTTGTAGCCGACAGCTGGCACACTATGTGTACGCTTGAGTGTATTTATGTTGACGGATTCTTTCAGCTGCCGTGCATGGTGGCAACATTTTAAGACCAAAACTTTAGGAGAAGGGAGGATATATGTTTGAATGCATGTGTGTGGAAACTGAGCTGTCAGACAGGAAGTGTGAAAAAGAAAGCACACTGGAATTTGTAATATTTTCCAGCAAAGCCACTGAGGTTGTGTTTCTAATAGTATTCGCAAGACATAAGCAACGGACACTTACACTTGGGTTTTGAAGTCCTGGGTGGGGTCACTTGGGGCTTCATCAATGATCTTGTCAATGTTAGACACGTACCTGAAAAAACAAATTCTTTACATTCACTATCTCACTTGTAATGTTGTTAATGTAAAGTGTCACTCTTATTATTCATGAAACCAGGAATTATTATTTCACTCCTTCAACTTGACAGCATTTAGCAACTTGATAGCATTCATTATAGCATTTCATTGTCTTTTATGACAGAGAGTGACATGATGAGCATAACAACTGGGTGTGGGTGATGGGTAAAAGAGGGTACTGACTTGCTCTGGAAGTCTGGAACAGTGAAGAGCACTTGCATGACAGAGTTGAGGTAGCAGCTGTTGCCCAGGTTCTTCATGCCAGTCAAGCCAGGGCCAAACAGGGGCCGTAGGGTGGTACCTGACTCCTGGATCACCTCCCACTCGCCCACACGCTGGTTCACAGCAATCTCCAGCTCTGTCATCGTTCGCTCGGTCTGAAAGCCGAGGAGTCAAAGGGATAAGTGAATGAGGGATGCAGGATATGGGCAGATGTAATTCTATGCTGCAGCCTTCATATTTAAAGCAAAGTTTGAGAAAGATGAGCAAAATTAGTTGATGCAAAGCAGTAATGACAGCAGGCAGGCAAGGAAGAAACTACAAAACACATCATCACAGCACTAAGTGCTACACTTTGTCTTCTGCTCCACTGTAACACAGTTCCTCCACCCCCTGTCTGTGCAAAATCATTATGTGTGTGCAGCGATACATTAGCAAGACAAGAAGTAACATTACAGTACACAGTGAGAGGCACAGAGATTTCATGCTTTTGTATTGTGTATTCTGCACTCTGCATGAGAGGACAAGTAGGTGGCAAAGAAATTAAGGGCCAGTTATCAGAGAAAGAACAGGTGTGGAGGAGTAAGAGCACAATAAAAGAGATATGACTAAATGACTTTAAACCGTCAGTAAGAATGCTATAATAACCTGTTAATATCTTATATAATCCTAAACATAAGTAATAGTTCTTGCAGAAAAAAGAAAAATAAAGAACCAGACAGAGCAGTTGGCCGGGTATTTAATATATGATGTTTTTTTGTTTGTGCTATTGGTTCTCTAATACTGCAGCTGAATTTTAGACCCTTCATTTAAACAGTATAATCAACGGCGGTTCTATGAGGCAGTGCCAGCCATAACTGTCTGGATGTCTGCCAACAACATAAAAAAACAATATCTCTTGTAGATTTGCAAAACTTCAGTCATAAAGCAGGGGGTTGAGCAATACTTCCATCCAGAACCTTATCCAGCGTTGAACAGGTGGGAAAAATTGGCAGATTTGTCAGTGAGAAAAAGATAAAACAATGGTCCGCTTCCACTTAAAGATGAGGAAACACAGAACTTGCCTTCTCCATGGTCATCATGTCGATGCCAAAGTGAGCTAGGTGCTCTGGTAACTTGGAATCCAGCACCATGTCGTCCTCATCGTATGAATACACGTCTGGACATATAAAACAGCAGCAGAAATGAAGTACGAAGCTTCAGACAAATGCACAAGTCCAGCAATATTTATCCACAAAGATTAACCATAGTCAGCATATTGTTCTGTCTGTATTTAAAATCCACTCAAAATCCCCTTTCGACATCTCTTTTTAGACATCTATTTTTTATATATATGTAGTGAGGAGTTTTCAATATCACAAAAAGTTACTGGGTACTCCTTACAGCTTGAGGGGCGCTGACTGACTGACAACAGCAAGCAGGCTGAACAGCTAGAAGTGGAACAAGCGACAAAGTAAACAAACTGAACTGACAGGCAGACAGTGTGTTGTTAGCAGTGGTACAGAGGGGTAAGACCCACACCGACTGTGTGATATGCTTCCATGTTGTTTAATGTACTCCAGCCACTGAGCTCATTTATTAGCTACTTTGCCTAAAAACTAGTGTGAGTGATGTGTTTCCACCCAGTGAAGGTTTGACTGGTGGCTCATTCAACAAGCCACAGTAGAGAAGCAGGACAACACACGTTGATGTTTTCATCTTAAATGAGAAGGACACAAAGTCTGTGGCTGTTATGTTGTGTAGGAGGCTTTTGTCTGGCTGTTAGTCAGTGTCTAGCATTGATAAAGCAAATGACAATACAGCTTTATCAAAAGATGGTTTTAAATTATACAATTTCATTGGCTGTATGGGAAGACTTTTCCCCAACTAGATTAAACAAACAGAGCCCCAGACTTACTACACACTCACCATGCACCTTGGACACAAACACTATATATCTATATGTTAGACTCAAGTGTGTACAAACAACATACAGCATATGCTACAACTGCACTGTAGAGCCAGAATTGCCAGATGTTTCATTTTATTTCATTATTTTATATTGATTTTTTTATCTCCTATGTTATTGTAGTTTACATGTATCTATTTTAGTGGTATATTTTTTCTGAAATTTGCATGCCCCTATGTTTCCATCCTTGAATTGCTGCTAGAATTGTGAATTTCTCTAGGTGATGAATAAAGTATCTGTCTGTCTGTCTAGCCATCTATCTATCCATCCAACAATGATAAAAAAAATTGGACTTTTACCACACATACACACACAAAAAGAAAAATCACTGTTCCGTGTGTTTACCTGCTCCGTCTGGAGTGATGGTACCAAGTTTGACAGCAAGTGGGTATCCTGTCTCCTGGAAGTGGAGAAGAGCATGGTTGTTGCCCCCAGAGCCATCAAAATACCTGCGCCCACAAAGGACTTTGCCATCCGTCAGGTTCATCCAAAGATTCTCCTGGAGATCGCACACCTCACATCGCCAGCCACTGAAATGTAGAAAACACTTGTAACACAACCTCCCCAATGTTACAAAATACACGGTTCACTCTTCACTGCGCTTGAAGGTCTGGCTTTCATAGTATTAGAGAAAGCCACCACATTCATAAGTTACTAATATTCTTAATCATTTTAGTGCCAAATATAGGAGAAGATTTCTTTAAAAGCCATTTATCTAAGAGGAATTGCCGGGAGGTTATTATCTAAGGGACGGTTGTGACCGAGTCTCACCTTGGAGGGATCTTGAGCCCGTTGTCAAGCTGTTTAAGGTCAGCGGCATGCCTCGACTCCTGTCTCACCTCACCGTCCCACTGCTGAACTTGTAAGGTATGAGACACTGAGTCGGCTGTCATGATACCTGCCATTGACAGGGACACCTTGAAAGGGAAATGAACAGAAAGGAAGAAATTAGACCTGACAAACAAAGATGATGAAATGTCAACTACATGACTTTACCACTTTTGTTTTTGTTTTGTTTTTTAATGAAGACAACATGACATATACTGTGTCATTCTTATATTGTAGGGTGCTAAAATATGACGCGATAGACAGACCCTTAGAAGAAAACACACAAAGCATCTCACCCGCTCCCTCACAACATCAGGCATGGAACTGAGGTCATCCGATGTCACTTCCTGTCTGTCAGGTAAAATGACCACCTTTACATCCTCTTCATACAGCTCCTGCTCCACATCGAAACCTCCTTCAATCCCTGGATGGGTCAGAAACAAGAAACAGAGGTAGACCTAGGGCAGTCTCAAGGGTAGACGCCTGTATAATCTAAGTTTGTATAAATATACTGTTGCACACTCACCTATAGCCAGTCTGGTTGGCTTTTTCTTAGGCGGGTGTCCAGACCCAGAGTTACTGTCATCTTCGCTCTGTGAGAATGACATAAGATAACAACGGTTCACTTGGCATGTTAGATGCTGATCGTGTCCACATGAAACTGACGTCTGTCTTGGGGAAAATAAAGTAGGTATGAAATGTTTACCTTCGCCTTGCGAGTCCGGGTAATGTGGAAGTAAGCCCTCTGGCCAGTCCGAGCGTGGTGCCTGTCCACATACTGACTCCCAAAGCCCAGGAAACTGTTCATGCACACATACAGGCCCCCTTCACTCTCCTGTAAAGAAAAAATTGATTCTGTAAACGTAGCAGCCTTTCCGTCAAAGAACAACGCTGGGAAGTTAAAGTTGCATTCAATGTGGATGTCCCATTGTCAGTCACTATCTTTTGGCCAACCAGCTCTCTAGTCATCCTGCTAACACAGGTCAGCTAAACAACGCTTTAAAGAAACGTAGATGTTGGGCTTTAAATAGTATAGGTTAAACTTAAAAACGCATGAACAGTTTGCCGCAGATGTTACCAGAAGTTAGCTTCCTGGCTAGTTTGACAGCACATCCAAATGCACTATCATAGCTAGCTTACGAGCTAAAGCAGCTAACTTTCCATTACAGTGTACTATTAGCTTAGCTTGGCGCTAGCTTGCCAGTTAGGTGAAAATCAGAGAAACTGCCGCGACAAACTGGGACTGACGAAAAATACACAAAAACAAGAGAGATTGGAAGGGGGTGAGAAACGAGACGACAGTGTGTGCTTGGTTTTGATTTGTAAGGGGGAAGATGGCTCACCGGCGAGGAAAATGACAAGGCGCATTCGTCTTTGTGGACGCGGTCTCCGGGCTTCGGGACGCGAATCGTGGACAAAACCGACATCAAAACCTCGCCAACATCTGCCATGACCAGCTAGCTAGTTCCGCCTTTCACTGGGACACTTGCTCCTCTGAGTTTGGACCCCCAGCCTCTCGATTTCCCCGGCTCGGAAGAGTGTCTGTCGCCCGTCTTGTGCTGTCTGTGTTTGGCTGAATGAATCATGAGATGCTGCCTGGTGTGTTGAACGAAGGCCGGACCGACTCCACTGTCGTTACCGTAATCTTTATAACATGGGCACCCAGCGATGGAGTCGAGATTTCATTTGTTCACAATCACACAAACACAAAGAGGTCAATTGTCCACAACGCTCGCACTGTACGCACACACAAACACTTGCACACGCAAAAGCAACTACTCCACTTCGGAAGTATGAATCTAATATAAAATAGACAAAATTACAGAATAGACTGTACAACCACATTTATTGGTAGCAGTCATTGTCAATTAACTCCTCAAAATATGCTCCATGATGTATTAAAAGAATATAAAGTAGAACTCAAACTTGAACGTTCAAACTATATTAAAATAATATGGTATATAGAATTAAGAATGATTAAGTAATATGAAATGTAATATAAATGAAATATAACACAAATCCGTATATTATGGTTGAGGTCATCATTGTTAGTTTTTGAAGTAGATCTACATTAGTGTTCTATTTAAGAGGCTCAAAACACGGCTTGAAATTGTGCAAAGAAGAATCTATCTACAAATTAGTTATTTGTTTGCTGACCAATGTTTATTATGTATTTTAGGATAGCTTGCTTTATTCGTACATTTACGGTAACGTCCGTTGAACTCAACCAACGGCTCCCCCTTGTGGCCAAACAGCAACACTGCACCCTGTCGTACAAGAGTCAGTTTCGTTTCATTAATCCGTCATCAATGAGCACAAAATAAGCGAACGGAAGACACTTAGCTCAATTAAAACAAACGCAGCGACCAGGCGTGAAGGAGACAGCAGTAGCGGATGTACTGACGGAATGAAAGCTCCTGCTCTCCTCAAGCGGGAGGAAACTTTCTTTCGTCCCCCAAATATTTCCATAGTCCCTCCTCTTCTCTCATCTCCTCCGCAGCGTTTGTTTCTCGGACCATGGCGCTGCGATCCCCGTACCCCGCTGTATACGTGGCGTTTCTCTTCGTCGCCGCAGCAGCTTTAAGCCCGACGGCAGCAGCCCCCGGAGCTGGCAGCAGTCATGTTTTGTCGCTCCTGCAGCCGTATGACTTTTTGTATTACGGCGGGGTGCGCGCATACTTCGGACAGGAGTGGGTGAGGGCTGCCGAGCTGCTGGAGAAATCAATCCTGACCAAAGACACGCTGTCCAGAGTCCGCAAACAGTGTCACGATGACTGTGTGGCTGCAGGGACAGAGGCGTTCAGTAAACTGGGTGAGATTTTCATCAGGCATTGTGCAATTGTGTTTTGGGTGGAGTGGCTGGGTGGTCCTGCACGGTGTGTCACATCTTGATCAACAGTTGTTTATTAGGCATCCCCGCATCTGTATGAAGCATAAATGAATTAAATTCACATCTTAATGATACAACAGGTCACAACATTATAGCATTAAATGATGTATCGCCCTTCCTGTTCCTGTGCCTGTAGTTCCCAACCTTTTTTTTTGTCTTGTGACCCCTTTGAATGAGGTCATATTTACTTGGGACTCCTCAAAGTATGGTGTGTACATCAGCTGTCAGCACAGCAGCTCAACAAAGAGTGATGTCTCCTATCAGATTGTCCTTTTATGGATTTTTACAGGCCTGAGGACAGAGGTGGGTCCTAAGAAAAGGGCAAGGAAGTTATTTCTATGTATTTTAATCATATTACTTTTAAAATTTATCCTGAAGGTTCTCATACCCAGTCTGGGAAACACGGTCTATGCGATACTTGGACTGAATTAAGTATTTGTGTATTCACAAAAAACACATTTGGTTTTTCCTTTAGTTTGGACTCTCTTTAAGTGCATCACAGGTAATTACAGGTGGGAAACTAGATCATTATGAAACCACTGGCAGCTTACTGCAGTGTCAGTTTTTGAGTGAGTGGCTCAAATGTGAGAATGACCTCAAGAGCAGAATGTATGCATGTATGGATAGCAGGTAAATGTAAAATACAAGTGGCTCCATATATACATAAAATTTTAACAATGCATAAACAGTGTTTACAAATTATTATCTTTTGTTTATCTGACAGACAATGTTCTGTGATATAGTTCACTCACCAAAATGAGTCCTGTTATCTTTGCTGTCAGACTCTGAGCAGGGGAGTCTGTGGGACCTCTGGGCTGTGGACTGGGTGCAGCAGAAGGCCGAATGTTTGAGGTTCTGTATCGGACGCTCGGTCACACCTGCGGGACAGCTCCCTGTTTCTACCGACATAGAGTATGAATTCAGCAGCCGCAACCCGTACAACTTTCTGCAGGTCACATACTACAAGGTAGGCTATCGTTCAGGCAGCCATAAAGATCTGTGACATACTAATGATTGCTAATTTCTCACTACTGCTGATAGATTTGCACGTTATTCAGAGGTAACAGCTTAATATCAGTGCTGTGAATGTGTAACCCCAAATTACAATTCAGGTTACAACAGAATTTTACAGCAACACTTTCGTTCATCCATGACAAACTCTGCACTCTCCTTTTCCTGCACATCAGATGGAAAAGTTGCAGAAAGCAGCCTCGGCAGCTCATACCTACTTTGTGGCAAACCCCAGTCACCTGGAGATGAGGAACAACATTGAGAAGTACAGACGGATGAAAGGAGTGAGCGAGGAGGCCTTCCAGGACAGAGAGGTTGAGAATGAGAAGCACTGGGTGAGCAGGAGGGAAATATGTCTACATTAAGGAGAGGTGGAGTGGAGTTGCAGTAGGTAACGCAGTACTCCACACCCAGAAATGATGTTGTGTAAACTGCGCTCGTTTTCCTGCTCATATACTCATTTTTGCTGCGGGGAAAACAGAAGCATTATCTGGATAATCAGTACTGATCTATCAGGCTAACATCAGTGAGATGGATGGGAGAGTCTCCTCTGCAGCAGATCAAATATATAACACAGTTTAATGTGAGCGCACAAGAGAAATATTTGGAGATGTGAGTGTTGAAACACAGCCGTGGCCTTAGGGGCTGAATTCCTCTTGTTCACCTTCACTTTCTCTTTCCCAGACATGTAAACCAAACCTGGTTTTACTTATTGATGAACTGAGCAGTTTATTTATTAAATATTTAGACACACTTGTTATAACGTGATTAGGACTTCTCGAAAAAGGCTGTAACGACCCCTTTAATTGCGTGAATTTATGAGCAGAGCAAGTCTGAGTTTGCACTTGTATTTATTTATTTTCTCATGGTTTTCTATGTGTCTGTCATCAAACCCAGGTCCTGTATGATTCTGCGGTTCAGCATGAGGCCTCCTCTGACTGGACACAAGCAGCGGAGAAATGGAAAGCGGCAGTGAATGAAACTCTGCGGCAGACAGAGGAGTGCAGGGTGCAGTGTGAGGTGGCTTCCCAGCGGCTGCCTGAGGACAGAAGTGTCGGGGGTGTGTTCGAGAAAGCTGCAGGTAAAAAAACAAAATGAAGGGCAAAGTGAAGCTTGGGTGCTTTGAAACTGACAGAAAGTACAAGTCCTCACTTTTTCTCTTTTCCACGTAGCTCTTTCTCTCTCCCTGCTCTCATGCCGGCAGTCCTGCGTGACTCAGGTAGCCACAAGACCAGGAAGGATTTCTGCCCAGGAGGACTTCCTGCCCTCACAGCTGGAACATCTCCATATTGCACAGTTCAAAGGTCAGGCCTCAGAGGACAATCTTCTTGATACAGTCTATATATTTTCCTCTGAATGATCTTCCCATCACTATCACACCACACTTATTTTTCATTTCTGCTTCCCCACAGCTGGTGATATGAGAGGAGCGGTGCAGACTCTTCGGTCTCTTCTTCTGTTTTACCCCTCTGACAAGGACTCCTTAGACAATCTGCAGCTCTACTTTGAAACACTAGGAGGAGACACAGAGTCACAGGGCACGCAGCCTGCTCAGGTGCCACTCAGTGGATATTTAAGTCAAATCACCACTCTGTAATAATCTGTATTCCTTTTATGAATTTTCTAAAGCCATAGATAACATATCCAGTCATTTCATACTTCAAATGTCATCTTTTTGCTCTTGTTTATGCTGACTGTGCGCTTGTGTGTATTTGTCACCCAGGAGATTGTCAGCTACATCAGTCGCTCTCTGGAGGAGAAGAAGTTGCTGTATTTTGGCATGGAGCACCTTGACTTTGGTTTCACAGACCCAGTAAGTACTGAGGCTCATATATACACTATCTTGTCCATAAAATCACATCTGCACATTTAACAGTCACTTCCTATTCAGGATCTTTGGACTCCAGAGGATGTTGTACCTGAATCACTGAGGGATACCTGGAGGTGAGAAAAATCCATTTGGTGCCAAGAGTTTTAGTACAGGGTTGTGTGAAGTCAGCTCATTGATTATGTTTCACTTTCAGAGCCGAAAAAGAGAAAATGAATGAGAAAATGAAAGAAGGAGAGCAGCAGGAAGAAGTGGACGACAGTGGATTTTTTTCAGGTAAAATCAGTTCACCCTCTTGTTTTCAGTGTGCAGTAGTTCTATCTCTCATCCTCTTTTATTTGTCCGTTCACCAGGTGGTTCAGTACCTCGGGTGGGTGTGACCATCACTATGGACGATGAGCTTCTGAACGGGACCAATCGCGTTGTCCTCGATGGAGTCATGACTGAGAAGGAGTGTGGCAGAATACTTCAGCTAGCAACAGTGGGTTCATGTTGTCAGAGACATAGGCCTTTCCACACAGAGACATCAACACGCTCACCTACTACTTCATCTCGTCTCTGACAGGCTGCAGCATCTGCTGGAGATGGTTACCGGGGACGACGATCTCCACACACACCTCATGAGACATTTGAGGGCTTGACTGTCCTCAGGGCTGTAAAGGTGGGCAAACAGGAGACAATGGAAGCAGCAATATAATGTGTTTTTGAGTGAACCTGAATAACCTGTACTCAAAATGAATTAAATTTGAATTAATTTAAAAGTGGAACATAATTTATTAGGTTTATGAGCTTAACCTTCTTGTTCTTCAGTTGGCCCAGGATGGCCTGGTGAATCAAACAGACGCCAAGCTGTTACATGAGCTGGGCGAGAGAGCGAGAATCCTGCTGCACTCCTACTTCAGGAGCCCCTCAGGACTGTTTGTCTCTTTCAGTCACCTGGTCTGCCGCAGTGCTATCGCAGGTAATACCAACATATCATTCTTGAGGTAGATCACTTTTCCTTGCTGGAAGAAGCTGGGTAGACCAAGTGGAGTGAAATATTATGGATGTGTTCTTTTTGGAAGTAAACCTGTAGTTTTGTAGCACAGTAGTACATTTGTAATACAAGGTATGTATTAGTTAAACAGAATTTTTCATGCCCACAGGCGACCAGGAGGGCAGGCTGGACCTGTCTCACCCTGTTCATGTTGATAACTGTCTCCTTGAGCCGGAGACCAAGCAGTGCTGGAGGGAGCCGCCAGCATTCATTCACAGAGACCTCAGGTACAAAAAGAAAGCTAGATCACTGAAAAAATGCATACAATATTTTAAGATCAAGTCTGAAAAATATATTTATTTTATTTAACTCAACAGAAGAAGTACTGAGGATTTAATTTAATTTATAGCTGAACTGGCATATATCATATTACTTTTTTATGGCTGAATGGTGTATTTCTCTTATAGTGCCATTCTCTACCTGAATGAAAATTTTGATGGCGGGGAGTTGTTTTTCACTAACAGGGATGCCAAGACAGTAACAGTGAGTCCCTTTTCAACCTTAGTTCCAGCTTCCATTTGAGGTCTTTACGTGATTTTTAAAACCTGCTTTGTCTTTAGGCTCGAGTGAAACCCAGCTGCGGTCGACTTGTGGGTTTCTCCTCAGGCCCCGTTAATCCACATGGTGTTACCGCGGTGACCAGTGGCCGGCGGTGTGCCCTGGCCCTCTGGTTCACAAAGGACAAACTCTACAGGGACATGGTGAGCATTATGACACGCAGCGCTAACCTCCGCCTGAGGCCAGTCTCCTGCAGTCATGTGGTTGTTGATGCCGTGACACCGGTGTTGAATAACAAGGCCAGCTGGACTACAATGCAAATCCGGTGGTTCTTTCCTTGTTTTGGAATTCACAAATCCCAGACTGGGGGCATACCACATCAATTTCCTTTAGGTTCATTATATATCCACTAGGTTAAAGATCATTTCATCAACCAAGGATGTTGAAGAATTGTTATTTTAATTGCATTAGTCATTTTTTAGGTATCATATTTGGAATAGAAAACAGTCACGTCCCCATTTGTAAAAACAGCAGAAATACCAGGAACTCTAAAGAGTGGCTGTTAAGTATGTGAGCCAAGAATGAATCTTGAAATAGTTTCAGGAGTTTATCAAGCTTATTGCTGACTGACATTTAGCATCACACAGTCCATCTAACTCATCCTCACGGTAAGTAAGTATAACATTTAAATGGAGAAATATTGCCCCCTTCTTTTTAAAAAATGATAAGTTGACTTCACAAGCAATAAAACACATGCTTGCATTGTTCAGTAAAAGTTTTACTGCCATGGCCTTATGTGGTCTGGTATGATCATCAGCTGATGTGGTGGCTAATGTTGGCTAAAATTAGTTTCACCATTACTTTACAGTAGTCGCTGGTTGCCTCTAACTATATAGAACCACTTTCTGCAGGTAGAGCCTCCTCACTAATATGAATAATGTAAAATTATAATAACTGGCTTTAGAGGAAATACATTAGGATTACTCACAACAGGAATAATTGCAATTAGTGATTTCAAATGTGCTTTTGACATCACAGTGGTCACAGAAAGTCCTTGCTATACTTGTGTTTCTCTCCCTCAGGAGCGAGAGGAGGCAGAGGACCTGTGGGCTGCAGACGGGCAGAGTGTGGTGAAGAAGGACGATGAGGAGAAAGAGGGCAGCGCCACCGCCGGCAGGAATGCTCGTAGCCAAGCACCGAAGGAGAGGAGCAAAGGGAGAGGCAGGGTGACGGGGGGCAAAGACGAGCTGTGACAGCCATAACAAAGCTAACAGACTGAATACATTCTCCTCTGGACCAGTCCGCCATACCATAACAGGACCCCTCCACTGCTCATTCAACGGCTGTCAGCTGTTTTTGCACCATCTTTGATTCATACAATCATTCTACATCACGCTGCCTTTTAATGTAAAGCAACTTGCATGTTTGTATATACTGTATTTATACTGTATATGGCGAGGGTATGTGAGAGAGACACTGTGCTTCCTCTCTCTTGTGTCAATCTGTTGTTTAGCTGCTTTAACTGACTGGTTTCACTGCCACTGAAAAGGATGTGATTAAAAGAAAAAATATAAAAGTGACTCCTTGACGATGCTGCATGACTACTGCATTCTGTATCAACACAAGTGAGGGACTATAAGAGCATTAGAGACAAAGAGAGGACAAAAAGGGGAAGAAAAGTTAAAGCAAGGCTGTGTAATCTATTAAGGGATTAACTCACGTCCTCCGTGGCAGCCTCCTGATTAAGAAGATATAAAAAATTAATACTTTTCCCACTCTGTTCCCCTTCTGTTAAGAGTAGGGGCATGTGATAAGATATGTGATTAGACAGCAACACAGCAGTAGGAAACTGTAAAAGTAGTTACATTAGCGTAACACGTTAGTGAGAGGGAGAGGAACGAACAGAGAGAGAGAGAGGGAGAGAGAGGTGCACAGAGGGGGAAAAAGGATAGAAATAGAGAGATTACTGTTAATCCCTCATAAATGAGTGCATTTGTTTATGAAGCTTAAAAAATCTCCCATTTAGAATATGGAATAGTAATCCAACGAGAGATCATTTAATCATTCATATCCAGGAGAGCGACACTCAACCACCCAGTTCCATGTTATCCCTCCCATTAAAACCAGTTCCTCCTTTCAGCCCCCTCCTCGGCTTTTGCCCAGTGCATTAGGTACCAAGTCAAGTACTGTTTATGGCCCAATATTAACACTCTCACTCCCCCCCCCTCGTGTCATAATCCTCTGCCGCTGCAGAATTGGGTCGGCAGACCCGTTTAATGGAGCCTTGGTTTTAACCTTTTCCCTCCCTCACACGCTGAAACATGCAGCACCCTAAAAGTCTGCATTAATCTTCTATTAAGTAGGTGTTATGTCTGTATAATGCATCATATATGTCCCCACACTAAGCACCCTGGCCGTCTACTGCTCCAATTACACACTTGGCAGAAAAGGATGAAATTTACAGATCTATGTCATATTTCTACATTTTATATGATTATCAGAAATTATGTAAGGGCTGACAGCGTAGTTACAAAACTGAAATCAGCAGCATCCTGTTGTCGTCATAACTGAGTGCTCTGTGTAACAAGTAGGTGGCATGACCACTCATCCCGCTTTTTACACTTCCACACATTAACTATCCTGGTATTTGTGGCCCAAACAACTTGTCGGGTGTCTGCTGATGGTGTGTGGCCTTCCTGGATGATGCTTTACATCACTTTTAGGTGTAATCGTAATGTGATTTAGTAGGAAGAATGAGGATCAAAATATCTGAATTCATGTCATGTCACAATGGTTGTTTGTGAGTTACTCATATGTCATTTAATCCAGTCGCCCCTCCCCACTGCACAGACTTACCCCATTTATTCAAAACAAGGTTAAGGGTTCAGTCACCCTCGCCTGGCTTTGGAAACCAAAAGAAATCTCGTCTCCTAACAAGAGTTGATTTATATGACTTTAAAAATGCCATAAGAGCTACAAATAGCAAAATAGAAAATAATGGAAAATAGTAACCCAAAATTACACTCTCTCTCTCTCTCTGTCTTTATTCTAACCGGTGTCTGTCCGCCTACAAACAAATCCTTTTTTCCTTGTTTTCTCTCTCAGTTTTACGCTCCATCTCTCCCGAACTCCATTTCTCCAAATCCAGGGTCAGTTCAGCCAGTCTGCGTCTGTAGTCATAGTGCTTGAGTGAGCAAAGGTTAACACTTATAAATTACAGGGCCGAGTTCATACACATTGTCATAGAAGCAACTAGGTGACACTCAAGCCCGAACACACAGTGCAAGTTGATACTGAGTCACAGTAACGATGTTTGACATTTATCTTTAAGGTGCTTCACAGAAAGTAATAGTGTGAGGCTCTGTCCTTGTAGTAGACTTTACTTATGCCCACCTACAGAGAGGTCAAAGGTCATGATCAGGTTCCTCCTGCTCCATCCAATCTAAATGTGCTTTCCTTTTTATTTTACACATTGTGCGGTAACTGTGCCACATGGGTCCATTTTAAAGCAGGAGGCTGAATTATCTACAGCAAACCAAAGAACTACAAATATCAGCACCATGCAAAAACGATGGACTTGTCACTCATAATCTGTGTACTTTTTAGAGCCAATAGATTGGAAAATGTACTCATATTAAAATAGAACATTCATAGCATGTTTCGCCATGTTTGTTCACAGCAAACTACTACTACATATTCTAGGCACAATGCACATTATCCAATGAGTAAACATAGCTGAGGACTCAAATCCACAACTCTCTCTCCTGACATTCAAAGGACTGACATGAGCATTTTATGGAGAATAAAGCAGCTGGAAGTCCATGAAAGGTAAGTCAAGCTTTCCAGTGAGAGAGGGGTTGGTTTGAGGCGCTTTGTTCCAGGCCTTTTGGGTGAAATGTGGTCACAGTACTCAGAGAGCCACCCTTTGGCCTGAAACTGCAATCTCATGATAGGGAGCGCAAGCTTTGCTGTTTCATAACTAATACAGGTGATGTACTGTTAGATAATGCGCAATGGCAGTCAGGTGCACACGCTTGAGCAAGTGCAAAAATGAAGACAAGGTAAATTTGTACCAACCAAAAGTGAACTTCAGCTAATCAGTGGGGTATT
>JAOXYL010000043.1:13411420-13434107 GCA_028564955.1 Terapon puta | reverse complement strand
AGAGAGAAAGAGAGATTGCCACAGGGACTCATACGATAAGATCAGCACAAGGTATTCCCATCTATCAAGGTAAGATAAAGGAAATGGCATCATGATAATTGTTCTTCTTCACAAAGAAGAAGAGACATTTTTGTTAAGTTTCTGCACATGGAAAGGGGAGGGAGGAGGGTGACGTTTGTTGAGGCTGGTTACGAGGCTTACTGCGAAGTTAGTCTCATGTGTCGTGTCTCTTTGAACTGCTCCGTCTCGACTCTGCCTCCTCACTTGTGCCTTGATTGCATTTGTCACACTGCATGACTTTGTCCATTAGGCGATTGGTTGGCCGCTAAACGTCGCTCATTTAATCATGACATTACCAAATTCAATAGCCATCAACATTAGGTGAGAGCTTGCCGGAGTGTTAAATGGCACCAAAAAAAACCCTCACAGCTGTCATTTTGTGAGTTTGTGGAGAGAAAGTGAGAGGCCGGTGGCATTGTTACAGGACGTACTGGTTTTGTGTGTACATTCGGGGTGAGGATGTGTGCACAGCTCAGTATGTCATATCTTCAGAAGAGCAAATACTTTCACTGTTAATGTCATGCTTGCATATTTAGACAAAGTGTGCTGGGGTTTGTGTGCGCATGTGTGTGTGTGTGTGTGTAGGTGTGTGTGTAGGTGTGCGTGTAGGTGTGTTCTGTGGGTTTCTGCCTGTCCTCCTGCCTGTTTATGAAAGTTTGCAAAGTAGACGAAGGCCAGTTTGACTTGCAAAATAGCACTTACTTGGAGACTGGAGCTAGGGAGGATTTAAAATCACTCAGGTAGGTGCAGGTAGGTGCGAGGGGGAGCGGGTGCTGTAAGATTTAACTTATTTTTGATGATCACTAAATTTTGTTTTTGTTGTCCCATCTTCTTTATTTCAGGATTATCAGCTTTCCTGACATCCCCCCTGTCTCCATTGGTGACAGTGCCTAAGAACCATCATCATGGGTGAAATGGAGCAATTGCGAAAGGAGGCAGACAGTCTCAAAGACCAGATCACTGTCAGTAGTCTTGCCCTTACTGTTTACAACATACTAAAAATATTATTAATCTGCATTCACATTTTGCAGGCCTGCTCTTCCACTATGGTCTCAGGGCATCATTCACAAACTACATCTTTGTGTTTCTCTGTCTGCACCACAGGCGGCTCGTAAAGCAGTGCAGGACACCACCCTGCAGGAGGCAGCAGGTGGGATCAACGTGGTGGGCCGTGTCCAGATGAAGACCAGGAAAACACTAAGGGGTCACCTTGCCAAGATCTACGCTATGCACTGGGGCGCTGACTCCACGTAAGTATGCAGTGTATTGTGCACAAGTTAAAGAAACACCTGCCGCTTGGCTTCACAGCCAAGATCAGATGGTATCTTTATTAAATTCATCAGAAAATTAGAGCAAGGGCAGCCAATAAATGCAAGAGGGTGAATTCAATTTGGGAAGCACCCTTGACTTTTATCTTGATTCATTAATAGGAACATGACTTATATCTGATGCTCATTTTTATAGCTTACATCTGCTTCTTTCTCTGTCTCACTCTTTGTTTTGTTTTTTACTCACTGTTATTGTTACACTACCAGGCTGTGTGTCAGTGCCTCACAAGATGGAAAACTCATAGTGTGGGACAGCATTACGACCAACAAGGTAGGAATGTGCTCATGAGCAGTGCGTCGTAATGACAGTAATGGTAGAGGTCACACACATCTTAAAGTCCCTGAAAACTTAAAATATCCCAAATTTCCTCCTGGGATGAATAAAGTTTTCTGCTTGGTTCTGAGTCTCATCAGTTAAGAATTTAACAACTTGTTCTTAAAATAAGTTGGTAAAGAAGAGGTGTTTTTCAAGTGACAAAAGTTTCACCTGTACTGTCTTCTGTGTGTCCCCAGGTCAATGCCATCCCTCTCAAGTCATCATGGGTGATGACTTGTGCCTATGCGCCTTCAGGGAACCTTGTGGCTTGTGGTGGTCTGGACAACATGTGCTCCATCTACAACCTCAAAGGCAAGGACGGTAACGTCAAGGTCATGCGGGAGCTTGCGGCACACACAGGTAGGACGACACGTAGCTTCGAAATGATGCTCTGACATTAGACCAGGTTGGATTGTCTTTTCTTGTCTTGAGAGTCCTCATTTGTTATTTCTGTTTTTTGCCCAGGTTACCTGTCCTGCTGTCGTTTCCTCAGTGACAGTGAGATCATCACCAGCTCTGGAGACTGCACTTGGTAAGAAGATAGTATGACTAGCTGAACTAAAAAAATGTTTGTACTTTTCTCTCTGTATTTAAAACTGAAATATTTTTGTTTGTTTTATTTTTGTCTTTGGTACGTCTCCTCCTAGCGTACTATGGGACATTGAGACCGGGACCCAAAAGACCATCTTTGCAGGACACCAGGGAGACTGCATGTCCCTGGCTGTGTCCCCAGACTTCAAATTTTTCATCTCGGGGGCGTGCGACTTCACCGCCAAGCTGTGGGACATCAGGGAGGGTGTCTGCAGACAGACCTTTGGAGGCCATGAGAGTGACATCAACGCAATTGGGGTGAGCAGGAGGAGGATTTCCAGCTAACTTCTGCATCAAGGCTCTGCGCAAAGGAGACAGAGCTCGTAATCACTTCTCTTTCTTACAGTTCTTCCCCAATGGCAACGCAGTGATAACGGGGTCGGACGATGCCACCTGCAAGCTGTATGACCTGAGGGCCGACCAGGAGCTCATCACTTACCAGGACTCCAGCATCATGTGTGGCGTCACCTCCCTCGCCCCGTCCCTGTCCGGGAGGCTGTTGCTGGCTGGCTACGACGACTTCAACGTCAACATCTGGGACATGCTTAAAGCTGAGAGAGTGGGTGAGTACAGGTGGAAAATAGAGACGATGAAGGAAATACAGTGGTTGATTTTAAAACACCTAAAGCCTCCAGTGTTTAACTCCTGACACAGGATGGAAGTCTGTAGGTCTGTATCTGTCGCACTGCGCATAGCTTACATTACATTTTTTGTTGTTTTTTTTTCCTGTGCAACTATCCAGGAGTGCTGGCTGGTCACGACAACAGAGTGAGCTGTATCGGCGTGTCCTCAGATGGCATGGCATGTTGCACAGGATCCTGGGACAGCTTCCTCAAGATATGGAATTGAGGCTGTTCCTCGCCAGCAAGCAGATGGAGAGCAGTGAACATCTGCCTGGGAGAAAGTGAAGGAAGATTAGAATAATAATAAAAAGAAATTAAAGGAGGGATGAGGGACGAGGAGCCACATAGGGTGAGAAGATGGTATTTTAATTGTGCCAAGTCCTGTCTAATGTTGAAGAGGGGTTGTAATGTGAAGAATTTCTCCTCTCTCTGTCACATCGCGCTCTCACCTTTCTTCTCACGTTATGGGGGAATTTTGGGGTGGGACAAGGGGTGGGTGTCTCAGAAAAGATCATTCCTCTTAATAGCTTATTATATTGCGGTTTGAATCGATGACATATGCACATTTATCGCAGCAATTCAGAGATCACCCAATGAGAACAGTTGCCAAATGGAAATGGTAGCACACTGGATGAGATAGAACTGAATATGTGTCAGGTTACAGCCTGTGTAGGTTCACACTAGCTATGCTAATATGGTGTGTTTTATATCAAAGCATACATTGTCATATGAATAACATGAGAATTTGCGTTTTTGTTTCAGACTGTTGTTTGTTCTTAGCTCCCATAGATTCCCTAGATGCATACTTTTACTTTCTTTTCATTTTCTAATTTTAATTCAAATGGAGTTATAGTTTGCAGACGTCTACATTAGTGTTTGAGTTGTTTTGTATGTGATTGATGGACAATATTTACCAGGATTTGGGGTTTCATCTTTCTGCATAAACCCCGCCCCCTCCCCCAGTAGCTAGACCTGAAAACTGCTTTGGCTAAACTGTTGAACTGACAGATGGGATGATAAAATGGTTTTCATGGTTCACTAAGCACTTACAAAAAAAAAACAACAAAAAAAGATGACCCATTTGTCTCAGGACAGGAGGACTTTTGTATGAGTGTTACATGGATGATAACGTCTATTGTGTGCATATGAGCATCTGAATCTGTACATGATCGCTTACCCTTTCCTCTGCATGGCACAAAATAAACTTGAAGGTCAGTTTATGTACATAAAGAAAGAAATCTCTAAGTTCTGTCTAGAATTTGGACTGCCTCTTTTCCAACACTGGATACACACTGTGCAAAGTAAAGCAATACTACCTTTCTTAAAGACTGTCTAATAAATGTGGGATTCTGCATTACACAAGTCTGAAGTGTTCATTTCTTACATACCAATTTGTGATACTTTTATTTACAACTTGTCCATATTTAATACCTCTGGGATATGACGTGAGGCAACACTTTTGCAAAATGCCATTATTATTCTAGGGTGTCAGTTTCAAGGCTTACAAATAAATTTTTTCACACTTCAATACTGTCAGTCCAGGAATTTCAAAGTGCTGTATGTTATTTGCTTAAAAACACCCCGCCCCCTACCCGTCAAACAGAATAATATAAATGATTGAAGTGAGTGTACTGGCTCCCTCTAGTGTTCTTGATGAAGCCTCACTGAAAACACACCCAAAACAAAGTGTGTCAAAAGCACAAGTGTTGCAATTCAAATGGCAGTTGCTTTTTTTTTTTTAATAAATTGAAAATGTTGTGTGTTGAGATTTTATTATATTTATGCAGATATAAAGATTAGCAATGACTATACATTTTAGGTGTTTGGAAAAAAAAAAATCAAGTTAAGATGTATATTACAAAAAAAAAAAAAACAAACAAAAAAAAAGGGAAAATAGCACATCAATAGAGAAACTTAAAAAGCTGAAGTATGAATACAAATAATTTTATTTATATTTACAGGGGGAAAAAAAGAGGATAGAAAACTGGTCAGCGAAGGTCAAAGCAATATACACAGGACAAAAATCAGTTTTTAAAAAGCTGTACAGATAAAAGCTTGTTTTAAAGAAATAAAAGTGGCAGGAGTCTGTACAGTGCTATTGTGAATCATCTGTTCTCCTTATCCAAAGACACTGCCAGCACTCTGCGATCCAGCTGTCCAAGTCTCTGCTTATCTGGAGCAGACACCTTCAGCTTCATCTGGAAAGTGGAGCAGAAACATTTACTCAGCTTTGAGTTGTCTGAGCAGTTTCATAACTAAATGTCATAAATGTCTCAATATTATTTGAAAAAGATGTTTCAACATTTAAGCAAATCAGTGTACGTATCACTGGCAGTGGGCACATGCTTGTTTACAGTACCTGAGAACGCTGGTCCCTGGGTGAGTTTGTCTCCTTCAGGATCTGCAGCGGGGAGCGGCCCTCAGTACCTTGAAAAGAAAGTAGACGTCAAACAACATCCCGCCATGGTAGACAATGAGTAACCACAAATATACTACACACCTTTCTGCTTCCGCTTTCCAGACTGCCCTTTGTTTTCATTGGTTACGTTCTTCACAGCCACACGGACAGCAAGAGGAGAGGAGCCACCTTTTCCTCCATGCCCCTGCACTCCTCTTGCCCTTGGCCCAGTGGTGCCAAAGCCTTTTCCCAACCACTGGGGCTTGAAAACCACCTGACTTGGGCTCTTTGAGTCAAAGGTGGGGCAGCGGATGCCAGTGCAGAGCTGTGGCTGCTCTGGGCTGGGGACTGCTGGAGAAGCAGCTGCAGGAGGCAAAGTTTCTTTAACAGGCTCTTCTGTTTCAGCAGACGATGCCGTTTGTGCCGTTTCCTTTGGCTGAGCAGGGCACACCTGAGCTCGGGAATTTGCTGAATCGGCAGGTGGGGAGGCCTCAACGGTGACAGAAGGAACAGCATAAGAATGATCTACACCATCCCAGAGGAGCTCCGCTGCCTTGCTAGGCACCGGGGATGAAGTACTGTCACAGTGAACTTCAGCAAAAATCTGGGATGAGGTCGCTCCCTCATGACAGGTTATCAGACTCATGCTCAGTCTCTTGTGAAGGGGAGACTCTCTTGCTTCTTCAGCCTCCTCCAGACTAATGTCGGCCTCAGTTTCTATCACCACCTCCACTTGGGGATCCTCAAGAAGCACAAAAGGGCTCAATTCTCCCACACTTTGGGGAGGGGGCATTAAGGGGGTAACCAGAAGGTTAGCATGTTCAGCCAGTGAGCCATAGGTGTGTGTGGACTGAGGAGTCAGGAGGGGCTCAGTGGAAGCAAGCTCTTCCCTCTTAGAGACCTCCTCCTCATCACTGACATCTTTCCGAGGGGCTTCACGGTCTTTGCCTTCAGTCTCATTATGGAGAAGCATGCCAAGGCGGCGAGCAAAGGACCCAACTGTTGCTGTAGGCAAAGAAGAATATAATGTTACAGGGCATTTTGCAGGTGAGAAAAGGTTAAGCTCAAAGCTGTTTTTACCTCTCATGACATCTCTGACAGGGGTGCGGGCAATGCCGACAGAAGGAGAGCGTGGATCTGTGAATGCCAGTGGACACTCACTCTTCACGTCAGTGACAGCTTTTGGCACAACTCCAGCAACCTAGGAAAAATATTTGGAGTTGTTGACAGTTTTTCTTAAAAAACACTGCACAGCTTAAAGTTTGTTTGGCAGCGAGTCAGTCAGGTAACATACCTGAATGGGCGTACGATCGATCCCCGTTGATGGAGAGCGCGGGTCTATCAGATGACTGACTCGACTGTTTTTGACAGCTGGTTCTGGTTTTATTGGTGCACAACTCACGGCCAACTTGCTCTCACTGGATCCCATGACGCTGATTAAACAGTTACTGTCTCAAAAGTAAATAACACAAAAGTGTTTTATACCTTAGAAAATTGAACTACACAATACTACTATGACTACTATAACTGTTATTATTATTATTATTATTATTATCATCATCATTTTCATCATTTTCATCATCATCATCATCAATACTAAAATAAATAAAATATAGTACACTAGCAAACAAGCAAATAGTGCTAATACACTACATGATTCAAGGAATTGAGAAAATGTGTAAATAAATACCACCAACACATTTCCATACTATGGTCTCCTGTATTATAACACAGTGTAACATTTGGGAACTTACAAAAAAATTAAAACATTGAAAACCAATGGACCAAGATTAGCGTCTCGTTTCTTTAAAAGTACAACAAAAGAACTGGTTTGCAAGTTAACAAGCTAACTTGGTTGAGGCCGTTTAGCAAGAGGTTTCCCGATTTCTCTCTCAAAAAGCAGGTGAAGCGCTCGTGTTGTGATAGTAACCGTAGACTGCCGTGGCTTTGACAGAGTACAATAATCTTAACTTAACATCAATCGAGGTTCGCAGTAACAAATTCTCTGACTTACCTACTACGATACGAGTCCGGTCGGTCAGACGTGCTGCAGTAACTCTTCTCACTTTCTTCACACTAGAGATAAACAGCGGAAGCACGCGAGTTTTTAAAAGATTTAAATGGCGGGGTTGGGCGCGTGTTACTTTTAAATGAACCAATCAGGAAGCGCGGTCGCTTCAGCCCCGCGGCGCTGATTGGCTTATTGAGCGGCGTTCTATACGTGGGCGCGGCGTCCCTCTGATAACGTTTGAAAGTTGAAATAAACGCAGCTTTGTTTTTCACCTCTGAGAGCAATGAAATATGGAACACGCCTTTTCCCAGACCAAATTGCATAAACAGAATATAACAGTTGAACACGTGATCGATTTTAGGGAAATTAAGTAAAGAAAAGCACAATAGAGTTGAATATTTACTTTTTCATATTTTAAATTTTTCTTCATAATTCATTTTAGTTTTTTCATGTATGTGTTCGTGAAGAACTTTGTAGCTGTTTTTTAACACTTCTTTTACTGCAAAGTGTGGTGTAGTTACAATCTTGATAAACTTCTAAAAGCTTGCTGCGTGTCCAACTTTCATTTCATTGTGCAACCTTGAACTTTGACTTAAATAAATTACATTTACATAAACTAAATAATGCATCAATAAAGTAAGTGGAGCAAATTAAGTAAATACATAAAAATAACAAATAACCCAAAGATAGGTAGGTATAAAGTAAAAGCCTTTTAGTATTTATTCAACATTTTTTTCAAGTAATAAATACTTTTTAAGAAACAAATTTGTTACTGAAATTCCAAGATTCCTTATATTATTGGAAATATTCATAAGTTAGAATAAATTCTCACTGCAAGGTTATCCAGCTTTGAAATTCATAGCACCATCTGTTATTTGTTATCAGATTTGTTTGGTAAGTCTCTTCTGGGCTCTCCAAAAAAAATCACCAACAGATGTTTGGAGTCAAAGCTTTATTGCTGAATATTATATTAAACATTGCAGTCAGGATTTAACTAGCCTGAAAACAATTATAGTGCAACAATTATGTTACAATACACAATATGGCATATAGCAATATTTTACAATGAAGCAAATTGTTTTACAAGAGCGATATGAAAAAGAGAGAAAGCGGGAGGAGCCCAGAGAAATCATTCTCAATGATATTACAATTCTGTGATCTCATCATCTGATGCACGATTAATATCCCCCGCCAAACCCAAAACAAACACACACACGCGCGCATACACACAGACCTTATCATAATAGTAACAGTCCCGCTGGTTGTAAGTTCATTTCCTGGCTGATAACTGATTACTAAAAAATTAAATAAAGTATCAAAAAAGAGAAATCAAGCCACTGTAGCACCTCTGCTTAGTGTATGTACTCTGGACAGCCCTAATCCTCCTCTTGGGGGCACTTTTGATAAAAAGCAGTACTCTTTTTAATGTTATAGCAGTATTGTACCTTTAATCTACATAACCACGTTGAGTATACAGTTCAACCTACAACCAGCTGATAAGACAGACTATCAGAGTGCTTAGTGTCATGATGAACACCCACATTGCTGGTTACTGAAGACAGAATAGATTCACTCATTCTTCATCATTTACTTCCTTAATCAGGACAAATTTCAAATCAAAGTGACATTTCATTTAACCTATATCAGAGTAGGAGGAAATGAGTGGACAGTCGAACATGTAAAATACAGTGACATGACTGTATTACCGCTCGCTACGTATTCCAGGTAGAGACTAATACTGCAACATCTGACAGAAGTTGTTTAAACGTACATGACCTCAAGATGACGTCTCTAGGATGGATATTTCACAGTGTCTTCCTCCTCCACTTCTCTGTAACCGTTACTACTGATTCCTCTCATTCAGTCACCCAAACATTTACCTCCCAGCGCGACACACTCACACTCAATAAGCACCCCCCCAGCTGGCCTTCATTCAGTCCCACCGTCCCCCTCTCTCTGGCAGAAGTGGGCCAGCAACGCGTCCAAGTCCCGGCGGTCAGCAGCAGCATACAGAGAGCTCTCTCCCATCATGCTGAGAGCCATGCGCAGGGTGGACCAGATGTTGTCGGACATCATGGTGGCTGCAGCACCTCCGGGACCCCTCGCAGCTCTTGCTCCGTCTCCGGCAGCTTGGCGCTGTAGAGACAGAGCCTCGAGGAAGTGCTCAACTGCCTCTCTGTGGAGAAAGGAGATTAAAAACAGCTAATTTTGGTTAAATTAATCATGACTACAGTCACATGAATTTCTGGTAATAATCTATATGAATGAATGAATGAATGAATTGCTCTTGCATAGTGTCTATTCAATCAAATTACTTTATCATTATTTACCATTTAAAACTTAATTAATTTATTGTTCTTATTTATGTTTGTGTTTATACCTGAATTTTCCTCCCAGATCAATGCAGCTTAATCACAATTGAAGTAATGTAACACTATGTATTTTAAAAACCTCTGTTGCCATCTAGTGGAAGTAAAAGTGATTGCATTGCACCAAAGTTAGGTTAAAATATTATATCAGATACAATATGAAAGCCCAAGTTAAATCAAAAGTAACACCGCTACATGGGTAATGTAATATGTCTGTGTTACAGCAAATACAAAGAAAAGATCAAAAGAACAACATTTTTTTAGCAAACAAGTAAACAAAGATTCATATACACTCATGTTGGCACAATCTACCTTACTAGTTTTTCTAGTCTGAAAGAGTAAGTCACTCATTAAATCAACTTAAATGACTTAAATGTAACCATGGGGATAAGAAAAAAAAATAGCCCCCTTAAAAGTTAAAAATTGACACTGTTAAAAAAAAAAAAACTCACCTGTGTGCTCCAAGGTTGACACAGCTGATTCCCAAGTTGTAGCGACTGCGGACGAAACCAGGCTGCAGTTCCAGAGCTCTCCGGTAGGCGGCCACTGCTTCCTCCGACCGGCTTCCATTGGCGAGTGTGGCACCTAACTTATTCCACAGCAGGTAGTCCTGATGAAGACAAAGGAAAATTAAGGGAGAGCTCAGAAACATACAGAGAGTGCAGTGTAGAGACAGACGTTAGATTCTCAGAACTGGCTTCTACACCAACCTGTGGTGTGACGGAGAGAGCGGCGCTGAAACAGTCCACCGCCTTGTCGTACTCCCCGCTGAGGTTGAAGAGAACCCCAAGACCACACTGCAGCTGGGGGTCCACCTGAGCAGGGTCAGAGTTGGCTGCACGCAGGAACAGGGACTGGACATCAGTAAACAAAGATCTGTTCAGGAGTGAGAAAAAGAAGAGAGTCAGAAGTAGCACATCATGTCACAAACCTTTTAGAATTACTAGATGCTGGATGTTCTGTATGTGGCCTGAAATAATTTCCAATCCCACATGTGAGTGATACTAACTCTGGCAGCAGCGACCCAAACCGCTCCCTCTCCTTCTCCCTCTCTCTGGCACCATCCTTTTGGCGCTCACGCTCATTCTGCTCCCACACAGAACGATATTTCGGATTGTGCTTCAGCCAATCACGAAGAGTCTCACAGGCCTGCCTGTGCAGCGACTCATTAGTGAAACTGACAGCCAAAGCCATCAGAGCAGTCAGGTTGTCGTTCTTCAGCTCTATACATCTAATAAAAGAAGAGAAGCAATGGAGAGAGAGAGAAAAAAGTCAGAAGGAATAACATTTTCTTGTCTTTAAAGAATGGCATACATTTAGTTGAGATATCAAACATTGTCAGAAATTAATGATTAACATTAAACTTCATTTTGATATTTGGCTGAACCAAAAAGAAAAAGGGAAAACTGGTAAAAAAACTACTACTGGTGACTTCAGACACAAAAACCTCATTATACATTTATATTAACAAGCGAAACGAATGGATTTTAGCTTTCCCAGAGGAACACATGCATTATTTTCTGGTTCTGTATTGTTTTGTTGAAATCTTGTCGGTATGGTGTCTCAAGTTGTTGCTTAATAATCTGTTTTGCATCTGAAGTGCCTGTTTAAAGCATTTTGCTGTTCTGACCTGTGCAGGGCGCTGATGGCGGCAAATTCTTGCTCGTTCTCTGCCTGACAGGTTCCCAGATATTGCCAAGCCTGCAATTCAATAAACAGACGTGTACACATGGCACAGGATCAATACAACTGCCCTCTGTGTGGAAAACAAACATGAGTAAAATTAAAAGTGAGGAGACGCTTTCTGAATTGTTTCTATGTTTATAAATTGAACGGTGGTCACAGAATTAGCACAGGCTGGAAGAGTCTCACCAGCTGGTTGTCTGGTTCTCTCTGTACGGCACTTTCAAAAAACCGCACAGCCCCCGGGATGTCCCCTGCCTCCATCCTCTTCACTCCCTCTGACAATGGGTCAGGGTGGGATAGGTAGGGGTTGTCCTCTTCAAACTGATACCCCTGCAACAAACGTAAGGAAAAAAATGGAGGTGAACTCAGAGTATTTCTGTGTGTTGCTTTTACGGAGGACCATGCAGAATCAGGTGCATGAAAAGCAGTGACATGAGTCTGGACATCATGTAGAGCTACGTGTGCAGAAAGTGCTGAAAAAACAGATAGTATTTCTCAGCAGATGCTTGTTCTGTATAAGTCGACAGCTACCTTGTCATAAGAAGTGCTGAGTAGCTGATCGAAGTCAGAAAGCCAGGGGTGGCTCTCTGCATCCCTTTTAGCCATCTCCTCCCACTCCTGCTGCAGTTTCTCCCAGAAATCCACATCACTCTGACAAAATGACAGATACACATCATTACTCAACAGTCTCCCCACATCATCCATCATCTTGTATTTCAGACACATTTCATTTTCCAAAGTACAGATGAGAGTGTGTTGACAGCGTTTTGCAGACACTGATTTGTTCTTTAACTTAAACAGGAGTTACTCCGATGAATGCAAGTTGTCTTACCTCCACTGCAGCTTTAGCTTCTTGGAAATCTGGTCCCGATGTGGCGAACTCATCCACCCAGGCTTCAGCAGACTCCTCTGACACCTGAACAGCAATGAAGAGCAATGACAGTGGTCGACTTCAGTCAGCAGGTGCTGGTTATGAAAAGTGCTATTAGAGCAGAGGATGGGAACATTAAACCAGGAAAACCTTAGAGGGAAGTGATTGGAGAGGAGGAAAAGATGAAAGAAGAAGCAACACAGAAAAAGCTAATTCTCTTTTACTCCTACACTTACATTTCTTCCTAATGAACTCTTGATTATTTAGGCAGATAGAGCAGCTAAATGGAATACTGAGTGTAACTTAGTAACACAACTTAATAGCACTAACTGCGGCTAAAAATAAAATGCCTACTGCTGCCACGACCACAGAGGTCCTACCTGCCTGACGACCTTGGCCCACTGCTCTGCTTGTTTAGCTTTAACTTTCTCAATCTTCTCATTCCTCTCTGGGGTTTCCAAGGGAAGACTCCCTCCCCCCGTCTCCGTCAGGAACTATGGCGGGAGGCGAGGAGGGGTGACGGTGGGGAATGGGGCAATGTTTTGAGGAGAGGGGAGCAGTTGGTGAGGAGGTTTATTTGGAGGGGTGGGCGAAGTAGGAGGCATTTAAAGTAGTAGGAGGAGTAGATGAATGGCGATTGTTAATTGAGGGAATGGCAAGCCGAGAGTTCAAAGGCAGGTCAAAAAAATGGGAAGAGTACATGTCAAAGTTAGAGGGAGCCATGATGAACAGATAATCATCAAAAACAGGACTTAGAGCTACACATGCATGTACAATATGGAAGCCCAGATCCACCAGGATAAAAAAAGGCATGATATAAATAAAAGTGCAGGTAAGTCAAAAATTTATTTCATAGATAATAAGTAAAGAATTTAAGTTAACAAGTCAAAAAACATTACAATTATTGATTAATTAACAATTATTCAATCATGAGATACTAAGTTAAAATGATCAAAACAAAATTATGAAATAGTAAGTAAAAATTCTGACATTTGACTTAATATTTCATAATTTTGAGTAACATTTTTACTTATTATGTCAAAATTCTGACTTACCATGAGTATTTTCTATTATTTGCGCAGAACTTTTAATCTATCTTGTCATTTCCTTTCTTGGCAGAAATGGACTTCCACAGGATCTCTATTTCAGGGGAAAATCTAATCACAATCGCAAATCTGGCATCAGCCCTTCTCTGTCCAAACTGTATAAAGTGAAAGAAGTTTCACCCAGAAGCTCAATAAATTATGAACTAGTGGAAACTGAGTCGAGATGCAGTTCGACTTTTCACATTCAAAACTAAATGCATAAGAAGAGAAGCAGATAGTCGTGAGAGTCCTCTCTTTGCCGAACAAATTCCATCTGCAATGCTGTGCAGCCTTGAGCTTCATATTACAGGGAGTGGGGTGGCTGCTTTTGGTTACATTTGTGGAAAATGTTACTCTGCATCAAATACTGGGGTGATGAGTCACAAGGCATAGCCTATACTGTACAAAAGTAAACCAATGTGCCTCCCCAGTGTATTCCCAGTTGCATCCATCCCCTCCTCAGTGGGCAGTGACTCGTACCTGGTTGAGGTTGGAGGCCCAGTTCTGAGCCTCCTCGGCCTGAGCTTTATCTGTGAGCTGTTTGTCTGTTTTGCTCTCCACTGTCACACTGCCCTCTCCAATCTGCCTAATGAACCGCAGGAACTACACAACAACGAAAAACAAAAATGACAATAAAACAGCATTTATCATCACTATAACTAATTGATCTGGTTTACACTGATACACTGCCACTTTCTTCCCAAACTAAGACAGCACCCTTGTAAAACCACAAAAAACTTCAGTTATCAACATTACTAATGCACTAATCTCCAGAGAAATGACTTCATAAAAGTGTTTAGAAAAAGGAGAAAAGATGTGGTGACAGATATGTAAAAAGGAATGACATATGGCATTAAAAGGATCCAGTCGGGTACACATGTAGTCATTGCTCACCTCTGTGTTTTGTAACTTGGGGTCATCAACCTTTGAGACGAGCTCATTAGCCGTCTGCCTCAACTCATCTCCTGGTTGATATTCCTTTGTCCTGTTGGAGTAACAAAAAAAAAAAATATTATACTGTCTTGTGTTAAAAGAAAAGAAAAAAAAAATTCCATTCCTCATATGTCGGCTTCTCAATTCACATTGAAGGCTTTGCTTTGCATTGTTACACAAGTAATTTCTTTTGAGGTCGCACACCATGTTGATGATTTTACACCTGCAAGGCTGATATTCTACAGATCAGCTTTCACTTCCTGTTCACACTCTTCTAAACCTTCAACATCACCAGACAAGGTTAAATGTTTGAAAAATGAAAATTCAATAAGCACATCCATTCAACAAGAAGACAGGAACATTGTCGAGGTGAAGCCACACATCTGAAATTTCCACCGTCCAGCTGAACTCCTGCTCTCTCTTACTGCACCCACAAGTGTCTTGCAGTAAATGCTCCCCATTTACTGGAGTGTGACGAAATATTAATTTAAATAAGACATTTTTCATCTGCATACTTTAATTCTCTCTCTCTCTGCCCCATCCCCTGCTCTAACCATTCGCTCTCCTTGTCTCCCAGGTCTCCCAGCCACAGCTTCTCCTCCGACTGCTCCAGATACTCCTCCGCCCAGCGTCCAGGATCTGGAGCACAGAAAAAAAGGAGAAATTACTACCATGGGTAGGCACAAAAATTACATACAATGCAAAAATAAAAAGGCAAAATTGCTTTGTCAGTAAAAATTGATGACATATGACAGACTGATGATGACGCGCAAGTCAAGCAAAATGTGTTTTCCAGAACGAAACACAGGAGAGCAAGAAAGAGCAACTAGGACAAACTTAAACTACCTGCAGCCTCAGCGATAAATTCTCTCGTCCAATCAGCATCTGCCGCATCGCCAAGAGCGGCAAGCCCTGGTGCAGAGGCAGAGTCAGTACCTGAGAGGAACTCGGCCGCCCAGTCGCCAGATAGGGCCAACGCCGCCACATCAGGAGCTGTGACATGGAAATATGAGGTGCTTAAAACGCTGAAAACAGTTTGTGCTCAGATTTAAGCCTAAGCCCTAAATATGAAAAAAATTAACAAAAAAAAAAACAATCCTGAAAGTGGTGTGCAAAATACATGGCAAAAAATAAGGAAGTGTACCTCGCTGTGGAGCTTGTCTGTAACTCTGCTGGTCAATCTGCTGCATTTCCTCCAACAGCTGACCCATGTCAAACGTGTGTGGGGGTCGCGGAGGCGCCTGAAGGAACTCATTCACCAGCTGGATCAAAAATGAAAATATCATTCTGTTTAATAGTCACTATATCAAGAAAATAGCCAGTGTACGTAGAGCAACACACCTGAAATAGCTTTAGAGGAATAAACAGCACTATACAAAACACAACATCCATATAGATGTAAACACTGACCTCCTCTTCAGTTGCAATTTCTATGGCTGTGGGGGGAATCTGAGGGGAAAAAAGAGGGAAAAATGGGCATCAGAACAGCTGGTGTCTTGTCTGGTGTCCATGATAAGACTGAAATATGCGCATTTTGCAGGAAATTATTATGCTGATAAATTCAGCTACTTGAACTACTAATGGACATTTGCAAATTACTCACTGTAGGTGTGGAGCGGTGCCGCCACGCGCCCCCTTCCTTGGTCATGTGACTGGTCAACTTCATGAGGGGATTGGCTCCCCCACATTCTGCCTCCACCAACTCCCGCATCGCCATGGCAACACAAGGATGAGGCAAACCCACTGAGACCACCTGAGAACTGAAAAGAAAAGGAACCGATATGTTACTTTTTTTTTTTTGGACAAGTGGTTAAAAATATCACATAATAAAGTCATCTCTATTGAACTTATCTGTTTGTTTGTTTTTATCTTGGAAGTCCTAAACAAAATATAAGATACAATACGTCCACTAAAATGCACCAAATTCAACATTTCTTTGGTCAAGTGAGGTGAACTCTTAAGGGTGTCAACACTTTACAGATCGTCTCATGTCACGTAACCGAATTCAAGCTCCATCTGCTGTTTTCCGTGTCATTTCCTGGCTTAGGGTGAACCATTAATAATGTGGAGATGACGGCCTGGCAGGCACAAGCTGCATTGCACATTTTACTCATCTAGTCTGGAAATTCAGAGGGTTTTTGCTTTCAACTGTTACAACAAGAAAAAGAAAATGTTTAAAGCTCTGTCATCATTTTGTTATTATTATCATTGTTGTTAGGTGAGCATTGAGTCTATATACTTCTTTGGCACAACTCATGAAATATGTCGATTAACTCAAGTAGTATAATTAAGCACAGTTATGAGGCAGGTATACTCTTTTAATTTTTCATTTTATCTTATATTTCTGGTCAGCTAAATTTCAGACACACATATTCTACTTTTTACTCCGATACATTTATTTGATTTTAGTTGATCATTTCTTTCCAGATTCAGACTGATAATGTAATTTTTTTTTTTTTAATAAAAATGATGATGTGATTCAGTAGATTAAGATTATACGTATTGATTCCTGGGTGATATATTTACAGACTAACCAGCAAAAAGAAATTGAAATTAGCACCACCTTTACCCACTGTAGCATTTAAGTGAAATACACATTAATTCACTGGTAGTTACAATCCAATTACATAATGTATATTATTCTGAAACGGGTCTATTCTACACATTGAGTTTTTTTTTCCTTTAAGTATGTTTTTTGCTTTAAGTATATTTTGACGCTAAAACGTTTGTTACTTTTACTTGTAGGATTTTAACAATCTGGAATTATGTGTTTTTTTGTTATAAAAGCTACTGTTTAAGGTCTGGTTCACTTATTCTTTGAAATGATATTTTCCTATTCAAATCTAAAAAATGTTGCCTACCTTATTCATTTAAACAAAATTCCAGCGCATACAACATTTTCCATTCGAGAAATCTGGCTGATTTTGTAAATTGAAATTAAGGTTTTATCTGAAACCCTGTTAATATTAATGATGGAACATTATGATATCTGTACCAAAACACATGCATCATATTTGGACTAGTATTATGATGAAACTGACACCCAACCCTGTTATTATTTCACCACATCAATAACATATTGACGAGTCCTCATTTACCTGTCGATCACTCACCTGATCCTCCAAAAGCAAAACAAGAACAAAAGAAAAATCCTTGTGAAAATGATTTAGTCTCTAAATGTGCAATAATTAAATGACGATCCAGGTGGAAATTATGCTCTTCAGCTCACTGACCTATATCCAGCTTACAAAATGTTGTACGCGCTGGCCTACTCAACTTCTCTGACTCTCCTGGAGGGACCCGGGATGGTTACAATTTCTATAATGAACTGTCAGGAAAAGAAATTTTAACTCACTGCCCTCTCAACTCTCCTAAAAAACACCACACAGGAAAGTCTCCTCTACAGGTGTGCTACCCATCACTCCTCTCTCGGGTCTAGACAATAGATTTAAGGACATTTTATTCCCACTGATTTAGCCAGCTGCTGTATGATGATTAGGGTCAAAGTAAGAGGATTAGACAAAGATATTAATACACACACTGTCACAGACACAGGCCACTGTGGCTGCTGTGTGCTCGCTCACTTCACCAGCATCACAAACACACCGTGTGTCTGTGCTGCAGGTATCACACGTTTATTGTGAACATCAGTCCAGATGTGAGGAAAACACTCATAACGGCGCACACCTGAGAGCAACAAGTCACCCAGGTGTTTAAAGTGGACACCAGTCCTGTGAGCAGACTGGGAGCAGTGAAGGTGCAGATAGCATTGTTGTTGTTTTGTTAAAAGCTAACCGTGGTTCATTCACAAACAGCAGCGACGGCCGTAAACCGGATATTTAATCTCACACAAGCAACGCGCACCTCGTTTCATATAAAGTCACAGTCGTGGTATTTCTATAAATTAACGAGTCGTTTCCACGGCGAGCGTGGCTAACGTTAGCTAACCGCAGCGGCTAGCATCAGCAGGGCAGTGCGGAGATCACCGCGGGGTGAGAGGCTTCAACAGACGGGAGCGTGATGTTCATCTCACCGCCGACAGCTGCTGCTGGAGCCGAACCGACCGACCGAGCGTCCCTCCTTCTCCGGCCTCTCCTCCGCCTTCACGGCCGCGTCAGGACAACGGGGCTGTCAAACCTCCCGGTAACCGTGTGGAAAAGGCAGCCGCTGCTCGTTTTCTGCTCGTCCCCTCTTCTTATTTACCTTCCTCCTCCATGACCCACAAAAAAACCCTCCTCGCTGTCTCGTAACGCAGAGGTGGTTTCGTATTCTCCAACGCGTTTTACGTAAGAAGATGTCCGCGCGTGAGGAACGTCCGAGCGCCGGCGGGCGGGCGGAGGCGGGATTCACCTTCAGGATTTACGTAAGAAAACACGTACACTGCGCAGAGGAGCGAAGTCCGCGAGGGCAGGGGTGAGTTACCGGCTGCATCTATAAACACCATTATCACCTAATAATGAGTTATAAACCAGACCACAGCGTCATATTTCATATTTAATTAGTGCATTTAACTCCTATATTTTAACTTTTTCTGCACTATTGTCCTACATTGTGTTTTCACAGATGTGAAGTACGAAGAGTTCATTGACAGATGATAATGATAAATAAGCTATTTGAACACGAACTATGCCGTCGATAGGGTAAAATTACTCAGTTACAATAATGCAAAGTTTTACCAAAATAAAAGTTTGGGATTGATATCAGCAATATGGCATCACTGTGTTTTATTTATTACATACAGTGTTGGAAATACTGAATTCTGAGGTCGTTTCCTTCAGTATTTTAATCTTCTTTTTTGTATTTTGCTTCAGAATTGTAATTTAAGAGCTATAAAAAGATATGTTTTGGAAATTATCCTTAAATTAATGTATTTCTAAAATATGATGCAATGCCACAAATGTAAACACCAGTAACAGTAACAACAGTAGTAGACCTCAACCAGCTGGAACATTTTCATACTACTTACATTCATTCATTCATTTTCTATACCTACTTATCCTGACCATAGGATGGGCTATCTGGGGCGAGAGGCAGGTGCACCCACAGGGCATAGATAGGACACAGAGCCACTCACACTCACACCTCAGAGGAAAATGGAGTCCCCAGGGAGAACCCTTGCAGGCTCAGGGAGAACATGCAAACTCTAGAAAGAAAATCTTTCTTCATCTTTTCAGGGATTGAACCCAGGATCCTCTCAGTGCTAAACACTACACCACTGTGCCACCCAACTTACAGGTCATGCATCAATAATCAAATATAGTAATAAAAATCTCCTGTAGATCAATCTGCAGGTATATACAGTTGTTCTGAGAATACTGTACTTTTAATTAAGTACACTTTGTGAAGGTTTTTTATGATGCAGTGCATATTGCTGCTTCTCCTCAAGATCCTCCCACTATAATGTTTTTTGTGTTTTTATTAATAAAATTGCATTGTACAATGTATACAGTGCATTAGCAGACTAATTTATGTACCATTGGTCAGTTTAATCTAAAATAGTGCTTTATCTTTTTATAAGAATTGAACCGAACCAGGGAGATAAACATGACAATATTTTACTTACTTTTTACTTACTTTAAGTATGTTATAGCACACAATGGAAAACTTTATTACAAGTCTGAGTATCTCAAAATTTTACTCAGGTGCAGCAATTGAGTAAATGTGCATTCCACCGCTGTCTACTTGATAGTTTGATAAGAAAATGTCAATGTTTCATATCTCTATCTATCTATCTATATCTATATATCTATCTATCTATCTATCTATCTATCTATCTATATATATATATATATATATATATATATATATATATATATATATATATATATATATGTGTGTGTATATATGTATATATATTAGACATTTAAGATTCTATTGGTTGTGCTTTTAAAATACTCTTTGGAAATATTACAGCATAATTTTAGTGAACACCCTGCTCTAACAAGAAAGCTCTCGCATGGAGACGTCATATAGTGTTTTTATTATGAATTTTGTAATGTTTTCTGACAGTTCTCAATAACAGTTAGTCAGCATAACCCATGTCATCATTGTATTAATAATTACAGGTAATGTTCCAAGAGTAACATAGTAATAATATAAGTTATTAATCAATGCAATGTTTATTCCTTCTTAACATCACACTCAAAAACGACAGGCTTTATTTACTGACAGGTTTAGCACTGCACATTGATAGGCTACACGGACAGACAGCAAGAGACACAGAGGGAGAGGTGGAGGAAAAAGGCTGGGGGTCAGGGATGGGAGGTGAGGAGGAGAAGCACACGGTTGTACATTCATTGAACCAAAGATATCACGTGGAGTGAAAAAGAAGAGAAGACTAAAAGTATTTAGTTTTGAAATGTGAAAAAAAATTACCTGTAAGTGTGAAAGATGAAATGAGTGAGACGTATCTAAATATCACAACAATGTGCCCTCCTTTTTCTGTGATTCAGATATTGACAAATTCTTAAATTACAACAATATTACACACAAATTAAGAGACACTCATCAAGCCAGGGATTATCATCCTTATCACTACTACTATTATTATTATTATACTGTTTTCTGATGTTGTAGTAACTCAAATGGAAGGGGAAAAAAAGGAAATCATAATCTGCTCCCTCTCAAGTGTGCAGAAAAAGAGTGGCTGCAATAATAATAGTAATAACAATAATATCATAATATTCATCATTGTATGTACAGAAAATTCATTACAATCAATACAATCAAAACTGCCCAAGCTGAGCTGACATTCTGGAAACAGCAGGGGTAGCATTATGGAGTGTGTGGATGTGTTTGTGTGTGTTTGCATGTGACGTCTTTCAGTTATTGTAAGAGCAGTGTGCAGCGAGTGAAACAGTGCAGTGAGAGTCATTTAGAGACATTCCAGCGGTCACTGTGAGGGAGAGAAGGGGGGGTCAGAGGTCAGGTTACACCAGGTTTATTCTAAATAGTGTTGTTTTGTCATTTAGTGGCACAAGCTGAAACTTTGCAAAGGCTCCAGTTTGAATCCAAACCCACAGCTCAACACCTAGAGACTTTTAATCTGCATCCCGGGAGCTTTGCAGGAGTTCCAGCATGTGTCAAGGAGGAGGTGCATGGTTGATAGTCCTTAAATCTTCTACTTCTTATCATCAGCACCACATAAAATAGGGTGGGGAGCTGAAGTGCTAAAGTAGTCTCGGAACCAAAAGAAAAACACCTGCAAGCACAATGAGCCTTTTTTAATGAACTGGAGAGCAACTGCAATGTCTGACCTCACTGTCTTCACTCTGCGGTTAATGGTGGTCGAGGAATGTGTCGAGAGAGTATGCAAAGAGGGAGAAAAAGAGCTTGTGCACAGACTCTTTGAGTCAGTCTAATAAGGGACTGGAGAGCCATGGCGGGATCAAGGCTTTGTGTCTTTGCCTACAGATCTAGTCAAGGCCTGCATGTTGCGGATTGACTCATTTTCAGTTTCATTTACAGATTTCATTCTGTGTTGAATAACAAAAGGTACAATACAATCTTCTTTTTTTTAAAAAAAAACAAAACAAAAACAAAAGCAGTCTCATTCAATCGGTATTACACTATACAGACACATTACCATTTTGTGATTTAGAACTGGTGCACCACAAACAATTTTGGTGGGGTTTGCTCAGGCGGTTAAATTACAATAACTGTATACATTGTGCCATTGAACATTTACGTGGAGAACAACTGCCCGTTGTTGGCTATAGGTCACATATGGCGTTGAGTGTCAAGAGTAGGCTATTACAGTGACTGTGTTGTGCGTAAGTGTTTGTAAGCATACATTCCTTATACTAGTGGTGTCAGCAGTCGTTGATATTAAAAGTGTTGAAGTGTGTGACTGGTGAGTCGGTTTGTGGTTTCCATGAGAACTGGTGCAGAGACACAAGTGGCTCAGTAGCGACGGGCGTTGCCGTCCCTCCCCTCCTTCTTGATGATGATTCGCTGGTCGTCGCTGGCGTCGTCAGGTGACTCGGCTACCTCCTCATCCTCCTCTCCCTCTCCCTCTGTGTCAGCAGAGATGCCCATGCGTGACTCGTAGGACTGAGGGAGAGAGATATGTGGATGAAGACAGGAGCCCTTAAGGTGTGGTCATTTATTATCAATTCAACATCATCATGACTTGTCATCTGTTTTTTTTACCTCCATGGGGTTGACGATGATGGTGAGGGCAGAGTCGTCCCATTGGCTACTACCTTCCTTAGCCCCACCCCTGGCGCCTTCACCACGGCGATGGATGGAGCGAATTCGGAACACACCAAGGATCACCATGACAACCAGGAAACCCACACACACCATAATGATGACGGTCGCTGCTCCTGGCACCACTGATAAGGAAAAAAGAAAGCAGTGATTATGTGAAATAAACAAATCCAGTGATGAATATAAATGTTTTTGAGCCTTTTTT